>JAAGVU020000123.1:23552711-23569849 GCA_011763525.2 Mormyrus iriodes | reverse complement strand
TATAGAGGCTATGAGGTCAAGTCCAGAGTGATGCCTCATCGATTAGTGGCCTTTAAAAAATATTACTCTGTGATAAAACCAATCCTGAAGTTAAGTCCATCCACCCTGCCACATTCAAACCACTTTTGGTGTGCGTGGAATAATAAAATTTCAACTGCAGGGCGGTATTTAAACTGGCTGGATTATAGCATATTAAAACTGTAAGTCAAATCATACGCTCTCGTTATCTGGACAACGATGTGCTTTCAGGCTTGTTGGCCGGGCTCTCATGTGGTTAAGTGGATTTTAAAATATAGCCTTAAAACCACTCGAAGACCTATTCCAGAAAGATATTAAATATCTGTTCGACGCATAGGTCTACCTGTTGAGATATACCGAGTTCGGTTACGACAAAGTGAGACAGCTTTGATGCGCCTGTATTTTTGTTAACACAAAACTGACCAGATAAAGGAGCCCGCGGCTTTTCAGTGGAACAAAGCACGATCCTTTCATCCAGCCTGGCATCTTGGCTGGACGCACAGATATGTTAATGCGCACTCTCTCTGTCCCTGCCTTTGTGTCCTTTGTGTATCCCAAGTCAAACTCCACAAATTTAAGTAACTTTCGAAACGGTCCTTGGAATTTCCCCCGAACTGTCGCGTGTCGTTCAGTTCGGGGCTGTAGGGCCTATCACTGTTTCACCAAGTTTTTATCCGAGAACTGACAAGTAAGTAATCTTCAAGTGATTTCTAATAAGTTTTTTTTTCTTACTGCACAAGTTTTAAATAGCGTCCTTATGAAGTGAAACGAAAATACAGAAAATAACAAAAACAAACAAAAAATATTTCAAGCTTAGCTCGATTTCACGTAAAATCGTAGTTATCTGCGTTGATTAAAAAAAGACACATCTAAAGATTCTGAAAACTATTTTCAGATTTTTTTATGGAAATATCCGTATTAAAGGTTGTACTAACGTCAATATGAAACAGTTCGTAAAACATAGAACACGATCAACAGAAGCCTGCGACAAGCCAGATATTTAACGCATTTGCTGAACATTGTCTAGAATTTTGTCGGAAAATTGGAATTCGATGGGGACATGGAGAGATTTCCACGGTACCGCCACGGTGCGAAACGCTGAGAGAAAGATATGAATGGATGGACCTAGTATTGAAAGTCGCGCAGCCCCCACACTTCGAGCCAAGCCATTTACTTCGCTATCGACTCCCTTTATGCACTGATTTGAACGCTTTTCTGTCCTACCTCACACGTCGCGGTAGCAACTGTAGATGAATCTTTAAGGTCGCGCAATAAAACCGCATGAATTGCTGCGAAGAGTCAAAGTGAGCTAAAGTTCATTATTAAGGAGCGGTACACTTACATTAGGCTACATAACTCTTATCTATTACTGTGCTAGGCTGTTAGTGCACTCTATTATTTAATCCTACCCAAAATCATAAAAAATACACTATTTATACAATGAGATGTGCTGCACCACATTTTTGAAAATCTTTTTGCATTGGACTCAGAATAGATGAGACATATTCAATGGAATCAGCTGACGTGAGTGTCATTGCTTCTGTGGTCTATCCCTTCGGTAGAGTGCTCCGCAGCCACGGCATTCACATGTTAAATAGGACCGACTATAAATTGGTGCGCCCTGCTAAATTCCCTCACTGGTGTTTCAGGACGATAAGTGAAGGACATTTTATTAACTCTGAAGATGGTAGCAGTTTCTGACCATCCACCAAAGGCGCTTAACGGGAGAAAGGTTGGTACTAGTAACGCATTAGAATAATGCTCAGCTCTGTACATAAAATAAAACTCCGGTCAATTTATATTTTAATGGTAAATGATGTTTGGTGTTTGTTTTTTTAGGTGTCAAAACCCTTGATGGAGAAGAAGAGAAGGGCTCGTATTAACGAATGTCTGGACGAACTTAAATTACTGATGGAAACCTACTACACTAATTATGTAAGTATGGAACCTCTAACGTTAGCAATAGGGCTACAGTTAAGTATTTAGGAAATGTTTTATTCACAACATATAAGAAAGTGTACGAGTAACATTAGCAGTTGAAGATCAACCTCTCCTTCTTATGCGGATAGCCAGTTCCATTAGTCATGCACTTCCCATGCTTTATACAATAGTAGCCACACGGGATTATCATTATTGTCATGTTGTTATCGTAATAGGTTATGTTTTTAACAGATTCGGAAACGAAAGCTGGAAAAAGCGGACATTTTGGAAATGACGGTAAAACATCTACGAAATCTTCAAAAAACTCAACGAGGTCAGTTTAACTTTGCTGTCACTGCTGCTGTACCCACAATTTTGAGTAGATAATATACTAATATTGCTATAATATAATGCATATTTTGGCAATGTTAGTTTATGAATGAAATTAGCGTTAAAACCAGAATATTAAAACTTTTAAAATGCGAATTGTAATAACGTGTCTTCATTGCTTTCTCTCATAGCTCAGTTTCTGGATTCTAAGTGCGCAGAATACCAGGAAGGCTTTAAAAGTTGCTTGAACGGGGTGAACCAGTTTCTGCTGACGGCCGATAACTCTAACGGGGTGCTGCGTTTTAATGTCCTGAGACATCTTTCTGACCGCCTGTCCGGACTGCCTTCGTGGTCCAGCACCGCGGACAGCGACGAGAAACAGCGCATGTCCTCGATTGAGCCCCACCCAGGGACCCCAATGTCAAGGGCAGCCAGAGACTGCAGCATTAGCCTTTTCAGTGACTCGCAGTCGGCTGGAATAAGAGCTGAACGTAAAAGTCAGGGACATCTTCCATGTTCCCGAAATGAAACGCATGCGCCCGGATCCTTGAATTTGCTGAAGGGGCGTTGCCCTGCCACGTCCCAGTGCTATTGGCGTCCTTGGTAAAACACTGAATGCTTTAAAATAGCCTATGGTGAATACTGGTTATGTGGTACAAAGGGTAAACTAAGACACTTACATGTTTGATACTCTATATCTTTATACCACTTTGCTCTAATAACTTAAGCTCATTTCTTGAGCGTTCAGTAATACTTTCATGTTCCAATATTTATAATTAGGATCTTATTTTTAAAGTGGGAAAATAAATTTTCAAAAATTAGCCCAGTTTATGAATATGCACCGTATAGTTTAATCCCTCCTAACCAGCTCCTTAGCAGCTAACCTTACTTACCTTGTATTAAGATACAGTTAAATATACAGCGTTTAGTAATGTTGCCATTGTATGTAATATTTTTTTACTTGTAAATATATTTTTTGTAATAAAGAACTGCAAAATAAATCGATGAATGCAATTTAAATCTTTCAAAAATTGTGCTTTTCATTTTTATTAGGCCTACCTATGGAGCCTAGGGCAGTACCTTCTCGTCTCCCAACACTGTTGGGTATTTTTGCAATGGGTTGCTGGCTAAGCATTACCGGTGTTATGGTAATACCGTATACCCAGTTATTTTCGTTCGAAAATATCCCAACATCCACCCCCAGCAAGGCAATTTTTTAGGGAAATGCTGAAATAACGTTACTTCTTAAAAAACCGCATACAGCAATCTGAATGGGAAGACGATAGTTAAAATTAGAAATGTCTACCTTCCAAGCCTAGTGCTGGATGGATTTTTGGCAGTAACAATTCTTTGTGCCTAATTTTACCAATCATGAGTTCCAGATTTCCGGGATATTGCGCGTCCCGGAATAATAATAATAATAATTAATAATAATAATTTGTTTATTTTATCATTCGCTGTGTCGGAAATTCTCTTTTTCATAACGCCCACCTTGGTCTCCAGAGAGACGCAGGTGAGAGTGATGCTTGGGATCAGATCACAGGGTCAGTATTCAACAGTATCCAGGGCCTAATGGTAGTGTGTTTTATCTGCGGCAGACACGGGAGTCCTAACCCCCATCGTGCCCGTTTAAGCCATAAAATGCTCCAATACAGACGCCCCCCGGGTTACGATGGTCCGTGTCACAATATTTCGACTTTACGATGGGTAAATGTTTTTCACTTTCAGTACATTATTCAATAAATTACATGAGATATTCAACACTTATTTATAAATTAGGCTTTGTGTTAATGCTTTTGCCCAGCTATGGGCTAATGTACGTGTTCTAAACATGTTTAAGGTAGGCTAGGCAAAGCTATGATGTTTGTTAGGTTAGGAGTGCTGTATTAAAATGCATTTTCGCCTCACGATATTTTCGCCTTACGATAGGTCTGTTGCAGCGTAACCCGGGGAGAGTCTGCATGTCGTTGCTGTATATAGGCCTACCTATCATAGGCTGCATATTGTGTTACAGAGGTGACCTGCCACTGAACATTGTGTGTACGCTTTATCTACATTGTAGGCTACTTTTAAGAAAAATTCAGAGCGTTTAATTTAAAAAGTTCGTTAAATTAAAAAGCCCTTGAAAGAAACTTTGTACTGTTGTTATATTCGTTGGTTCCAGACAAAAATTAACTGTGTTGGGCAAGATACAGTAAAATTAACAATTACTACAGGATGCAGTGGAGGTGTGTTACTATTTCCTTTGTGTTTGAAAATGGGACGCGTTAGCACCCTGTCCTGGGTTATTCCCTGCCTTGTGCCCATTTTCTCCGGATCCCCGTGACCCTGCATAGGACAAGCGCGTATAGAAGATGGATGCAAGTTTTTGTTTAGTATTTGATTTATTTGTTTTTGAATTGGGATTCATGGTCTAGAATAGAACTTGTGTTTTTCTGTACTCGGACTCGAACCTATTTTGTTAATCCCTGTTAACCACCGTTTGTTAATCCCTGAGCGCGGCCATTTATTATACAGCAAGCTTCCCAGTTCTGGTCTAAAAAGTGACCACCTTCGTCATCCCTCCTTCACGCCTTTATTGTCTGATTTAACGCATTAGGCATGAAAAACTGGACAGCCAGAAACCTGTTGTTCAATTTTCTGCCACTAATCGTTACCGTCACAAGCCCCGACGTGTGTGACGAGCAAATGTCTTTAGCCCGACTTATTCAGCCTATTTAGTCATTATGTGATCTATTGATCCAACTCGTGTGCATACCGTAAGTTGGCTAGTTTCAGCGTTTATTTAATCAATTAATTAAATTTTGAGGAAGTTTATCAACGTGAAAGGCATCCATTTATATTGAAAATTCAAACCCCGTGGCGAGAAGGCAATCAGTCAAAACCAAACATAGGTGGCGAGGGTGTGACAGATAGCCCTATATCACCTCAAATAAAACAAAAAACAAGTTGTCGACCCATATACAATAACTTTGAAAACAGTGTATAGAGCAGGCCTATTTACGAATAAGTATTATATTCATTCGCACAGAATGGTAGATTGTTACGAACATGTAACTTCCATTGCCATTCTCAGTTAAAATAGTTTCGTTTGATAGGCTATTTCTTCCAATTAATTTATTCGTTGAGATTTGACTGTGATCGGTTTGATCATAAAAATGCAGTAAGTTAAGTCAACCAATGGTTGGGAATGTAAGAAAAAAGACCCCAAGACTAGTTTAATTTTATCATATACTGCCGCTGTTCTTACACTGTGTCTTAAGCTTCAGAACATTCCTAATCTTGGATCAGATGGCCTGCGACGTCTGTAACATTTACATTAATACAGTTTTGGACTTCTTTAACCTTATTTTCTAAACTTAAAAACTCAGTCAGGAGATATTTGAGCCGAGGACTGCCAAAGGAAACGGAGCACATGCACGCTATTTGCATCACACTGTGTCCAGCCGCGTCCTATTAACAGCTAGACACGGACGTATAGCAATGCCGAAAGCCAGGTCTTCTTTTCCCTCGTCTTGTGCATCTGGCACCACAGAAACCTGCCTGGAAAAGAATTCCAAGGAGAAACACTTTTTTTTAATTTTTTTTATTTTATCGTTTACTTATTTTATAGTTAAGATTGTTTTGGGCACAATTCTATTTTAGCTCCTCTCTTTGCAATCTTCCTCGTCATAATTAAAGTAGCACGTCACGCAACACAGACACAAAAACGCCATTTTACAGAACCATCAGTTTTATTTCCTTGTTCACCCTTATTTCTTTACAGAATATTATAGGCTAATCTTGGTCACTTTAAGAAGCGAAAAAACTCCAGGACAATTCTGAGTTAATCTCAGATCTCGTCAAACCGTTTGGTCAACGTCCGTTTTTGTAAGGCGTACGACACAAAATACAAAATACGCTGGGCATGAAAAATAACAAAAACAAATTTTCTAACGTAATTAATTAACATGAACATGAAACATTGTGCTTTTCCAGTGGGTGTAATGTGAAGGGGATTTCGGCTACTTGTTTGCTTAAAAAGCATTTGTGAAATAAGTCATTCCCTGTTTCTGACGTACATGTGCAGTGCCCGCAGGGGGCACTGGGAACTCCAAGGTGTTTTCCGACTCTATTGTTTTAGCATCGTCAATAAGGGTTTGATGTTATAAGACTTCATTTTGTACTGAATACTTTAAGTAATGCGTATGAGGATGGCTAAAGTTCAGTCTACTGAGGTATCGCTTTCCCTAAAGATACAGTTCTGGTCTGCTATAGTGGCCTGTTACGTACGTATCGGCAAACTCAGGCTGCCTGAGTTTGTAAGACATTATCAGGAAATGTACAGGCCTGTTCCAATATTACATACCTTGGCTTGAAAAATATCAGTAGTGCATACTGACTTACACCTCCCAGTCCACGCCCGGGTAATCTTTGGTGCTTTAAAAAAAGCGCTGCAGTGAAAATTTGTTCCCTTATTACAAAAAGAAAAAAAAGCTTACTTTCCACACTGAAATTAACAAACCTCAACAGCAATGTCAGTAATTCAGCTGTGTAAGGGACTCAGCATTAATCAGTAATTATCCATCTGGTCCCTCACTTTCCTTAGCTGGTGGATTCTACAGAATCTGACTGAAAGGTTCTATATCCAGAGGAGATGGAGGCCGAACTCAAAAAGCTGTTTAAGCTTCCCTTGCTGTCCAACTGTGTGTGATGGTCCTCCAACCCCCAGCCAGTTCTGGGTCTCTGGGAGGACTGGTCTCCTGCCCATGATGTTTGATCAGTGTGGACCAGTCTGGGTGAGCGTGCTCCATCGCGATGCCCATCACAGCCCCTCCCGGGGCTACGGGGCCCAGGGCTCTGCCCCGTGTGCCTGCTGGGGGAGCCACTGAGGGCCTCTGTGGAGCGACGTAGGACCTGGGGCTCACGCTCAAAGTCAGTAAGCGCAAAGTGGGCACCCTGCGAGGTACGGTGCCTGCGTGTATCAGGTACAAGGGACAGTGCCGAGGCATGCCTAGGGCTCCCCCTTGGGGTGGGCAGTGGTGTCTCATCAATGAAGCTCACCACTTCATCCCTACTGAAGCAATTGAGGTCCTCCTGGCGAGGTTCACCCCAGGGTGACAGTGGCCTTGCCGGGCGCACGGTGTCCTCCGAAGCTCGCCTGGCATGTCGTGGCAGCCGCTCTCTTTGCGGTGACGCCAAACTGCGCCGGCGGCGGTCCTGCAGGGGCACACTGTAGCGTGGCAACGACATCACGTCTTCCGCGGAGCCCCAGCGATGAAGGTATGGTGGGAGATGGCCAGTGGTCCATACGTCACTGTCATCATGAGAGTATCTTCGTGAAGGAGGCACCTGACACATACGCAAATGCACACGCATGCATGAAGAGAACACCAGACATGAAGGAATCGTGTCAGAGTGCTGTTCCTGAATACTGCAAAAAATCCCCAAATCTCTCAAATACAACGGTTACAGCATGCTGTCAGAAGTAACATCTCAGAAATACTGTAGAATTTTTTTAAATGACAGTATTTATACAAGGTAACTGGCAACAGGTTAATTCCCTTATGCTACATGTGTGAATAAACTAAATTCCATTGTTGTACTCCCAACAAATCCAGATGCATTGGGAAAAGTGTTCTATAGCCAGAGAGGTCTCATCTTTTTCTCTGGCCGCCTTGGAGGGGTCAGTGGAACATTTAAGGTGTTTTTTTTCCAGTGCATTTTTTTGACATTTCAGCCATCCTATAGGGCAACATATTAATGCAGAAAAGCACAGTTAAGCACAGAGTCAATCCTGCAGGGTGATACTCACATTCCACATTGTTCTGAGGACTGGGTAGGAGAGACACACATAGTCAGCTTACATATATAGTACATATGTGTACAACACACTCACTGTGAGCCTGGCTGGGTGCTTTCTTAACACTTAAGAGGACCCGACAGTGAATGAAATGTTAGTCTTGAGTTGTTGATGTTGTGTTTTTTTTTGTTGCAGAAAGGGATTGATTTGGTTGACCTTTGACCTCAAGACTGTTACATAATTCCAGACTAATGGAACTTAAGTCACAGCCATGACTAGTATATCCACAGTCTGGTTTAAAGACTGGTGTCACAGCCCATCTTCCCTTGTTTTGGTTTGCATGATTTTGTATATGTGAGTGACAATATGCAAAATTTAATTAATTTAAAAATAACAGAAATTTAGCGGAAACTACACTAATTTTTTTGTAAATTCAAGACCAACGTTCAATTCAGCTTGGGATCCTAAACAGAGACAGAAAGAGAGAGAGCACGCGATGACACATGATGATGTCGCTGTTCACTATACGGCCAGCAGAGGGCAGCAAAGCATTGGCCTCATGAGCGATGGTAATAATGCGTCATAATTGCGAATTGCACAGAACACCTGTTTCTCTGAACCAGCAATTAACGTTGGTGTTGGGGCCATAATAAACGAAAACGAAATAAACGAAAGTTTATATGCCACCAATACTGACAAATGTTAATAACTGTCCATCGACTATATATTGAAACAATCGTATAAAGATTTCTGTAATCACATAGCCTTGTAAAGGGTGATGCACAATTATTTCTATTGGTTTACAAATTCAGTTAGTTGAATGTTGCAACACAAAATTATGGATAAACATCTGGATTACCTATGGTAATGCAATGTAGCCCATCTTCTGGAAGATAGGTAGCTGATATGAAGATTATTAAAAATATCCCAATCCTGCATAAGTCAGGACAAGGAATGAAAGCATTCAAACCTGTAAATTCCATTATTTATTACATGTGCTTAGCATACATCCTAAAGATTTCATATGATATACTTAAAGTAACAAAAGTTCAAAGCTATGGCTGGTAATTACTTTTGATTCCAAGTGCGCGTTTTGTGTATTTGGTAGGTGTATTTTGTTTCAGTCTTGTGCAATTCACAACATACCACAGGGGGGTGTAGTTAGACAATGTGCTGAAAAAACGGCTTCAGAAAACATGGCCCAGGTGAAAATAAATGGAGCACAAGGCAGCAACAGCTCCAGTCCCACAGGGTTGGTTGGTGTCAGGATGGGACAGGAGTTAATGTTACATTGGAAGGCATGGTGACTCAGTGGGAAGCATTATTACCTCAAGCTCCCTTGCGTTTCAGGTTCGAATCCCACCTCCACCATCTGTGTATGGAGTTTGCATGTTTCTTCCCACATTACACAGCCCACCTGGTGGCTCTACGTTAGAGTACCCTTAGAGTATGCTGTGCATGTGCTTTGTCATGGACTGGCATAGCAGCAATGGTATACCTCAGTCTTTGGCCCTACGTTGTTTAGGATAAGCTCTAGGTGACTGACCAGGATAAGGGTTTAGAAGATAGATGGATGGAGCCTTAGCCAATTTTGGTGGACATTAATCATCAGAAACAGGAGGACTGTACTCAAGCAGAACCTAAAGGAGCACTGAAGTGTCTAAAGCCCCCACTCCTTGAAAATAATTGTCACGGTTTGGGAACTAACAAAAAAAATAGCTGGGTAAACAATACTGAATGTTGCACCCTGCCTGTGACTGAAAGAAGACTGTGTTAGTTAACACATGCAGGTCCCATGACCAGTGGGAAGGAGACACCTAAGGACTGGAGCTGGAGATGCCATGATCTGATCCCTTAAGACATGATGAGTGGATCCCTGATCACAGATCGGCCATCCATGTTCAGTCCTCAAGAGCTCAGGTTTGGCTGAATTGAATTGGGTTGTGGAATTACAGCAAAGGGACCAACCTGGCCATTCAGCTTTGACAACCTCTCAGATGGGATCTACACTCATATTTGCCTGAAAATGCTACGTATGATTAAATTAGGGAGCACTACCACAGCTGGAATGGAACCAGAACCTGAGGACTTTTGAAAGAGCTGATCCAGAATCGGAAGGTTAAAAGACCAGCAGTTCACAATTCTGTTGCCGTCAGGTCTTCATGTCAGACACAACATGGATGCGGTAGCTGTGCAGCTTCGATATTGGGACAGAAGCGTAAATTTGACTGTGAATAAATCTGTGCATTCCTAGAAAAATCGAACGCTTTCCTTACATAACATTACTGTCATCAGTTAAAAGTCGATCAATCGTATTTTCCAAGCATTTGAACGTTGGGTGTGTTTTTGCTTTAAGTTCATACTTTGGCGGAAAGAACATTTGGTTTTTGATACTCCAGTTTAAAACCGCCCACCAGGTGGCAGCACAGCACCTAGGATAAATTAGAGGGCCTCTTTGGCAAGCATATTGTTAATATTTGGCGTCAATGAAAAGAGGGGATCTGCAAAGATTTTGAAAATGAAAATGAAATCAAGGTAAATATACCTGCAGATAATGCATTTTATCCTCCTGTGGTTCTCTCAGTGGGTAACCCCTTTCTAAGGTTGAGATTTTGTACTTGGCAATACGGTCTAGTGTCACGTTATCAGCGGTGGAGCTATAGTCATATGGTCTGTCAAATATTAAGTCCGGATGAATTCCTCCATCCTGGTTGTTTTCTGCAAATGCAGAAAAACATACGAATCAGAATTGGAAAAACAAAGCTAATTGAACATAGACAGACAGACAGACGTATAGAAAAACAATCCAGTCCATGATTTCTTCCCTTAAACTGCATTCTAAATTCGAAATGAATGTCATTCTACCTTATCCAAATTACTGCGTCGTAAATCTGATGTTGAAAACTGAGTTACTTTCAGAATCAGGGCAATCGGGATTTTGTCTTATCCCGCTGACTGAAAATTGTGACTTCAGAAATTGCCTAAAATCGAAACGCAATGGGTGCCTAACGTCTAGGCATTTTAATGTGGCGGTTCAGCAGGTGCTGATCGTTCCATGTAAAGCTTGTCTCTGATGTTAGCGGCAACTGAAGCATAAAATGCTTTTCTTGATGGTGGGTGAGCTGCTGCAGGATGGATGGTGACGTTAGCAATTGCTGAAGCAGACTGGCATGCAAGTTTAAAAAGCGGATTTGCAAAGATGAAACAACCTATATACATACAACTGAGCTGGTTTATACAGGGCACTCCCTCTGAAAGCAGGCAAGGGAGTAACTCGGTTAAACGGAGAAACATCACAGAAAAACAAGAAACATCGCTGTCATCTTATGTGAACAAGTACCAACAGCTAGCATGAGGAGCCAACGAATTGGTCAACAGTTGTCATTAGAGACCGATGAGGTAAAAGGGACATGTGAAGTGTCAACCTTATGTACAGAATCGACATGCCACTAAAGGTTTATATGCAGGTAATACGTTTCTACAATATACCTGTGTTTACATTGGATTCTGATCCCACAGAAACATCTGCTGGTACCTTAATGAGTCAACAGCAGTCAGCAGGTATCAAGGCTCAAGATCACTTGGTACAGAACAAGGAATTTCGCCAGACTCTAAATGAAACCCCACCACCTGAGCAGCCTAGACAAGTGAGTTTGGATGTGAGGAACATGATGGAGTTCCATGGAAAATATATTCCTGATATGTGAGACTTTCTGGAACTTGGGCATCAGGTTTGTAAGAAAGTCAACGTGTTAAATACTGTGAATGTATGAATACTGTGTGAATGTTTCCCAATATGGTCGTCGGGGGGGTTTTGCTCCCTCTGAACTCCCTGCCAGACAGTCCACATTTCTGCTCGGGAGCTGGGTGGGAGCAAAAACGTGGACTGCTGTGGGTCCCTGAGGACCGGATTGGGAAACGCTACACTATTGTGTCCCATTCTACTCACTCCATTCAGAGTCTGCACCAAGGCAGACCTACAGTGCTACAGTGTCACGGGCAACGGCTTGGTCGAGTTGGCGTGACCGCTCACCATCCTCCACGTCATCGTTGGACATGACAGCCACACACTTCTCCCACACGGTCTTGGCATCAGCCCGGTAGCGATCACAGGCCCACAGGAACACGGGCAGCAAGGCGGACTGAGCGATGGAGCACCAGAGCACGCAAAGCACCATCCAGTTATAGGAGCGGTCAAACCGCAGGCTGGTGAAGCTCACCACCTGACCAGGTGGACATGAAGGACCAGGGAGAAACATTATTCCTACGGACTATATAGCAGGGGTGGCCAGTCTTATCCAGAGAGGGCCATTGTGTATGCGGGTTTTTGCTGCAACTCCCTAATTAGATTACTGATTAGAGGACTTATTGGCTGAAGGGTCTTCAGACCTGGGTTTAATCAACTGACCAAAAGGTCATCCCAAAAACCTGCATACACACCGGCTCATTGTAGATAAGTTTAGCCATGCATGCAAAACAGTATATCCTAACCCTATGCTAATGGAAAACCAGTGCTCTGCAGTCAGTACAGTAATCAAAAGATGCCTGTTAAAGTCTCCAAAGAGCACTTCTGTTGTATCCTTGAGAGGGTAATTTAGGTAAATCCCTTTGGTAAATATCCTGCAGATTAAAGGTTTTTCTGCTATTTGGAAAAAAATGACAAAGAATGACAAGACATTTGTCCCAGGCCAAGATTAGGTTTATAGATTAGCAAGCCACAGAAAATGGAAAATTTAAGTCTTATATTACTGTTAATTAACACACAATTAATGTCAACACACATGACGTTTAGACCATTAAAAGACTGAGCAATTTGAGACACTGGCTTAAGAAGATGTAATTGGCTGTCGCTCTCTGATCCTCCTTTCTGATTAGTTACCACCAGGGTTTGTGTGCTGCGGATTGGTCGGTTGATGCATGTATCATTTACCAGTGCAAATGCTAGAACTGCATGTCTAGGAAACTCTGCTTTGGTCAGGTAGATTACGTAACAAAATGTCAGTATCATTATTTTAAACATCAGCAACTGTTTACCAACCAATTCTGAACTGCAGCTCCATTAGTTGGGACATAATATCCAATCACAGTATGAGTTCTAAAAGGGTGACGTTTCTGACCAAAAGGCTTGGTCAAATCCTTAAGCAGTGTCAGGGGGCACAGCAGAGCCTGCCGTGTGCTCTAACCAGAATTTGAGGGAAGGCTTCGCAGAGATTAATCCATTTGTGCTACTGTCAACAGGAAAGGTCAAACCAAGAAACCTGAATATTAAGCTCTTCTACGAAAATAGCTACTATCAAAGTAGGAGATGCAGTCTCATTTAAGAGTGTCTCAGAGGTCCATCCTGGCTACCCGACTCGGAATGACGTTTTCAAGTTCAGATGTGCGCACTCTGAGAAGTGACTGCTCCATATGCATATAATTTCCAGTTAGGGTGACCACCTAATCCAAGTCAGGGGGGACTCTATGAGGCACTTCAGGTTTTACAAGCTACTTTAAAACTGAAAGACTCCTGTTATGAGTTCTTCTCATGCATTGACTGGTTTGTTTCCTTGATTGAAGGACTCATCCAGCTGTTTCACATTAACATTAGTGACACATGCATGATTATAGAAGACTGACCAATCAGCGCACAGCAAGAACTCAGTGCTAAAGTGAAATCCAGGTCTTTTTAACTGAAATGGTAGTTTACAAACCCTGTCCTAGCTCATAGCGTCCCCCCTGACATGGATTAGGAGGTCACCCTATTTCCAGTACCGCATTCGTGGAAATATCGGAATCTCATGTATTATCTTTCTATAAAAGGAGGCTGGGAAGGGGGTGGAGAGGACACACCAGAATGGGGAAGCCGGTGAGGAAGTCATAGATGAAGACGATGCCGCTGATCAGGTATGTGATCTGGAGGGAGGTCTTCACAGGCTCTGAGCCATCAATGGAGGAGCGGCGCTTGCCCTGGGCGTCCTCCACCACGATGGTGGGCACGTTGAACTTGTTCTTGTCTGCCTTGCGGCCCGCCCGCGTGGAGAAGGTGTGGAAGAGAGCGATGGCGATGCACACGACACCCATGGCAACACCGCCGCCCACCAGCAGCAGGAAGCAGACACCGAAGCCCAGGCCGATCTCCGTGACGATGAAGCGGCAGTCCTGCATGTAGAAGCGCTCGGTGGTGTCGTGCCAACCCACAGCGGGCAGCGCCGACAGGATGAAGGACACCATCCAGATGGCCATCACTGTGTGAACGGCCTGCTTCTTGGTGTTACTCAGTCTGTGGGACAATGGGAGTGACGAGAGAGACATAATGGGAAAGAGAAGGAAAGACAGGGGGAGAGACAAGGAAGGAGAGAGACAGAACGGGGGAGTGAGGGAGAGTGAAAGGGGGAGAAATAGGGAAGGAGAGAGACAGAATGGGGGAGTGAGAGAGAGAAAGGGGGAGAGACAGGGAAAGAGAGAGACAGAACGGGGGAGTGAGGGAGAGTGAAAGGGAGAGAGACAGGGAAGGAGAGAGAGAACGGGGGAGTGAGGGAGAGTGAAAGGGGGGGAGACAGGGAAGGAAAGAAACAGAATGGGGGAGTGAGGGAGAGTGGATGATCAACCAGCTGTAAAGTTAAAAGGCTGCAGTATGAAGATTTATAACAGACAGGCAATCCCCTTCGGACATAGACTTTGTACCATCCCATTGGCCAGGACAGAACAATACTTTTTACCCTGGAAAACAGACTCTACGGCATTTCATGTTATCCATCCATCCATTTTCTGTAACTGCTTGTTCTATTCAACATAAACATGGGATAGGAGCAACACATGGAAACAGGGTAAGGTCAACGTTCCATATCCTGGTATCTCTAATTTGAGGCGTCTGTTGTTCATAACTGCCTTTAATTCACCGACACATTAGCTAACATTTCATTGTAACTTACTTTTCAGAGTGGAGGCGGCAGATTATTTTTGGAGGGTCCCAGGAGGTCCAGGAGACCCCTGGGAGCCTCAATCTGGCCATCAAAAATCACCCGGGCTGAACAATCTATCCCTCCACCCCCTCATCCAGCTCCATCTTCCAGCCCAGCATGCCAGTGGCGGGAAAGCGGCTCCCGTCCTCTGTGCTATCGGCATGAGTTTCAGCATGGGGGCTGACATAGCCATGACATCTCACCAGGGCCCCCTAGTGGCCGTCTGGTGTTGCCGTCCCTGTGGAGAACACACCCGCCACCAGCCAACGCTTCTCCATGAAATGCCAGGGTTTCCCAAAATGCCCAGAGAATAGGCAGAGGCGGCAGGGGCGCAGGGGGAGCATTGACGTCACAACAGACTCTGAGGAACACATTGCGAATCCCATCAGACAGAAGCCTCCTCCCCCATGAAGATAGATGTGGGAAGGATTTCTATTCATTATTTATGCCTTCCTGTCCGCCTGGTGCAATGACACACTCCTCTGTTCGGAACAGGGAGAGTAATGCTCAGAATTAAGGTTAAATATGGACTCATATATTTTTAAGTATTTTTAAAAATGTAACCTCCAAATTTAGTAATGAGCCTAAGAAGTAAATTATGTAAAACACAAGGCAGATGAGCATCAGTTTGTCTGAAAATTATCATCACTGAAATGGTTATGTTTGGATGTGTTATGTACTGGAAGATTTTGTGCTTGTGTAAGGTTGTTGCTCAAAGAAGACGCTCCCAGGACGAAGATTTGTCAGCTCCACCCAGTATACGTGGGATGTCATCCGTTCTGGGACCTCTACAAAAGGCAATATCATCCATCTCCAAAGCCACAGAACCGTGACATCACCACAATTTTACGCCCGCAGTTTCAGGACGGAACTTACGTGATCAGGGAGTTAGGGTTAGGGTTAGGGTTAGGGTTTCAAGATGTAAAGACGGCAGATGACACGGTGAGTAATAGCTGTTGTTTAGACTTTTAGGAATATATTTTTGTTTTAATTGTTATATACTTGGTAGCTGTAACATTTTAAATACTTCCTCATAGTTTAAGTAGTAACATTAATGTGTATGTTTTCCTCAGAAAAGGTCTTTCATTTACTCTCATGTCAGAGATTCGAGAAACCTAACGTTTGTGTTACTACACCGATGTGTTCTGCTTATACACCCAAAAAGGCATGCAAAGCATTTGTAGACATTCTCTTAGTTAGACTAGTAAACACTAAAATCCTTCAGCTCTTGCCCTAACACGTCAGTCTACTACAGCTACAAATATACACTGTGTCATCCGCCATCTTTACGTCTTGTAACTCCCCCTGATCAGGTATGTTCCATCCTGAAACTGCAGACATAGAACTGTTGGCCTAAAACTGTGGTGACATCATGGTCCGACAGCTCTGCAGATGGTTGCATCTCACAAAAGGACCGTGGACACTGCCGGCAGCCTCTTGTTGGTTTGTTTTTGCTGGTGGTTTGTGCTTGATTCTGATTTGATTGCTCGTGTATGACTTTGGTTTGTTTCTGGTTTATCAATTCGTGTCTTGGTGGCTAGTCTCTGACATTTGCCTTTACTGTGTACCAACCATTTTTTTCCGTGTTCCCAATAATGGTTAAATCTAGTCTCTGGTTTCGACGCTTTTGACTCTGTATCGTGTATAGTGTACCAATTAGAGAGTGACTGCCGTTCTTTGTTTTGATTTCTTTGTAGATTTGGATAGGGAGAGAGCGAGACTTATTCTTTTCTTTCGTTTTTTCCTTTGTATGTAAGTTAGTTTGGGATTCGGTGCCATAGATTGTTTTATTTGTTGTGTTGCCCTGGGTCACTCTTGAATTCAGTAAATACACTGCGGTGAGCAAACTTTTAAAATACACACACTGTTTATACTACCTACTTTGTGCACCGTGTTTGTTTTCCCCCACTCCACACGCCCACCCACACATCTATTCTGTTATTCCCCACCCCCCTAGACTGGGGTACGTAACAGGATGTTTAGGAATATGAGATTTGAAAGGAGACACTGCTTCACAGAGTGAAGCAGGAAATACTGTATATGGTGAGTGCTACCCGGACAGGTAGTGAAGCAGGAAATACTGTATATGGTGAGTGCTACCCGGGCAGGTAGCGAAGCAGGAAATACTGTATATGGTGAGTGCT
>JAAGVU020000123.1:23535348-23548058 GCA_011763525.2 Mormyrus iriodes | reverse complement strand
GCGCACCTCCCCAGGAATGTAACCGCATGTCGCGGTGCGCAGAACGCGGGAACTGACTGCTCCGCTTGGCCATGATCGTTTTTTTCTTTTTATAGGAGCGAATAAAGCGTATACCCGGGTGTACTTATATTGGTGATTGAAACAAACACCCAAAACTCAAACCTAATGTAATGAAATGGCACATGAAATGTTACGCAGGAACAAAACCTATTTGTAACCGCAAAAAATGGCATGACACAGTTCAGAAAGAAACATGTTCTTACTTATACTAGTGGCGAAAATTGTGGAAGTACTTCCAATTTCTAGAGATTGAAGAACTTTATTACAGTTATTCCATTACTTATTTAATCGGCTGAAGTATGATATTTGTAAACATTCTTTGATTGTTTATAAACATTACCGCTGATATTCATGTAGTATTTTCAAAGCTTAATGCCAAAAATGCTGGGTGTTTCCACAATTTTGGCCACTAGTCTATATATATTCCTCACTCATTCATTTCTCAGAACCAAACAAGGAACTGCAGAGATCCTGAGGTCCATCCAATAATTCATACGAACCTGACCATCTCACCAATATTAAGCCCATTTACACTGCCTGTTTCCGATACACCCCGCATCAGTTGCATGACAACTGCACCAACTCCTAGGACGTAGACTGCTGATGGACTCACTGGAGGCCTAGTTCTCCATTACTTCTGAAGCTTGGTCAAACTCACACCTGACTGCACTCCAGGAAGAAGGAAATGGAGCTTTCACCACCTCTATTAACGTGTAAACAAAAACAGACTCCCATGCCACTTACGTTCCTAGTGAGCATCAGCTCCACCTCTCACCAACTTTTGTGTCCGACTGCACCACATGTCCCAAACTGTGAGAATGCCTCCTCACCCATGCTGGCAGCGTGGCTATCCCTGGGTATGCTGCACGTTTACTCTCTTGCTCTCCTGGAACAGCAACGTTGGCATGATGGGCTGGGAAAGTCCAGCTGCAGGTAGTCAGTATGACATCTACATCCTTGAACATGGTTTTCACAGTTGGCAAACCACATCACACAGTTCTGTTATATTAGCTACTATGGCCATGCACCCCAGAGCCAAGAGGTTTGGTCTGAGAGGTGGGGTACCTACTGATGGGCATGAACAATATAGGTTCTGTGGTATAGGCATTCTCCCAGTGCTCCTGCTGTATTACAGCAATGAATCTGCTCCAAAACCTAGAATTAATGCTGCCAAAAGAGAGGTGACTGCAAACCTCAATTAGAATCACAGACGACAGTCACCTGTCAACCTAGGTTGTGAATGAGCTGTTTAAATCTGTCCCAACCCTAATCCTCTATGCCTACCTCACAATAACGGTCCCAGCTGGCTCATGATTGTAAAAGCTTTCTCCAGCAGCTAAAAGGAAGACTCACTTGTATATCACTTTGAAAAAATGTCTGCTAAATAAGTAAATGTAATATTTAGGTGTTATTCTATATTTAAAAATGATCACGTCAGAATAGAACCCCATCAAATAGATGGATGACCCAGCATTACTCAGGTCTGTTTCTCAACATCTGTGATCTTCAGTGTTTTTGTTTACGTGGCAATTTTACATAAGGGAAGCCTCACAGGGAGTGTGTGTGTGTGTGTGTGTGTGTGTATGAGAGAGAGTTGTAGGCTGCTTGCCTTGCACAGTACACAATACCACCATCGCAGACAAGCTTTCCTGAATCTCACAGTTTTGTGGTGGCAAGGTTTACATACACAACTCTGAAATCACAAAAAAACAATGGATGATAGTTATCAATGCTCTATAAAGTTCATCAAAGGCCGTCACTGAATGCCCTTGGTTCTTCAGAGGAATCAGCTGGGCTACAATGGTTTTAGAAGCGGGGGAGTGATTTCTGCAGGTAGAAACACCTTTGTCCAAATTTGGTAATAGCCAAGGGGAGCATGGTGAAGCTTCAAAGAACACAGTCATTACCGTGCTTCTAAAAACTCCCAGCCTGTCGATGTGTGGAACATCTGGTAATGTTTATACGTTTTAACACCATAAACTGATTAGGAAATATGCTGTTAGGTGCACTAGAAAGAGTGTAGAGACTTTTAGTACTGCATTTTATTGCATCTGCTTTGAGGAACCTGAGCACTTAAAGAGTGACACTTTTAAAGTCAATAAGTTACTTTGAAACCACATTGAATAATCAACTGAGAAAATCTAATACTCAGTTACTGCTATTTAAAAAGCTGAAAATCTGCTTAATATTGTTAAGCGCCCACAAAGCACAATATTCAAGTCGGTACAACACCCCACGCAAAAACAATGTGGTTGATATCAGTTTAATAGATGTGAAAATCTTATTCTTCGTTTGAAGACTAATCTAACTCATGCATGAGTCCTGCAGCTAATACAGTACAACTAACAATGCAAGTCATGATAAAACAGCTTAGTAGAAAAAAAGTAGAAAAAACTGGGAGACACGTTCTGCTGGCTCTGGAGTGCTGTAAGTAATTTCCTATACAGTAAATGTCATTAAAAGATCTGGCGCTAAAATAAATAATCCAAAGAGCCCCAGAGTGAATCACTTAGACCATTAATATATGATACCCAGGCAAAGCTAACCATGATGTATACTGACGCTCCAAATCTTGAACTTTAGTCCTCTCATTGATCACCGACATTCTCCCTGAAAACCCCGTCCCAAGAGCAGGACAGGCGTTGATATCCTGAGGATTCGACTTCGGATCTTTCGGGCTGCACTTCCTACCAGAAGCTGCTTTGCTCTCAAAGTGTATTTCTAAAATACAGCTTCCCCATTATACGGAAATAGCTGTGAGGTCAAGCCATCATCTTGCAGAATTTCTTCTGCAAAAAATCAGGAAAATCGCCAGTCTTGTGTTTTAAGTACTGAATAAATGGATATGACCCATTCTTTATTTTCAAAAGTTTATCAGAAACGTTTCTTCTATGTTTAATTCTATAGTTAAATTCTAAAACTTTTATTATACCAAATCGAAAACGCTTCTTAAAATAACGAACACTACAGCAGTTTTTATATGAAAGGACAAACTAGGTTTTCGGTGCAGTTAACGGTTTCTCAACGTCAGCCTATAGTATTGCTTAATATTAATTAACATGAAAAGCATCAAGCACACCCCCCCCCGACACACGCGCATACCATAACGCCGATTTAACACCACCCATTCCCGAACCCTCGAGCGCATTTTCCGTGGCGTAGCCCTGGGCAAGCCCGTAGGACGCTCCGCTTGAATCTTGGGTCACCCGTGCTCCTCCCTAATAGCATCCCTGTCGTGCACATATAGCCTACTGTTAACGGGGCTCAGAACATCCCAGTAACACTGAAAACAGCATCTTTGCAGCGGATCCTGCACGACGCACTTAAGATAAACAGTATTAGGGAACGGAAAATAACGGTTTCCCTGGCGTATGAATATACAGGGTTAGGGCGCATTTTAGACCGCTTTACGTACATTAACCCGTTGCGTTTCGTGATAAATTCTTGCAAATACAACACTTTGCGACACATGGCAGTGTCGCCTCCCATTTTCAAATGGGAAAAAATAACTAGAATTTATGATCATTATAATCTATGCATTCAACCCCGAGTACCGACTGCCCCAGGTGCCGATCTAAGATCGTCATACCCTCACCAACTCATAACACAAAACAAAGGAGTATTCCAAGCGAATAACTCACGGATCCGACCGCAGATCGGCCACACTGGACAAGTATAATTCAATTCTACACATCCATTGATGATGTGGGGGATTAAAGGCAGATGGGGGTACGACCTAAGACCAGGGTGACCTAACAGTTCAGTTTCAAGACGAAAATGGTCTTCAGATTTGTCATTCCGATCTAGGGCGATGAAGACGGTTTAAATAAAGTCAAATCTGTGAATGAAAGCACCAGAGGACACTGATACGCGTCCGTATAAACCCAATTAAGGATTTAGATTTTGAGTCACCTGTGGCAATGCATCGGGCCCAAATACAGAAAATGACTGAGAATATCATATTTAAGTACCGCAGCACAGTGTTGCGCTGTGCCTGACAAATGCTTGCTTTTTGCCTAATTTTCGTCCTTATCTTACATCAGAGCAGTAATGAGAGTCCACCGTTTACCTGTAAATTAGGTAAAGAGCGTGTCGGCCAGATGTGTTGAGGGTGTCATATGCTGTGCACGACGAATCAGTTCACGAAAATGCTCAGTGCAGTTTTTAAACAAAACCCAAGTTTTGTTTCCAGCAGTGAACCGTACAGATGTGCCAAAAGCAGGAGGCTGTCTTACCTTTCCACCAGAATATAGAAGAATCAAGTTTCCCCCTCTTTAAAACCCACCAGCTGCTGTCTGACCTTGTACTCCAAGTATAACTGATATCTCTTCGGTAATATAACGCTAAATGCACACAGCCATTCAAAAGGAGTTACATCTCCTTGTTGAGAATATTCTCTGAAGATCACGATTTCCGTAATTCGTGTAAAAATGTAAAAAAAAAAAAATCGGCGACTATTCCTTTTAAAATCCACAACAGCTGTGTGTCACATCCATCCAGAGTAAGAGATCAGAGCCGCCCGGAGAACAAAAAGCGGACGCGCAGCCTCAAAACGTCGCCGGCCGATGCTCGCTGTTCTGTTCAAAGCTGCGAAGCGCGCCGTTGGCAGAGCGCAAGGAGTATCTCTCCTCCTATTTCTCACAATATAAAAAAGAGATCAATTAGGATATATGTGGACGTATTTGCATGTTCAAAAATAACGCAGGGCAAAGGGAATACATCTTTAATTTCACTTGCAGTTCAGAAACAAAGGCATTTGCAACGCGGAGATGGAGCAACCGCTGCAGCTCCGGCGGCCAGTGCTGAACTGGAGGGGGTGTCTCTCGCTTGGTTCTGATCCTAGGCGTTTATTCTGTCCCTTCGCGTTGGCGGCGACTAGAAACGTTTCGCATTATCGAAATTTCATTCATGCATCCACGGCAGCTGATAGAGAACGGCACTGGACACCAGCCGGGTCTATACTTTTATTTACGGTGGAATTTGAGCTACTTAACAATTTTATTATCCCGAGATAGGAATACATAAAATTACAGCTCATAAGCAAGGGTATGGCTGCCACGTGAATCATATTCTATTTTATTTCAGATTAAACGCTATACACTTCATATGTAACGTTGTTCAGGTTTGTGGTCTCATGATGTGCGAAGGGTTCCGCATCAAAGAGATCAAACCTGTTAACTAAAGGCGGTTGTACCCGACGGCTTGGAAGTATCGGTTCGCCAGGGATGAGCCGGGTCTTCGTGTGAAGCCAGCGAGTCTCTCTGCCGATATGGAGGCATGTATTCCATTATTATTGTTCACTTTCTCACATGCCAATTTCATTACCGTTTGTGTTATTATGCAGTGTTGCCGGACCTGTCTGTTCTCCCCAAAATACCTTTGTGAATGAATGGATGGATTCTAGACGTTAAACGAGGCGCATTGAATCATGAATATTTCATCGTAAAATGTGAAATCTGATTACGATTTTTATTTTGGCCGGAATTATTTTGTGCACTCAGTGAAATGGAGACCCTCCGATGAGGGGCACAGATAAAATATGAATGAACATACGAAATATCAGATGCTGAATATTTAACCACTCCATGCCCCAAGACAACGATGCAACTGCACAAAAGGTGAACGCACAAATGTCTATTCTGAGAGGAGAATTAAACAAGAAGAAGTTAAAAATGGACATAAACAGCCTGCTACTTCATTTTATAGGCCTATATTATAGTACTTTTACATAAAGTCTGAAAAGACAAAACATATTATTATTATTATTACTACAAAAACGTAACAGCTGGTAATGTGGCAGGAAAATGGTTGCGTTACAATACCCAATCTATTTCAGGTCAGTGTTTATGTACTGAGTGGGAATATAAGCTCCCAGAAAACAGCCTTTCTTTTCCCTTGGTATCCCTGGTGATCTGTGGGATTAGTGCAGAAAATCCACCAGACCTGCTCGCACTTTCTAACGACCATGCAGCTAAAGAATTCAGTGTACAGTTTTCAAGGTGCCCATGCTGTTATACATATGACATGTATAAAGAATATTATTATTGTAGACTTATAATGTCTTTGATTGTCTCTCTCACTCCAATGTTGTGTTAGGATGGGGGGGGGGGGGGGGGGGGTTTTTGTAATAGCTACAAATAAAGTTTTTCCCAGTCCTGAAATAAAGAATTACCACCTTTGTTTATCAGTGCTATTGCAGTTGGATTAATTAAATGTCACTCGCTGCAATATGATTAGACTGGCTGATACAGCGATGATTATAAACTGTTGGTTACTGAAAAATTTCCTGCATTGTGTCATCGTGTAAAACTGGAATTAGTAACTGATTTAGAAATTTTTAAAATCAATTTAATTTTAAATCTATATGCAATAATCTGAGCTGTCATGTTTTCTTTGTCATTTTATCATTTTACGTCACTGGACATTCCTATAAATATGAAAGTATTGTCATATGACACGTTAAATAGCCAGATGGTAAAACTATCCACTGTTTAAGACAGCATTTACAGTATTCTTGTTGCATTACTTAGGTGGCTGGATGACCATACTGTTATGTGACATTATCCTGGGTTCCCATGCAGAACGGAACTATCCTTTAATTAGGGTGGATTTATTATTACTGCAATTAAAGAGGAATAACACTTTATTACTTTCACTTCATTGTGATTGGTCGTCCTCATTGCAGAGCAACAGATTGACATTGTTCTGACAAGGAAGAGACCAATCAGACAGGCTGCCTGGGGAACGCAGCTTCGTCGTCTCGTTGGATAACCTATCTGGCAGCTAAAGTCACATGGTGCTGCCTAACAGGCGCTTAGGCTCTGAGAAAAAGAGCATCGTCCTTACAGATGCCTGGAAGGAGAATGAGGAGACTTTCACAGGAAACGGGTACATGTCTCACAGACACGTCCCTGGTTTTCAGCAGAAGGTACCGTGCAGAATTCAGGAACAAGTCTGTAGGGCTTTTGTCATGCGGTTGAGGTGGTTTACATTTTTTAGGAATAGCGATGGTAACAGGCATGACTGATGAGACTGGAGAGGGGGATGTAAAAGGTTTTCCACCTGTCAGTTCTGAAAGCATGAAGTGGGACATGCTGGATCTGGGCAGAACTGAAGGAGGAGGTTACAGTGATGAACTGCGTCCGCTCTGAGCTTCCTGTGCTGTGTTTACAGGTCTTAGTGCCGGTCCCTGTACACCACAGCCCTAAATGGGGGCGTGGAAGGGGGGAGGGGGCAGAGGAGGTGGAGGAGACCTTCAATGTAGGACAAATTTCATCCCTTGTTTGTTGACACGTCGCTGGCAGGAAACCACGTAACACGTTATTGAATTGAGTGTGTGTGGGGGGGGGAGTCCTCCCATCTGTGCAGTGAGTCATGGGCCGGAGGCCTCAGTCCACCCCACTGGCAGCAGAATAGTGGGCTGGAAAATTCGTGGGTGCCCTCTTGAGAACAGGCAAGCTCGAGTGTGCCCAGAACCAGTGGTGTGCAGCAGAGTCTCTCACACTGGCACGAGGTGCTAAAGCACAAAACACATCACACTCTCGCCTCTACAGACCACCATCCCAGGGACTGAAGGTCCACCAGTCTCTGCCATGCCGCTCGGGCTGACTTTGTGTCCAAACGCTCAAAATTAGCATAACATTTACTTTGCTCTTTATCTCCCAGGTACCCTCTGCTTTTCTATGTCTCATGTGTTTCGTTTTATAAGTATCAGAACCTTTAGGCTAATTAAAGATTGATTTACTCACCATCAAATGTTCACACAGCACAGTCTTTTTGTTTTCACCATTTTGTTCTGTTTTCATATTTGCAGGGTGTTACTGTTGTAACCCTGTGTGTTACACAGGGTGTTTACAGTGTTTTGGTCACATTTTATGTAGGTGTATAAATCATATTACAGTACATGCTACCCAAAACGTGAATCATCCTTCTTCTTCTGGCATGTAGAATTGCTCCTGCTGTTCTTAACAAGGAAACAGATCATTTTCTTTCTATACCCTTTCTATACCCTTTACACTCCCACTGTTTTGATATTTCCAAAGCAAGCGATCTATACTGAAAAAAGAGGGAGCTTTCTTTTTTTTTTAAATCACTCTTGCTTTTTTCTTGATACTTAATATACTTAATTTTTGTCCTCATTTTTTGTTTATATTCCACCTTTTTGATTATATATCCTCCTCACCATGATTACCCTCCCATCCTTGATTATATATCACACTATCATGATTATATCACCTTCTTGATTACAAATCACTTAAAAAAAAAAAAAAAAAAAAAATTCAATTGAGTTTAAATGAGCACAAGTGTTTTATCAGGGACAGTCAAGAATTTTTATGCATTTACTGGAACCATAGCATACCATTAAGAATTCCTGACTGTCACAGATGTGGACCAAACACACCTGCACCGAACAATAAACAAACTTTTAATTATCTGGCAATTTTCATGGTGGCCAGTTGGTTGTGTAAGTAATTAAAATGGTTATTAATTGTTATTTAGCAGCCAGATAATAATTGTTAAAAATAGTGCTAGGCTCTGTCC
This sequence comes from Mormyrus iriodes, assembly GCA_011763525.2. Classification (NCBI taxonomy): domain Eukaryota; kingdom Metazoa; phylum Chordata; class Actinopteri; order Osteoglossiformes; family Mormyridae; genus Mormyrus; species Mormyrus iriodes. The sequence goes on along the minus strand of JAAGVU020000123.1, from coordinate 23,539,457 downwards.
CATTTATTCCACTTGGTACACACTACCACACTTTGCATGCACATTCATGTGGCTAGCGCAAGTAATCAAGGGTGTCCCGTTTCTCAGCTAAGCCAAGTGCATTGAGTTTTTGACGTGCACTTTATCCATGCTTTGGCAAATACTGCATGGAAGCTGTCTTTGGCTAAATATATAGACCACAATGTCCCGCATCAGTGATGACTAATGTTTACATCAAACATGAGGAAGTCTGCCAGTGTATCACAGCCCAACATGCCTACAAAGAAGTTTCAATGTAAGTGCACAAAGTTGTATAACAAATGTTTATATATGCTGCGCTCTGTTTGTCAAGTGGGCAAGGACAACCCCAAACACAACCAACACAAATGACAATATAGTTATAGCATATATCTTGTTTACCTTTTCAGATCTCAAGTGTATTCCATTGGTTTAAAAAATCCCCGCGCACTTGGGCTCATTACATACACTTTGCATCATACATCAAAATATGTCACCACAGTGTGTCGTATATTAGCGCTCTGGGCCTTAAGTGTAGAGAATGGGACGCACCCCTAGTTTGCTTTTGGTTTACTTACTGGTTTGATCTAGTGTGGGTCAAAGTGGGAACTGAGGGATGATGGGAATTGTAGTTTCCAATTTGTGCCAGAAACATCTGGGTAACTGTGGAATTGTAGCTATTGGGAGGGATTCCCTTGTTTCATTTGTATTTAGACTGAAAGGCCACATTCCTATTTAAGGAGCAAGGGTTGTGTCTTTGGGGAAGTTGATTGGCCATGGCTACAGAATGAATCCCACTGCTGTAATTGAGTGCACTATTTGCCAAAGCCTGGCCTTGCTTTTGTTTATTTCTTTGTGGTAATATTTTCTTTTTGCCTCATGTATTTTCATTTCTTTCTGTCACTGCTCATTGGTCACTGCCCTTGGGGAAAATGAATTACTACCCACATTACCTCGTCCCTGTCCAAAGTCAGTTTCTTCTACCCTACCACCTCTCAGCATCCCTTCTTGATCTTGATTACAGATCGCTCCTTCCTGAGAGTCTGTTGAACTTTTTTTTTATCTGGTGTAGATTTTCCCCCTCTAACATGCTTTTCAACCTGTCTAACTTTCATCTCGGATAAACAATGCCTTTTTAAACTCTGTTTTACACCAAAGAGAGGCACAGAGATAGAACACATTTCACAGAAGCTCTGCCGTGATCCACACTGCTAAAGGGAGCAGCCATTCCAGCTGCTATTTAGAGAAAAATCTTGAATGTATAATGAAGTCTGGTGCCTTATGCAGCTCTTAATGGAGGCATCCTTCTTCTGCAATTCACTATTTTATTAAATTTCTGTGTGTCCTGTGCATTCTTGTTGTGCTGCAACAGCAGCGCACTGGAAGGTAACAGTTTTTAATATTAAAATAGCGGAGATAAGAAAAACAGCGAGGTTTCTGTAAAAAATACAGCTTCTTCTGACTTTTGTTACATTTCAGTTTTGTTAATAACAGGCCTTTGTGAACGGCACCATCCATCGGTTGTGTGTGGGCTTAGAGGTCACAGCACCAGAGATCTCAGCACCTTGCTGTTGCATGGCCTCCTGACCCCAGGTTCACCAGGCTCCTCATTAGCTGCTGTTTCACCCTGTCCATCACTCTGATTGCTATAATAATGAGACATGGCTCAGCTAGAATTCTGTTAGTGACCCAACCCATGACCAAGCATCAACAACTTACATCAACAACCAGAATGATGTTGATGACTTGAACGTATCTTGTACATTTTGTATTTGTGTGCCACATAATGTCTCATCTCAAGCATGGTGCCTCCACCACCTTATCCCTTCTAAATGGTCTTTGGAGGACACAGAAGCTCCCTCTGATCTGATTGGACGGAGTCTGCCCCACAGGTAACACCAAGGACTGAGTGCTGTCTGTAAATTCAACTTTACACTTAGAAAGCAGTTTCTTTAAATGACCATGGATTACAAGTGAGTTATAGTTATTAGACATAAAAGCCAAACACATATATCGAGCTCCTGATCAGAAGAGGAGCCTGGGTAGGTAATGAAAGATTGGAGTGGATTCTTGGATTGACTGTCATTTTGAACTGTGGTTTTGCACTTTACCTGCTTTTTTCCATCCTTAAACTGGTTGTTTTCTGATTAGGTATTTTCTGTGTTTTTTAAATATATTCGTATGTTTGAATTCTGAGGCACTGCAACACTTAAGTGAATCCTTTATTCGTTAGTAAAAGGCATTATGATTGGCTGCTGACAGTCAGACCTCAGCGTGTTTTTAGTAAGAGGCATTGTGATTGGCTGCTGACAGTCAGACTTCAGCGTGTTTTTAGTAAGAGGCAATGTGGTTGGCTATTGACACTCAGACTACAGTGTTTTTTTAGTAAGAGGCATTGTGATTGCCTGGAGATATGTGACCAGTACTGGTCAAAGCCAATGTGGTGCTCTAGGCGACCTTCGCTGCCGACTGTGTCTCGGACGGTGCACAGCACACAATGCTATACATGCTACTGACAGTTGATGCCAGCAGCTTGCTAAATCAATGTTCCCTCAGAAGATGGAGCCCTAGGTGGCCGCCTATGTCGCCCAGTGAGTTGACAGCCCTACTTGTGAGTATCAGTAATTAAAGAGAAACTATAATTGGTTGTTGGGAACACTTTTTGGGACCCTGCTCACCAGTTAGTGAGGAGAGCCTTCAGGGAGAAGTCAGGCAGGATGTTTCTTTCACTGCGCCATCAAGATTCATTTTTCAATATATGTCTGAAATGCTGTTTTTTAAAGGACACTGCTTTAGCATTTAGGCATGACTGGCTGCAAAAGTCGACGGCACTTCAGCCACAGACTCTTTTCAACATTTATTTTGATAAGTGGCAAGAGTGTCTTCAAAATAGTAAAGTTTCCACCACCGTCACTGCCAGTTCGTCCAGTTCATCACCACCGGGGAAGCAGGAAGGGTAAATGCAGGTACTGTTTTCAGAAGCTTTAATCATAGCTATTTCCACAGCGCTCTCATGCTCTCAGGCCTGAATTCAGGAATTAGGCAAACTTCACTCTTTAAACCTCACAACAAATGTTAACCCCCGGGTGACCATTTTGCAAGAACCGGCAACCTAAATATAGACTTGCATTTCATAGTTTCTATAGCAACCTAATGTGTGTTTTTTTCAATCTTTTTTTTTGTTAGCACTGAGCTGGATTTTCCAATCTGACTGAGAAGGTACATTTTAAGATGGCATAATTGTCATCTCTCCACTGTTGAATTTATTTTTAAACACTGGCATGGGGAGGAGGGATAAATAAAACTGCAAAGGTGATCCTGACCATGAAAAGCTCCTTCTCTGGAAATAAAATACATGCACTAACTAATACAGTCAAATGCTGTGAATTTTGTGCCTAATTCCAGATTTAAGGGCAGTTAATATTCAGAACACCCCCCTAGCAGAATACACTGGGGTGCTCAGCCAATATCAGTCCTGCCCCACCACCCCCTGCCAATCTGCTAAAATAACACTCCAAAAATAGACATGAAAGAAGGTTTTTTTTTTTGAAAAAATATAAGGACAAAAATAGATGGAACACTTCTATGGATCTACATTTATAACATCACAGAACTGAGATTCTTCAACAAAGTGTAACATACCCTGTTAAAGGGTAAAAATACCTTTCAGTGATTAAAATGCACTGCATTACTGCCTTCAGTCAGTTTTACATTACTGCTTTCCCTGATTTTACACTATGTATTACACGGCAGTAAATGTTATGTTTTATGATGTCTGTATATAGCACTTGGTAATTCCAGTCACTGTACCAATCAGAGAAAGGACAGCACTTGGTAATTCCAGTCACTGTACCAATCAGAGAAAGGACAGCACTTGGTAATTCCAGTCACTGTACCAATAAGAGAAAGGACAGCACTTGGTAATTCCAGTCACTGTACCAATCAGAGAAAGGACAGCACTTGGTAGTTCCAGTCACTGTACCAATCAGAGAAAGGACAGCACTTGGTAATTCCAGTCACTGTACCAATCAGAGCAAGGACAGCACTTGGTAATTCCAGTCACTGTACCAATCAGAGAAAGGACAGCACTTGGTAATTCCAGTCACTGTACC
>JAAGVU020000123.1:23510777-23528435 GCA_011763525.2 Mormyrus iriodes | reverse complement strand
TGTAAAGCGCTTTGGGGTGACTCTGTCGTGAAAGGCGCTATATAAGAATAAATTGTTGTTGTTGTTGTTGTTGTTGTCTTAGAAATTTTGAACCTGGAAGCAACCTGCTGCTCAGCATAGTCGTCTGCCAGCAGAACCACGATTAAACCAGGGTTTAAAAATGCAGATTTGTTTAAAAATATAGAGTGCTCTTTTAATTTTTCCCACGGCTGTAGTCTGAGAATAAAATCAAGCATGATCGTAGAGTGAATGCCAACAGAATGATTGTTATCACTGATTACTTCCCATTACTCTAACCCATGTGTTTATAGACTGTAGTTTTTGAACCCTCTGAGGTTGTAGCCACAAGCCAAAACTGCCTGATTCAATTACTTCAGTAACTTTCCTACAGTCATTGAAATGGCAATTATAAAATGCCTAGTAAATTATTCAGGCTGGTACTCATTAATTCTACAACAGATTTTTATTTTGATAGAATTTTTGTGCATCTGATGTTTTTATTCAAAAGTGTAGGTGTCTTTTTTAACCAACTAGTTAGTTTGACTGGAATTCTGATTAAGTGTATGGCTTAACCTTTGGGGATGAGTCCATATGCCAATCAAACACTAACCCTCACGCTACAGGCAGCCCTCCCTGCATGGTTCCGTTTATGAGTAAATAAATCTCACCAGAAGCCAGACAGCAAGACACATGGGAATGGGAGAGAAAATGGATTACTGTCATTAATTATCATCAAGTTTAATTACTCAAAACAAAAGAAGGGAGAGCGTTTTCAAGAGGAGGGTGTGGAAACTGTCACATTTTATTAAGGGACACATTATGTTAAATGTGTTAAGTGGATGGAAAAGGTTTCTGGCTACCGGTCACAGAGGTTTGTATTTTCCCTGACCATCACTGAGCAGCATAGGTGTAGGAAATCCAAGTCATTGTGATTCTATTGACAGGCCAGAATTCTGAGGGACTGTGTGGAAATGATGCTAAAATCAAGTACCACAACATCAACCATCCATTCATCAATCCATACATCCATTTGTCTCCCATTCTGCTCATTCAGGATAGGGCCACAATGAGCCTGGAACCTATCCCAAGGAGCACAGGACAAGATAACAATGACCAACATATGTACTGAGGTGCAGGTCAGTCAGGATGCTGATGGTGCAAGTCTGCAATCAACATTGGGAATAGGATATCCGATGCTGGGACCCAAGACTGATCTCCCAGTCTACCAGGTACAAAAGATGGCCCCTACAATGTCTGGAATTGAGGATGGTATGAACTGAATGCTCCAGAGCACTGTCAGTGACTAAGGGGGACAGAGGAGTTGGTTGGTTTGTGGATGGTTGCAGTGGGCTGTAATATACAAACTTAAGCAAGGAGACTTGGAACACTGGAGAGATGCAGTACTGATTGGGCAGCTGCAGTTAGTAGGTAGTGGGGTTGTTTCGCCGAAGGATTTTGAAGGGTCCAATGTACCAGGAGGACAGTTTCTTGGATAAGAGATGGGGACAGGGCAGAGTGGGGTAGACCAGAGGCTGATAACCTAAAACACACTGGAATGGAGTGAGCCAGAGGGAAGAATGATACAAGGAGTTCTAGGCATACTCAGCCAATGGGAGATACTGCCACCAGTCTGCTTGATTATTAACACAGTACAAATGGAGAAACCTCCCAATTTCCTGGTTAACCCTCTCACAATACTGTTAGACTGTACGAAGGGCATAAGTAGGTACTCATAATGACCATGGGTAGTGATGAATGCATTCTTCCATTCCCCTCCCATATCTGGATCAGGTTATATGCAGTCTTCAAATCCAGTTTGGTGAAGTAATGTGCCAGCGTAACCTGCTCCAGCAAGTGGGGTCAAGCGCAATGGGGAACTGTACATAGTACAACTGTAGGACACAGTCCTCCATCTTTCTTCTCAATGAAGAAGAATCCCATAGCAACGGGAGAGCTGGACAGCCGGATGAATCCAGACTGCAAAGCCTTCTCTGCAAGCTGCTCCATCACTTGGGATTCCAGCAAGATATCTCTTTTAATATCAAAACACACCCATGAAAAGCGCCTTGGGGCAACTCCGTTGTGAAAGGCGCTATATAAGAATAAATTGAATTGAATTGAATTAGGGGATACACACAGCTCTTGGGCAAGAGAGCCCCCGGAAGCAGGTCGATACTGCAGTCCCAGGGACAATGTAGGTCACATCTTGGTTGTTTTGGTCTTGCTAAAAACATCTTGGAATTAGTGATACTCAGGGAAAATTTGTACCTCTACTTCACTCTTGGGACTCTCCACAGTTCAGCACATATGGGTAACTGCAAACAAGAGGCAAAACAAGAGGGATTCCAGGCAGTTCTCACCAATGCACCATGAGATCTGGGAGTCGTGATTACACAGCTAGGGATGCACAAGAACTACAGAATCCCAATGGCACTTAACTATAAAGAGCCAAATCTGTTCTTGTTGGATCAGACCGAACTGATAAAGGACCAGCTTTGTGCGTTGTGTGATATAACTTTCCCCTAGGGGTGACCTGTCCAGGGCACAGATGTTAAACAGCAGTTCAAATGGCTCCAGGAGGAGGTTCATACACTGAGCCAGAGTGTTATCAATGAAGTTCCCAGCTGTGGGCTATAGAAGAATAAACACTAGAATCAGAATGGAGGACAATAGGTACTGTGAATTGCTGGTGGGTGATGTCTGAAAAACACAGATGATGAGCCGAGGCAGGAAACTGGGCAGATGTCACATTCTCTAAGTACTGCTCGAGATAGGCTAGGGTACCACTGCTGGGTTCATGTTGCGGCAAGGAATTCTATAATAAGATACCTCAGGGAGATGGGACCCAAACACAGAGTAAACAGGAAACCAGAACAAGATCTTAGTGTCCAAGTCAGGAATGGAAGCCAAGGTCAAGAAGCCAGAAGGGCTGTCCTAGGGTGGAAGGGTAAGGCAGGCACACGTGCAGAAACAAGACAATCGCTACAAACACTTGCACTGAGATGGGGACACTCACCGGGCAGAGTAATGGGAGTAACACATTCATTCAACACTCATTAAACCACACCGACCCAGAATTAAGTACTGAGGGAAGAGCAGGGATCTGAGACACTCAGCAATTGGATCACAATTCTCGCACTGGGGAAGCCAGCTAGACCAATTAAATAACCTCGACATTTACGAGAATCAAGTACAGCTGTCAATACAGGCGATCAGCTACAGGCGCGCGGCCGCAGTGCAGACGATGGAACCGAATCATGGCTTACGCGTCAGTTTCAAATTCAAAATAGCATAAAACTCTACTGTCTGCATAGAAGAGATATGATTGGTCTAAAGAAACAGTGCAGATGAATCAAAACGTTTTCAGCATTATAATATTCCTTGGGAACTTACTAGGGCTACGCCCAACCCCAACACGACGTTGCTTAGCGTGTATTTAAATGGAAACTGTGTTGTGCTACGCAGGCATTGCAACCATGACTAGGATCAATTGTGGGCACTACCTTTTTACTTCTGTGGGGTTTATATATACGTCGCTGCTGATTGTGTAACACCCCTGACACACCCACCAAATGAGAGAAAATGTACCTCAAAGTCTGTTGCCTAGTGCTTCATACCATTTTGAGGAAACATGTCCTTCAACCTAGAAACCATGACAAAACATTGCACACTGCTTACACATTAAATGTGCCCCAGCTTTACAGAAACTCTTCCAAATCTCCCAACTACCAGAGCATAGGTCACATTTCTCAACACCTCATTCACCAGGACTGCTATTAAGAATGTGGCCAAGAACAATTTTTTTCCATCCATATTCCAACCACTTTACTACTACGGGGTCACAGGTGGGGTCTGGAGAAGACCCCGGATGGGATACCAGTGCACTGAAAGACATAATTTATTTAGGTACTAATACTAGCACTGCAGTGACAAATAACTCTGTTAACTAACTAAAAACTGACAGAGAAGATATATAAGCCTTATACCCAGGTGTAGAAAAATTAAACCATTGTTCAATATACAAGTAATTAGCCAATTAAATAATTCATCAAGTCTCACATACGACCAGATGCAATTAGCAGTTGGGCTGGTGATTCTTTAATCTGCAAATGGCTAAGAAGCTGAGACTCAGGCACTAGCCAGTGGGAAGTTCGGGAATTATCAGTGGGCTGCTCTTGTCAGGGTCCATCTTTCTTCGGCAACCCTGGCATTATAGAGCCTATATTCCCAGACTGTTTTTTGTTGCCAGTCCACCCCAGCTAAGGCAAGACAGAAGTCCACGGTCATACACAACAGAAGGCAAGTTGGAAGGAAAAAAGAAAACAGGATGGACAGAATAACTGAGGGGAGGTCAGACAAGGAGATGTGATGAAGGCTGGAGTCAAATAAAAGGAAGTGGCAGATGAAATAAGTCATGATGAAGGCTGGGAGCTGCATGTGGGGGGAGGGTGGTTCTGAGAGATGCAATGATTTGGGTTTTTTCAGGGTCTCAATCTAGATACTAAGAACAAGGTTCTGGAACACAGAGCAATTCCAAAAGCTTTTTACCGGGCTGTTTGCCACCTTTCATGGCCTGTCCCTGTGGGTTTTTCTCGGGATGGACATAACAGCTTAGAAGCTGTGAATGGAGGTGGCGGAGTGCCTGTGTGGGCACTCAGAGGAGAGAGACCTTCAAGGTGTCAGCTCTCACAATGGCCAATCATAATTTGTTTTGATGGCGCTGTCTGCTCTTTGCCCCAAGCCCCACATTTTCTCTGTGCTTCCTGTGGACGTCCTTAATGTCTGTTGAGTCTGTGACAATGTTAGCGTGGCTGGGTGCCTGCTGGCCCAACCACTTCATCCATCACCTTCTCAGTTGTGTCCCGGGGCCACACACATTCATTCTTGTGACCTGTGAGGGAGAAGCAGGGGCGTGAGGGGCTCAAATAACACAAACACAGCTGGCTCTTTTAAATGAGAAGGGTTAGCCCCCCCTTTCACCCTCCCTACCTGGCTTTGGGCAGCTTTGAGAATGAGGTGAAAAGGTGGTAACACTTAGAATATGTTGTTTAAATTGAGTGGCGCCCCATATTGCAGAGGTATTGCCGTAAGCGTCACACAATAATGATGATAATAATTATTTAAAAGTTTACATAAAGCCTGACTTAGCAGAATGTAAATAACGTGCAGCAGTTTACGGGGATCTCTGGAAGGGGTGAGAGGCACTGGTAATGTTAGTTTTTTTTCCCCGCAGTAACATCTCCATCCTGACCACTAGTGATGAGACATCTCACATCCCTGATTGACCCAGGGCACTTTGGTTTTCCTTTAAAGCGACCCCCCAAGCTGCTTTTCTGATCGGACCCCATTATCTCTGAGATGAATCCATCCGTAATAAGCTGCTTCTTTCCAGGTCAGTCCTCCGGTCGCGTGGCTCGGTCCAGTGGTGGAAAAATTAGGCTTACTTAATTTTCATTCTTAAATAAAAGTACAGATTCCACACCAATATGTTACTCAAGTAAATGTGTTAGAAGTGCTAAAGCAGAAGGTACTACATTCAAAATGCATTGATCTTGCCAAGAGCCACCAATCCTTTTTAATTCACTCAAGACAGGTTTGAATATAACATTGTAAGTTATGGTGCAGCAATATAAGGCAAATTGAGTCACATATTTTCTTTTTATTCACAAAACGCAGTGAAAGTTGACAAGCTTGGTGGCGCAGGTTAGCGGAAAGACGTTTTGATTCCGTTGAAAACGAAAGATTGATCTATGGACAAGATTTAATAACGCATTATAAACATTTCACAGGCAGGCTAAGACCTCTCGTAAGCGGCGAATGAGCCGACTAAATCCCTCATTCTCCACTATTGAAAATAGCTGATCGCCCAATGCAATCACTGCTGCTAACTTTTAATATTGATAAAGTTTAAATTTTGGAGAGTAATTTCAGTATGTTAACTGTTATATTGTGCATCTCATACTCCATAGGACTATTGTGTAGGCATTATGTAATGCATATTAATAATAAACCATCCATTTTCAGTAACTACATATCCTATTCTGGGTTGTGGGGGGTCTGCAGTCTATAGGTGCAAGGCAGGGAACAACCCAGGATAGGGTGCTGACCTATCACTGCACACACTGACACATTTATACCTATGGGTATTTTGGTAACACCAGTTAGCCTCATGCATGGTTTTGAACTGTGGGGGGGGTCCCCACAATGCCATGCAAATGATAGGGAGAACATGCAAAGTTTACACACATGGAGCAATCGGCAGAGACTAGAACACCGGTCCCACATGTGTGAGGCAACAGTGTTAACCACTGCACCACCATGGAACCTCTTAATAGTAACAATAACAATAATAATAAATGATTATTCACAAATAAATAAATCATATTTTACTTAGAACTGTGCAGGCCTATACTGAAGTGCGTTGCATGCAATAATATATTTTTTTAATTATGAATAACTGTTTTTTTATGTGAGTGACGATGGTCATGCAGAATGTAAAAAGTCGTTATTCGGCTCAGAAATGTAGCAAAGTGAAAAAGTAAAACTTGCAACAATTTAAAATACTAAAGTACAAATCCCACAAAAACCTACCTAATTAAGTACAGTAATGAAGAATTTGTACTTCTTTAATTTATATACCTCTTGTTCTGTAGCAGCCAGAATGCTTATCATGTGTTGTTTTCCTTGAATGATGACAATAACATTGACTCATTCCGTGACTGCAAATTTGTAGCAGTATAGTTTTAAATCTTTAGACGTAGAAGCAGAATAATTGCCTTCTCAGTTACCAAGAAGGCAAAGGATGCAATTGTTTTAACTCAAGACTTGTCATGACTCATGATGCATTTATGTACTTATGAGGGAAAGGGACACTTTAGGAAACATTTGCATAGATACAGCACCTGACTCACACTCACACACACGCCCTCGCACACGTGCCTCGCCTCACACTCTGCTTTCCAGCAGAAACGTCCCGGCCAGTGCCAACCTCCAACCACAGAAAAAAAAAGATCATTGATGGAACAGAAGATGGAGGCAGGGATCAACCGGCCTTCCTCTGGTGTGAGAATTTTTAATCTCGGAAAACTGTCCTGAGACACACAGTTCATTTCTAATTCAGATTTATTTCCGTAATATGGCCCAGGAGACAATTTTGGAGCAGAAATCTCTCGGAGTAGACACTTGGGAAGTAGAAATAGTCTTGGATTTAATATTAGACTGTAGACCAGTGAGAATACTGCACTGTATTATGAAGACCCCACTTCCCCATAAATAGCTGGTTGTCCAGTCCAATGGCAAGCAAATGATACTCAACTCCTTGTTTTTTTTCTAACGTTAACATGAACCACCGGGGCTGTAACCTGAGAGCATGAAAGCTTCTGAGCTTGCATGCTCTGGGGATGAATGAGCGCTCCTTCCGTTGGCTGTAATAAGAAGCCAGATTTTCAGGCTTTTCTCACATCTTGTGCCTTTGGACTGTTTGTGCATCAGGCTAAATGACCATCCCCTGACCTATGCCAAAATTTAGAGGCAAAGTTTCGAATGCTTTGGAAGTTTTAAGAAATATTTCCTTAAGGGTGGCAGGGGGCTCTGTGGGCAGCAGTGCCACCTTACATCTCTAGGGCTGGGCTCTCTCTGCAGTTTTATTCTTCTACTCATGTTTCACCTGTTTTCTCCCCCTCATCCTCCACAATTAGTATACAGTATATGTATGGATGTGCCCAGTGATGGACGTGTCCAAGGTATACCCTGCCTCCTGCCTTGTGCTTCCAAGGACAGGTTCCAGGCTCACTGCACCCCGTATTCCAGCTGGATGATAAATTGATAGATGGGTGTAACAGCCCCCTGTCAAATTCACAGGCAGTGGTCAAGTCGAGAAATCAAAGACTTAAAAATCCAGCTTTCCATATTGTTCTGTACCACTTTCCCCATACAGCGCAGCCTATTTCTGGCCTCTCTGGTTTACGTTTGTGTTCAGCCTGTATGTTGGCACTTTGTGGCCGTAAAAGCAACTTACCAACAACACGTGTATGAGAGAGTGTGTGAGCATGTGCTAAGTAAACTGACAAGTAGCATCGTCTGTTCCTCGGCCAAATACATTTTTCTAGACAGTGAAATGTCACAGACAGAGATTATTATGAGCAGTGTTTCCATGGGAACTGCGGGTGTGGATGGGGGTACGCTGTTAAAAATAATACACCATTCAACAGCGCATTTTCCCATCAGGACGTCTCTGCCGCTCGCGAGGACTTTCGAGGGCTGGGAATTATAGTGTTTCTTATCATTTGCGTTTGCTCCACTTACCAGGCTGCCTGATGAGGCGGAAGGGAGGGACTACATCAAATAAATAAATAAAGAACAGTAAGACCACATTTTAGCAAAAGTTAGTAAGAATGGGAGAGAGGAAGAGCATTTAGAAGTATTTAATGGAAAATTCAAAAGATGTTTTATAACACAGAGTAAGAACAAGACAATATTTAGCGGTACAAATAAAGAATTTCCTACTGTAATCTGCAATAGGTCCTCTTAAATAATGTTTTATAAATGCAGGGGGCTGATTTAAGGTGTGATGGCAGGCTGTCATAAGTAACACGTTTATAAATAGGCGATATGGAGTCCCATTGCACAACAACAGCCTAAATGCTTCACTTCCTGCAGTGAATCTGTGAAGCCACTGTCTCACTGCTATTAAAAGAGATGTTGGGTGATTGGGGAAGGCTTGGTGAAAATGAGGGGTAAATGAAAAGAGGGAAGGGGAGAGGGAGAGGTGACAAGCTCTCCGCCTGTGGTTCTGCAATGCAAGTGTGATCGAATTGGTGTTGATGAAGATAAATTGTGGGAAAAGGATATTTTTACTTTCCTCAATATGCTGCTCAAAGCTGATTTCACAAACCATTTTTAATTTATAAATCTGAACCTTGGTGCAAGCCCTACCTGAATTATAGAGCAAAACAAAAATGGAAAAAATCTGCAAGTAAGTATATTGCATATATAGAGGTGTGTGTGTGTCTATATTTCTTGTAAATTAATGCAGCACTCCTCTCAAAGGATACCTATTATTTGTTCTCAGATGAGTCACTGGATGCTGCCAGTTTAATATTATCACCCTGTCAGCGAGAAGACTGGCCTTTGGATATAGTTTGGTCTGAATGAATGCAAATGCTGTTTCGGTTCCACGACGCCCCAGTTCCATTCAGTGGCATGAATGTTCAGTATGATAGTGAGGGTCTGTAAGGATGATGTTAAAGGATGATGCTTTATTATTTTTCTCTCTCTTTTGCTGTTTCTAAAAGCACAGAGAACAGGCTAGCAACAGGCTACATGATAAATTAATACATTTTTATATTGTGATTTATTCTGAATATGACAGATGGGAAGGTCCAGAGGAGAAAATAAGCGATGAAGAGGAGGGAACAGGACTTTCATTCACCGCGATGGAATATCATGAAGACATCAGCAGATTCACATTCACATTACATGTATATTTATTCATTGAGGAAGCACTTTTGTCCACAGTGATGTACAAGCGATTCAAATATATCACACAAGAGAATAGGTGCTGGGTAATATATTCTGCATTGTTGTGTTCTTTGTGTTTCTGTTCTCGCAGGATTTCTCTCCTCTGTTCCTGGAGAAACCACACTTATCTGGCCCCCATCTTGGAAGCTCTGACTTGTGTTGAACAACCTTTTCAGTTTCTTTGGCTTCAAGCCCCCTCTTTTAAAGAGTTTTCCAAGGAAATAACCAGTAGCTATATTAAATTCAGAGGAACATATTTACTAAACTCTGCGGTAAGTACAGTAAACGTACTGTTGCAAATTTCTAGATTCTTCTTTGGTATTCTGTCACAGAACCGTCACTGAGTCAAGTAGGTTCTGTTCCTGAGCGGTTTCTCGTTACACATCGTCCTGTTCATCCCATAGTATGGCATACCCAACAAACCGGCTAACGATCAGGCCTTAAGGCAGACGGGTCTGTTCTGCTGATGGTGGACTTCGTAACTGCTTATCTGTAATATGCCAAATGGTTCTTTGAATTCTAAACAAACCCATTATCTGATCCTGTGCTCTGATTTTAGTAGTGTTTTGGTAAGATAATGCCATTTGCCCACCTACCCAGAGCAGACAGCGTCCTGGCTTGGATGAATGCATCAAAGAACAAAAAGCACAGCTGCAAGAGATTTTCCTCTGGAAATTTACTGACATTTTGCAAATGTAGTGCCTATTATTTTAAATAACAAAGACTAGCTGGCAATGAGGAAAATCCATCACACCATGGTCCGTGTTCAGGGTATCCCCAAACCTGGGACCTGAATGAGGGAGGTGTGGAGCAGGACGCATCAAGGGACCCCTGGGCACTATCTTGTGATTCTATTGGGCTCCTGATGGCCACCTTTCTGTAGCATGTGATAATCAATGGGACCTCACCTCTATGTTCCAGAGATCCATTGGCTGGACCTCCTGCTAGCAGTAACTGAATCAAACATTGGCATGTCCTCCAAATGTGACATCCCATCACATGCCACTGAGACGTGACTGAAGTGTCATGAAACAAACAAAATAATACAGGATGAGGTGCATTATTGTGAACATTACAGTTTGACTGTGTCCCTGTTTGGATTCTGCTAATATACATATGCTAGGGTACATTTCCAATGCACCAGGCACCATACGTTTGGTACTTTGTTTTCAATTGAATTCAGATCAAGTGCCAGTACTGAAGGTTCCAGTATCAAAAGTACCAAATGAGCCAAGGGTCCTTTTTGGTACTTCGGTGTCGTGGCACCTAGGCATGACGCTGGCGAGGAGGAGGAAAATGACGATCCACTAACGACTACGGGGTAACACTGGGATTAATTGGGACTCAGGACACACCAGGAAAACACTAAAGCAAAAAGGATCACAGGGGATCCAAACAGAAACAAAAAGATACTTGGGCTAGGGAACACAGGGTAGCACCAGGGAATAAACAGGACAACTCAAAGGGAATAAACCTGACTACTACACATGAGAAATTAATACAACTCACTAGAGCTACACTTAGTCAATCGCGATCAACTAACCTGACACAATGACTCACCAGGGAACAGACCAAAGGCAAACACTTAAATACATGGTGACTAACTAGGAGCAGGTGTAAGGCAGGACAATTAACCAATCAACACAGAACAAGGGAACAGCTGACAGGTGGAAACAACTAAAAACTAACAATGAACATGACACTTCGGTACTTTGGGGTGGGACTTGCATCCATCCATACATCCATTTTCCGAAACCGCTTGTCCCATTCAGGGTCACGGTAGTCTGGAGTCTATCCCGGATGCCACGGGCGTAAGGCAGGGAACGACCCAGGATGGGGCGCCAACCCATCACAGGGTACAATCACATACCATTCACACACACATGCACAACTACGGGCAATTTGGCAACTCCAATCAGCCTCAGCATGTTTTTGGACTGCGGGGGGAAGGTATGACAAGTAACATAAAAGTATTTGCTATATAATATATATAATATATAATATTAGGTGTAATGACAGAACTGCGGAGACCCAAGTGCAGAGAAGGCCACATTTATAACACATTTATAACAAATAATAATGCATTCATGAAGCATTATAAACATCCATCCATCCATCCATCCATTTTCCGAAACCGCTTGTCCCATTCAGGGTCACGGTAGTCTGGAGTCTATCCCAGATGCCACGGGCGTAAGGCAGGGAACGACCCAGGATGGGGCGCCAACCCATCACAGGGTACAATCACATACCATTCACACACACATGCACAACTACGGGCAATTTGGCAACTCCAATCAGCCTCAGCATGTTTTTGGACTGCGGGGGGAAGGTATGACAAGTAACATAAAAGTATTTGCTATATAATATATATAATATATAATATTAGGTGTAATGACAGAACTGCGGAGACCCAAGTGCAGAGAAGGCCACATTTATAACACATTTATAACAAATAATAATGCATTCATGAAGCATTATAAACATGGTCATAAATATTTATAAAAAGGCATAACACATTATAGCCATGTTTATTATGCATTATGAATCCTCTATGAAGCTCTCATCTATAATGCACTATAGGTACCTTCATAATGCATTGTAATCATTGGTATAAGTCTTAAGGATGCTTTGTACTGTATACTATCTCAGACTCCAGCACAGACCTTTCAAAAACATTCTTCATACGACCTACTGAAATCAGTCACACATTTAAACTCTGCTTTAAATGCTGGCAGATCGTAATGCATGACATTGAGTTAATGAGTGATTCCTGGGTATAATTCCTTCCCCAGAGTTCCCTCTGTTGCCATCTATATTACAATATAAGGAATCAATTTTTAAAAAGATGTTCATTAACAGAATATAATTAGAAGGCAAAACAGATGTTGACATCATATCCATGCTGCTAATTTGTAGAAAATGTAAATTCTACTCTACATACAGTTGAACCAAAATGTCTCTCGATAACCAGGAGGTGGATTTCATAAAACTACATAATTTTCTGGAAAGTTTTCTGAATAAGATGGTTTTCTTTAACATTATACTGTAGCACTAATGTGAATTTCAGATAAAATCAATAATAAAGTATTAAATTTACTGCTCACGGAACATTTATGCAGGTCTTGTACCTTAAAGGTACCTTATTACATATATATTTTCATGGCACAACAGTAAATATCGTAATATCTTTATAGCTACATACATTCCTGAAATGACAATAGGCATAAACCAGCATAAAGTATAATGAAATAAGAGGTCGAGCTGAAACGATGTGGAGATATCATTGTGGATAACAAAGCCATTGGCCGTCCCTCTCCAAGGAAACACCAGCACCTCCATTCTCACAAAGAGGAGTTCAGCATCTGAGTTAAAGGAGCTTTATTGAAATAGTTGAGGCGGGGCAGGAAAACTGAAATCATTAAGAGCCCTCCAGCTTACCGAAAAGCAATTTTTCTCCATAATATAGGCTGCCAAAACACTAGCATTCACATAACAAACGACTCTTGTCAACGAGTGACTCATAAGGAACTCTTATTTCTGTCCTGGCATTATGATTGCTGTGAGAGAAGTGTGTGTGTTAGCTTCAAAGCGCAAATCAGATCCATACTTACAGGAAATCAATAAACTGGGGCCCCAGCCCCCTCCTCATCCCCCCCTGTCAGTGCACTCGGCCTAACACTGCATAACAAAAAGGCTGAAACTGCTTTTAATGAGGTGTTACTATAGAAACAGGTTTGGAACCAGAAATGGAGAGTGCCACTATATAGTTCCTGTTTTTTATATATGTACACATTATACCCAAAGGCACAGACATCTGACCATAAAGGTGTGTATATATTTAAAGTTATCTGTTCACTGCTGTTCTGCTCTAAATGGACGCCCGTGATTTGAATTAACTTCATATTCCGCAAACTGTGAGGGAAATAGATTTTTGAAGCAAGCACGTGCTGCCATGGTTACTACATGGCATGGGGGTATGTTTGATATATGAGAGGTTAACGCTCGATCCAGCGCGTCAGTCGGGTGTCACTTCTCAGCGAGGGTTTGGGCGGTACTGAAGGTTGCTGTGACGGCCACAGACGTAATGCTGAGCTCATCGTTGCTAATGCAGCTATGCGAAAGTGGCAGGAGAAGGTTGCTTTTATGCTTTGCATTCATAAGGACTCTACATCTGAAGAGGCCAGAAGTTGTTTAGTTCTTTTTGTTCTTTAGTTCTGAAAGCACGGACTTTAAAGTGGATGTTGTTTGGCACAGGGCGTATTGTACACGTGTTCCTGCTGCCATTAGTCATATCAGCACCCTGTGCTGGAGCAGCGAAGCCCACATTAGCGAGGGCAGAGGGCCGAGCAGCCTGTCATCACGTCGGAGACGAGGTCGCTGCTGCACTGTAAACTTCGCAATTTGCTAGCGTCACCTACATGGAAACTGGTCTTCAGACCTTTTCAAAACATAATTATAAGCACAATAATAAATAACAGGGCCTACATCAATGATAATAATTTTGCGCAATTGTGTAGGAAAATTCAGAACAAGTACAATAATTTTGTTTAGTGTCTTCTCTCTATCTCACTTATAATAACAAGTCCCTTACCAAATGTAATTTTATAGATTAAAAGTTCTACCCAACAAATAGCTGATATTTTTCAGAACTAATTTTCAACAGGCTAAAGATTCACTTCTGTCAACTTGTTGAGGCAACAATCCTGTATTCTGATATTTGTGCTAATTTT
Organism: Mormyrus iriodes; assembly: GCA_011763525.2. Lineage (NCBI taxonomy): Eukaryota > Metazoa > Chordata > Actinopteri > Osteoglossiformes > Mormyridae > Mormyrus > Mormyrus iriodes. The sequence continues at coordinate 23,514,186 of JAAGVU020000123.1, read as the reverse complement.
CTGTTAAAAGGGATTGCAATCTTCCTGAATCCTTTGTGCTGTAAAAGGTGAAGGAGGTCTGGGTGAAATGCTGCCCATGGGATTTGCTTGAATCTTCCGCACAGCAGGAAAGGAGAACACTGACCCTGTTGAGATTGATCTTTTTGATGAGAGATCTGAGCCTTCTGCACGATGGTTTCCCACGAGACAAGAGAGACATGAGATAAAGTAACATCAAATTTATTTTGTTATTGCATTTTTATCCTGGACATACAAAGCACCCTTTATCTTCAGGGATATTTTTTGGGGGGGTTGGGTTTAAGTCCTCTTTTTCCCTTTATAGCAATGGAAACTCGTTTGTGGGAGTTTTACTTACACAAAAATGTTCTGAGGGCCAAATGAATAATAATTGGTTCAGAGAGATAGCCGATCAGATTGTAGAGGAGGGGGGTCCAAACAACTAAAGGAGGATCTGATTGGTACTCTCCAGTTGCTCTGGCCCACATCCTCTACAATCTGATTGATTATCTCCCTGGACCAATCATTTTTCGCTCTGCCCTCAGATCAGTTTTGTGTAATTCCCATGAGCTGGCAAGTCAGCTGAGGAACATGTCAGGAAATTGAATAAATATCAGTGGAGTAAAATATGACAGACTGAAATATTTTGCCCCAGTAATTACCCTAACAATTCAGCATGCATAAAGTCTTTCAGAAAAATCTTTACAGAAACCTCAGGTAATAATTCATGTTCCCATAATTTGCACAGAAGCAGTGAATGTGTTTGATTGCTGCATGTATGTCATGGTGGTAATGGATGCCCCATGCCTGTTGCATCTTGGCAAAGCCTCATGAACCACCTTTGGCACAGAGAATGGCTTCTTTATGCCTTGCATTCGGGGCCATTTGTGGAGTACAATGGAGTTTTAATGAACCCATCCATCTAAAGCAAGCTGCTACAGGATACATCAGGCAGCAGGCTGGAGAGCGGGAGAGAGCTCAGACTGGAAATGGTGTGGCTTTCTTCCCCAGACCAACATCAAGCTTTGTGTCTCTAATAGCAGAGCCCCGGTGAAATGATTTCATTATTTCAGAACTTCTATGCTGGTTATTTTTCCCTGCCCTCGTGTCTGTAAACAGGGATACAGTATCAATGGTGGTTACTGCGTGAACCCAGACCCCTGAATCTATCACTAACCTCACACAGCTGTGTACTAAAAAAAATTAAATATCTGAAAAAATAATATGATTGAAATAGTTTTTTATGATGATTTTAAGTTTAGCTGCTCTGCTGTTGTTACTATTTATTACAGTATTTCTGTAAAATTGTAGTATAGCATAATTTCTTGGTTCTTTGTTGCTCTTAGTAAATATTAATAGCAGATCTTAGTAAGTCTACTGTTTTGACAGCCAATTTATATATAAAGATGAAAAGCTATCCCCGTGTGCCACATCGTTGGTCCATTGAAGCAGAAATGGATTTAATTAATTGTCATGAACTTTCAGTTGACTTTTTAAAGATAAAAAGGGGCAGTATTTTACTGAGAAGTCTTCCTGAGCGAGGTCAGCTTTATGAGTTTGTTCTTATTTAAAAAGTAGTAGGATAACTGCCTATAAATGGCTTTCATTAAGATCTGGTATGGAAACTGAACTGCAGGCTGCAAGTGGAGATAAGAGTAGCCCTGACTTGCCCTGTCTTTTCTCTGCAACCTCTGGGTTCATCGTCCTCCATCAGACATGCCAGCCACATGGAACACCACCCATACAGAAGGGCTTAATGGCAGAAACTAGTCATGTTTATAAGATATTTCTCACCCACAGTAACTGCCGAGCATTCTGTCCCCCCAGGTATACGCGTCTAACGGTCAGTGAACACTTTTACTGTTGCCCTGGTAACTGCACGTATCCAACTGGAGCATGTCGGTCTCAACTCCTTCCCATGAGCTTTGGGGTCATGGATCTTCACAAGATGTTTTGCCGCCAAAAAAATGTCGGACCCCAGTGCCAGCAAACTGGTCATCACGAAAATGACATCAAGCAGGATATAACATTGTTATGTGCTCCAATCTCAATATCAATTTGAGCTATTTAACTGTCGATCCCTCTAATTTCAAACTGTTCGAACAACAGTTTCTGTTGTTACCGGAAATGTCTTGACCTGTTTTTATGACAATCTGTTCACCACAGTTTGTTCTCTGCATTGTCAAGTTCTAATTTAGGCTAATTATGTTCAGAATAAATGGTTTTATGTGGATGATTCTGAAACAGATCTTTTGAATTTCTCGCTGTCAAAGAAACATAATTACATGAACATAAACAATAGTAACTCTTTTTGCCCCAATTTCATGGTTCTTCTCATGGTGAAACATCTTTCAAATTGCTTAAACTAGGACATTCAGTCATGTGAATTGTTCCTTTAAAAAAGAACACACACACACACACACACACACACACACACACACACACACATTATATATAGTAATTCTGATCTAATTTTCCTATAAACCAACATTTTAACATTTTCCTTTCATGTCATAGATCTTCAGTGTCCCTTGTAGATATGTGTCCATCTGTGACATACTGGAAGTAATTTTAATGTATTTAACACAGGTTGCAAATAAGAAATACAGGCATATTGAATGATGCCAGCAGGGCGAATCGGCTGGGCTCTAATTATTATTCCATGTTCCTCCATAAATATTCATCCCGTTGTGCGCCATAGCATTGCCAGATCTCTCGCTTCTGCTTGCTGACTGGAGACAGGGAGGTGGGAAGCCATGTCTCACCTCGCAATTCAACGCCTGTGTCAGACGAGAGGAAACAGGGAGGTGGTGGGGATCGTGCACACTTGCTTTTGTTTTGCTGCATTATAATTAGCGGCTATAAGAGAGATAATAAAGGCAGCTGGTGTGCATACACAGCCCTGCTGTTATGAAATTGTTGCAGTAAACAGGCCAAACTTCACATCCTACACACTCACAGCCCAGTGGAAGGAAGCAAGCCAGGTACTGAGAAGGCAGCCAATAGCGGTGAGGCTGGGTTAATATGTGATGATGATGAGGTCATGTGACAGCTCTGTGGCAGCCTGCTGTGCAATAGGCTAAAACCAATCCAAGCTCGGTGCTGTGGTGTTCTTACACTTCCAAGGTCTGCGCTCACAGGCAAAAATGAGCATAGACAACTCAGTTCTATGATAATTCTTACCCAGAATCCTCAAAACTCACAGAGATGGGGAAATTCAAATCAGGCCATATTCCAGAATTGGCATTGCCTTTGGGTTATTTAACCTCACATCCACTTGGGGTTCTTTAGGACCCCACTAGGGGTAAAATGGGGTGCAGAAATGTGAAAAAATGAGCTATCAAAAAATGCTGACAGACTAACATTTCGTTTTGCCATCTTTACAAGGAGAGACCGACCATTTCAAAACCAT
>JAAGVU020000123.1:23479041-23494761 GCA_011763525.2 Mormyrus iriodes | reverse complement strand
TCTTCAATGATATACGATACGTATATTTGTGCGTAGTATATAAACAGTGTGTTTACATACATAATTACATACAAAATTAATCTTACCTAATATCTAAGAGAATGTAAAGGGTTTATAAGGGCTTAAAATATACAAAAATAACCATTTAAACATATGGTTTTTACTTCGCGGAATTTCACTTTTCGCGGGGGGTTCTCGAACGCAGCCCCCACGATAGACGAGGGATCACTGTATACAACAGACCAGTTCGTCTGCTGAAGTTAAGGTCGACTTTTTGGCTCTGTGCTCACGGGGGTTCTGGAGCTGGCAAGCTGGAAGCACTGCCCCTGCGTGAGGTTCGAGGAGTGCTAACAGTGCCAGTGCCCCTGCTGTGGTGCTCTGGCCTTTTAGCAGTTTAGCGAGCCGGCTGAGCAGAAAGCATGCTTCCGTGGCACTAACGCTACACTGGGGATTAAGGAGGAGCCCTATATTTAGCCTGGTGTGGGATTAGGAGCATATCGAAGCAGTGAAGAGCACAGAAGCTTTACTTCGCAGCCTGGGCTCTATGTTTCACACCATCGTCCTGCTGGTAGCGCAGCTCAGCGAAAACGGGCAGCCGTTGTGATTCCCGAGCCCCTCTCCGAGTTATGCTGCCAAATTGTAGCCGTAGCAGGGGCAGAATCCAACCAATGTAACGTGACCGATTCCAGTAACATGCCAGGAAATTACACGTTTGAGAAAAGGAAGGTAATATTCATTGAGCCGGGAATGTTTTAGTTTGTTCCCACAGCTCTTGGTTGGGGCTGAAGACGTTTTTTTTTATTATGTAATGACATTAAAACCAAATTTTTAAATTCAGGTTTACGGTTTAGCGGCACGCTCCGCGCTCCTCAGCCGTCCTTCTCGTGGGCCGTTCACATGAGCGGGTTTCAGTGCAGAGATCATTTTCACCTTTCAGAAATCGTTTAGTAATCATTTCCTCTTGTCCCTGGGACCTATCTGGAAAAGGAGAGGGGTTTTTTTGAGGAGTATAACTTGACGTCTTGCTTGGCTTGAGTTGATTGACATGGATTTTTGTTTTACCAGTTTATGAAGCTGGACATCAGGGTTTTGATCTGGGTACCCTTACTTCAGGTTACATGCTCATGCTCTTCTAGTCACTCTCTCTCGGCCTTGTACATACGCAAACGGATCTGGGTAAAAGTGCAACCTGAGTATTTACTCTCAGAAGCTCTATTCTTTTTAAGCTCTGTGTTCCCCCGAGTCACACATCTGTTTTCTTTATGTAAACTTACATATTTCACCTGACTCCAGTTCTGACATGTCCTGTGTTGATCCCTCCCAGTATGCCTTGTTTACCGTAGTTCCTCTGCACCGCTGTCTCTCCTCTCCCTCTCTCTCGGCCTCCTATGGGCAGGACAGGGACAGTTCTGGGGCTACAGTCCTGCATTTGGCATCCCGCTTCAGCCATCATGAGATCACCCAGTGGCTGCTGAGGGGAGGGAGGGCGGACCCCAAGGTGGCCACAGACACGGGGGCACTGCCCGTCCATTACGCGGCTGCCAAGGGAGACCTGCCCTCGCTGCGGCTTCTGCTGGAACATAGCCCCAGGTAAATTTCCCAGCATGCAGCACTTTGCACAGCCCCAGGAACATATACCATGCAATAGTGCTGCACATATACCCAGGTAAATATCACAGAATTCAGTACTGTACATAGACCCAGGATAATCTCCCAGAATTCAAATGTTACACACAGGTCCAGGGAGATCAGCCCCCATGTGTATCTCCCAGAATGCAATGCTGCACACAGGCCCAGGTAAATATCATGCAGTACAATGCTGCATGACTGATGGCATTGTGTGAGAAACTAGTATAATGGCTTTAAGAAATCCATAAATGTGACTCTTTCACCTGATAAACCCATAAGCTGGGGTTTCAGAGAAAGGATTCAGCTGGGCATATAACCCCTTAAATACAGTGTTTAGTATATTGTTAAATTAATAGGTAACACTTTACTTTAACTTCACTTTCATAATGCATTCATTATGCATATATAATGCATTCATAGAACATTCAGTGCACCTTCATAATGCATTCATAGAACATTCATAGAACATTAATAAGCAGCATGTAAGTACACCTTATCATTCTAACATACCTTAACAACTTTAACATTAGTTAGTAACAAATACTATAAGATTCTATGATTATAATGCTTGTTATTATCATGTAATGTTTCTTTTTAATGTATAATAAAGCTGTTAAGGTATGTTAGGATGTTATGGTATACTTACATGCTACTTACGAGTGTTATATGAAGGCATTGTGAAGGTGGAGTTAACGGAAAGCATTACCTATTAACATTTCTGACAAAATCTTTTGGAAACAGTCCCAACCTCCAATGTGTTATCTTTGTAAGCCAGAAGATAGCTTATAAAATATAAGTATTTGCAAATGTGGAGTAGAGTTTTTTTTCTTTTTTTTACATGCATATTACCAGCTAGCTGTTATGCTCCATTTCCTGGAATTCCAATAGGCCAGCTGATGTGAGCAGATGGTGTCATCTGGTGACCTGCTCTAGAACATTGCTGCGAAATCGCCGTCACACGATGAACGCTTTCTCTCTTAATGGAACACTTTCTGCCTGGCATATCGAAAGTAGACGTATCGCAGCTCATGATTCAACTGTATGCTTAACCTCGGTGTGTCATTGTTGAGTGGTAAAATACAGAGAAAAACTTGTCAAGTGTAATGTACCTAAACATATAATTTCAAATGTTAAATAGTACTTGATTCTTTTCAATTTTGGCTGAATTATTTATCGTGATAAAAAAAACATTGTTCTAAAGGTTGGGAAAAGGTTGATGTGGCCGCTGACATTTTCTTTAAGGTCACAGAGCTTCATGAGAGTGACGTCATGTACGGTAAATGGGCTGCATCCACAGGTATACTGCTGACTGACTCCCCACGACCGAGCAGTTGTGCGACATCCTTGCCAATCCAGGGGGGGTGGAGAGGAGGAGCATGGTGGGAAGTGGGGTCAAGCACCACCTGATAGCGAAAGGCCATTCATTTCCTGGCATTGTTTGCAGTTGTTTCTGTGGCAACGCACAATGGTTGACTGGCCATAAAGTAATGACTGAAAACAGATCCCATGGAGCAAGGACACAGTGCTGGATGGTGTCAGCATTGTTCAAGTCAGATGCTGGTGGGCGAAGATAACAGTAGAAGAGCCCAGGACAGACAGCACTGAAATATGTCTTTGGGGGCACGTGCCCATCTGACTTCTGTCCAATTTTCAGCATTCAGTGTCACGGGAGTCTGTGAGGCCACTTGCTGCATTTTTTTGTTTGTTTTTCTTTTCCCTATTAGTGTGATGTTTCCTTCAATGCTTCTATACACCTGTATATGCATGCAAACACAAGTGCAGTACCCGTCAAAAGTTTGGACACATGAAGCCACCTACAAGGGAGAGTGATACTGTCGCATTACATGACCTGGCCACCTGACCTAAACACAGTACGGATGATTTGGGAAGAGTTTGACTAGCGAATGAAGGAAAAGCAGCCAATGAGTGCTTAGCGTACGTGGGAACTCCTACAGGATGACTGGAAAAGCATGCCAGAAGGCCACCTCATGAAACTGGTGTAGAGGAGACAGTAGGGTCAGTCAGTCCCTGGAGAAATTGAGGTTAAGGGCCTTGCTCAGGGGCCCAATGGTGGCATCAGTCAGCTGACCATGTGTGGCCGACCACTTTGCCAACCAGCAACCTGAGTCCCAACCTACAGAGCCCCCCCCCTCCCAGCCCAGAAATTATTTATTTATTTTTTAAAATACTTTTTCGGGCAGTGCATACATTATTTTTAATTATAGTTTTAATGTCTTTATGATTATTCTAAAAAGTAGATAATGGTACAAATAAATGTTTATATGGGTAGGTGTGTCCAAACTTTTGACTGGTACTGTACATACTGGAGCGTGCAACACACAGCGTGTGAGACTTTTTCCCATACACAGTGAATGGTGGATTTTTCAGGACAAAAAATGTTGTGGCTGTTTTTGAGTGGGGAGGGTCAGTTGTGCTCAGATTTATGCCACTTCTTACTGATGCCAATCGCCCAGTGAACAGATAAGCCTTTACTGACCAAAAGGGCTAATATGACAATGGGAATAAGAATTTAGTAACAGCTAACGAAAGCTGCCAGTGTTAACTTAATGTGCTCAGAAACAAAGATGTTCTTGTTTTAAGCTGCAACAGAATGAGAGGGTGTTCCAAGGAGACATATTACAAAACCAGCTTGAGGTCCTAAAAGGTTCCCAGGGCTTAATCACTGCCAGGGTCAAAGGCATACTAGACATCCATAGCTGGTACCCCTGGAAGTGTGTGTACTTCTAAATTCTTCTCTTGTTGGTCCGTTTCATCCCACAGCAATAAGACCCTGACTACGTGTCAGCTTTCTGGAACCTTCCGGTCCGTATAGGCTGCCAGACAGGACCATTTTCTGGTGACCCTGAGCTGCCTCAGTGACCTTTAAAGTGCCTACCAGTATGATATGTAATGGTATGGCTGCACCCAGCCCCACATTTTCCTCGGACAGGTTCTCCTTCTATCAGAGTAGAAGTTTCCAGATCACTCGAAGCTGGACTCCGGTTCAGAGATCAGGCTTCCGGGGCCTTTCCTGTGTTGGTCTGTTAACCCCTTTTTTTTAATCGACGTTCCTCCACTCTGACCCACTTTGCTTAAGTTGCCCTGGAGCTAAACCTTTTGATTTAACGTTTTAATTATTAAAACCGGAAAGGCCATTGAGATCTTAATCAGCCGTTGTTCGACAAGCAGTTGCTCTGGCAAACATGCCTAATGACTAAATGATTAGGATAATATGTGGTCATTAATAACCCTCTATTTCTCATGGAAACATCGATGAAAGATCGATATCCAGAGGTGTGTATGTGTGTGTGTGTGTGTGTGTGTGTGAGAGAGAGATTGGGAGAGAGACCTCAGGTGCATGGGCTTATACAGAGCACTCAAAATAATACACGTGTTATGCACTGCAGTTGACCCGTGTGGTGTATGTTGGTGTGAGCAGGTGTGTGTGTGTGTGTGTGTATGTGTGTGTATTTTGTATTCCACTCACTTCATTCTTCCCAGCTTGTTCAGGCCTTTTCTCTTACACTCATAAATGATTAAGGCATCCTGTTGATGGAAACCCGGCTCATGAATATTTAACGCATGCTTGTTTTTTGTGTAATCGCTCCCTTCTGTCAGGACAAAAGATGTACTCATCCCTCATTCTTACACAAAAGTACTTCCTGAAATGAGCACATACAAGCATGTATGGGAAGAAGCTTCCTGACTGATCACGGGCATCGGACACAAGAATGGAGACTCATTATCGCGTTAGTGGTAGACAGGATTAAGGAAGATGTGTGCCAGCCCCCTGACTCTCTGCTGTAAAGGGTCCAGGGCAGATTGTCAGGTGAAGTCTGCTCAGGTTATTGAACAGCTTTATGACAAGCTTTACGCACCTTAGTGGTGTGGGGGATGCGTTGGAATCTTGTTAGAATAGGGAAGCTTCCGGAGCATCTCTCTAAACCAGATCCTTTTATTCTTGAATTACTCCTTTGACCAGCATCATGAGTCACATCTGACAGATTTATATAAACAGCTTATATGGTCAGCTATTTTAAGTACTGGAAAAATGCAGCTGTTTTCTTAGTATATATTTAAAGACACGGTAAATGTAAAGAATGCCATCAAATCATAAACAAAGTGTATGGCAATATGCATTTGTTTCAACCTTAATGTGTGATAGATTCTGTATGTTTGTGGAAACATCCAGAGCTTGTGTAAAAAAGCACCTGTTTTTTTGTTTCTGTGAATCATCAGCATCATCGATGCCCAGACGAAGAACGGGGCCACGCCCCTCTACCTGGCCTGCCAGGAAGGTCACCTGGAGGTCGTGCAGTACCTCGTCAAGGACTGCGGGGCAGAGCCACGGATCAGGTCCCACGATGGCATGTCGCCGCTCCACGCGGCCGCCCAGATGGGCCACATCACCGTCATTGTCTGGCTGGTATGTAGGCCTGGAGGGGGGAGGCGTGCAAATGTCAGATGTGCATGTGACACGGAGCATGTCGGTGTGAATTCTAGAAAGGTCCACATCCTGTATTTGTGCATTGCACTTAACCTGATATGCTTCATGAAATGTGGCTGTACACACCACACACACACACACACACACACACACACGTACTGCATTCTCTTAATATATAATATATAAAAGAAATGGAATATAGTAAAATATAAATCTAAAGGAGATAGTCATTTTGGCTAAATGTAACAGACCTCTAAAGTAATGATGCCAGATGTAGATGTATATTGAGTAAGTGGATCCCAATTATCAGCCAGTACTCCCAGTATGCTGTCCAGAGCAGCCCTGTCCTAGCGAGCGTGACACCTGACCTTCCTTCTCGAACGCAGGTGAGCTTCACGCCAACCAGCCTGTCGGAGCGTGACAACGATGGCGCCACGCCGATGCACTTCGCGGCCAGCCGTGGCCACACCAAGGTACTCAACTGGCTGCTGCTGCACGGCGGCGAGATCATCAGCGACAGTTGGGGGGGGACCCCCCTGCACGATGCTGCGGAGAATGGCGAGCTGGAGGTGGGCGCAGCGTCACTGGGAGTCTCTCTTGTTTGTGGCTTCCCCACTGGGCCCCCATGTAAATACTTTATTAATTTAAATTATATTTAATTACTTAATTATCATGTTTCCTCTAAAACTAATTCTGATTCTTAGTGTCATCATGTACTTTATAGATTTCGGAGGGAGGGGCCTGAGCAGCTGATGGCTTGATTAATCCAAATTAACCTTATTTCTGTGAAATATAATCCTCTTTTTAAACTTCATTAATGATCAAATAAATGGAATGAATACTTATTCTTCAGAAAACAGACCTATTCCCATGTTTCAAATTTCCTCATCTTTTCAATATTACAGAGATTCCTCTGCCTACATGAATAATGTTTAACACAATGGCATTCTTAACTCTTTGTCAGTTAACTTGAATCATGTGATAATTAGCAACAGCTATCAAGACTCAGAACCAGGCCAGAATAAAAACCCTCACAGGAGTAATCCAGACTAGACTGTGAACCATGGAATACTCAATCCACTTTGGATCTCGACCATGTTGAGCTTTGCGGGCTGTTTTGTGGCTGTTTTTATCACACCATTTTGTGAGTTTCACCACTTAGTTGTTTAATGTTTTTTTTCCTGATTACTATGTGACTTAGTATAAATAATGTGGGAGTACCTGGACGTTGTTTATGTCCCGGGGACATTCTGACCCTGGTTTAAGTGACCCTGTCTTTAGTCATTCACTGTCGTTAAAGGCAGGCAAATGCTGCCATTGCATTTGCATTATTTTTGTTTAGCAGAAGCATTTGTCCAAAGTAACGTACAAGTGAAGCAAATGGTACATCAGCTAGTTTTGCCTGTAATCGCTCGTTTTTGCAGTTTTAACTAAAATTGTGTGGAAAGTATACTAATACTCGTAATATTTGTTTTCCACTTCTCCTGTATCTGTTGCTGCTAGTGCTGTCAGATCCTGGTGGTGAATGGAGTCCACCTGGGGACACGAGATCGGGACGGCTTCATAGCAGCAGACCTGGCGGAGTACAACGGGCACAGTGAGTGTGCCAGATACCTGCGCACTGTGGAGAATATGGTAAGAGGGGTCACTGCATCCGCTGCTCTCTCTGTCTGTTCCCCCTGCCCTGTCCCTCTCTGCCTTCTTATCCCAGCTTCTGCCCGAGTCAGTCTGCTACAGCTCCACAGCTGATCAGAATCAGAGCCATCTTGTTTGGGCTGCCCTGCTTTGTGCTGAGTCCATAGTCATATGCATTGATGTGGCCATATTCAACTGCAGTTTGTGTGAATACTGTGATAATACTCTGCAATACTTTGCGGTTGTCTGGTAGAAATACTCAGAAATTCTTTGTGGTTGCACTGTAGTATTACTAAGCAATAATTCGTAGTTGTACAGTAATAATACCCAGAAATACTTTGTGGATGTATGATGGTGATGCTAAGCATTACTTTGTGGTTTTGGTAGGGTGGTGCACAGTTGTTATTTATGGTTTGATTTTGATAATCCTTGGAGATACTTTGCAGTTGTACTGTGTAATACTCAACAATACTTTGTAGTTATATAGTGGTAATATTCGGCAGTAATTTTTGGCTGTATAGTATTAATACTTAGAAATACTTTGTGAATATACTGCGGTAACAGTAAGCAGTAATTTGTGCTTGTACACTGGTGATGCTAGGGTGATTCTCTGCTGTTCTTTGTGGGTAGTATTTTGAAGTCAGGATTTTTGGAGACTTTATGAACAATTTTCAAATAATACTCAGTAGAGTGACAGTGCATCACAGTGCATTGATGAAGGCTGCTTAGATTTAATTAGACTAATTGGGCTTTGAAGGGTAAACGGTGTCAGCTGGACAGCATGAAGAGACATCTAGCGGATGCTCGGAAGGTGATGCCTACGCCTTTGTTGTTTTTTACTGCCTTGCTAACACACAGCCACTACATAGAAAAGTATAGTTTCAATTAGAATGATTAAGTTCCAAGCAGAACACAGCTGGTGTGAGGATACTAGTCTCCATTTCAGTTGGATCTAGGGCAAATGACTGTACTTTGTATAGCACTGAAAACTGACGCCTCCAGATAAGTCCCCCGAGTGTTGATTTTGCTTTGCACTGGGCTCTTATTCAAAACTTTCACTCATTTATGCAGTTATGTCATTTTCTTTTAAATAATTAATGTTAAATACATTGTTTAAAGGTACAACAGCAAGGATCTCGTGGGATTTAAACCAGCCTTAAACCTTCAAATGATGAGATCCATAACAACTGATATAAAAGTAACTAATTTGCTGCCCACTATTAACACTGTACTAAATATTAACTGCTAAATGCTAATTGCTTATTAGTCAAACGATGGTTTTTTTTTTTTTTGGTTTTACTTTTGAAACATTTCCTTAAAGTGTGTGGCAGATCCACTAAAATAACTTCCTACACTTGACTGAACCTCTAATATACATCCACTCCATTTCCCCCGATCTGCTGCAAAAGGCCAGCGGGGCTGGTAAAGGTGGCCTTGGCTATCCATTCAGCTGGAATGGAGGCAAGTCTCTAGAGATCAGTGGTGATCTGGGGGGTGGCCGGACCCTGATAATCGCATGGAAGTGGGCTCTCAGTAATGTGCTTTGGAGGGTCAGCGTCTTCGAACTTGAGCCCAGACGAATCTGAGAGAGGGAGATGTGTACAGTATCTTGCACGGTACTGTGCTGAATGATATGTGATAAAATAACATACTACATGTAAATGCACATTTGTGGATTATATGTGATGGCAGGAAGGTCCCTGATGAGTGGGCTTCTGTTTCTGGTTGACTCAGGTGGCACATCAGGTGGACATTAAGCTCATTATGTGGTGACAGCCCCTCCATTAAGAATCGCATCAGAATCAGAAGGTCTCTCTGTAGTACCACCCTACGCCTGGCCAGCATTGTGGAACCCCACTGGGGTATCTGTATCAGGTCTTTGGTGAGAGCGTCAGTCATAGCTGTGACCTACTACAGTTCCACAAACCTCAATCCCAAAATGCAACGCGAAGGTGTTAGGAAAAGCTGGTGAGTGGGGAAACTCCAGGCGCTCCCCCGATTTGGGGCCCCTGGCTGAGGCTGCGTGCATGCCCGTGTGTCCACACAGAGCGTGGAGCACCGCGTGCTCTCCAGGGACCCGTCCGCCGACCTGGAGAGCAAGCAGTCGGACTCGGGCCTGTCCTCCCCCATCGCCACGTCCTCCTCCTCCACCCAGCCCGCCCGTTTTGAGGTGGGCTCCCCTTCCAGCACTCTATCCAACTGCGACTCCTGCACCTCCAGCCAATCCGGCAAGAAGAGGAGTGGGGGGCAGCCCACGAGTGGGCCTGATGGTCAGTGACACACACGCACACGTGCAGTTCATATATGCCTTTCACTGTGGGCACTCTCCATTCATTTCTATGGGCACGACCCAAATACTTACTATGATAACCTTAACCCCTACCCAGCCCTCATCTTAACCATAAGTAACCAAGCAAAATACAAGACTTTTCTGTTTTAGTTTTTTGATTGCATTCACAGATTTTTAGAAAATTGAGAGTTATATTGTGGGGTCTTGAAAAATGTCCCCAAATGTTAAAAAGTGAGAGACTTTACCACAGTGTGGGACATCTGGTCCCCACAATGAGGTAAATGCACACCCACACACTCTCTCTGTTTTACACATACACATGCGTGCATGCACAGTTAATATATTCCTATAGTTGTGGGGACTCCTCTTTCATTTCTGTGGGCATAACCTGAAAAATGTCCCCACAAACTAAAAAAGAACCAGTTTAGGTCCCCACAATGTGGTAAATAAAACCTGCAGACACTCACATGTGAGGTCAGAGATCTGCCGAGGTTCTGCTTTTATTACCGTAATCTAACCCCAGCCCCATTTTAACTAAACCAAACATTTTTGGATGGCTTTCAGTTTTAAGCTTATTCAGAAGGTGCAGGTCTTGATATATTTTTTAAATGTACAGTTATGTCATGAAAGACGAGTCGACGGCGACTGATCGCAGATGATGTCATTGATAAAGCCACTGGAGAAGGGGATGCTTCGCAACAAGCGAAAATCTGTATTCGCAAAACTTAGAGCATATGCTGACAACAGACAGCTCATGCGCATCTTTTACGTAGAACAGAAGCAAGTAGAAACAAAAACAGGCTGTAACTCAGCAGCAATAATTTATGTGTCAATAACACGTACATGCTGCAGCTTTCATTGAAGTGCGAAAGAAGAAGGATTGAAATGTCGGTATAACACTTGGGGAGGAAAACAACTCACGCAAGATCCAGCCCGCAAGCCTAGTCCTTATTGTCGTAAGGCGCTTTTCCACCTAAGTTCAGGAATCAAGTTTCTGGTTCCATGTTCCTGGGCTGTCTTGACTTGTAGTTCTTGGCCACTTTTGCGTGTCGCATTCGTACCTCACAACAGGAACTGTGTGCATATTATTTCATACAAAATTACACCGCCACCACAAAACACTCTAGGATACACATGTTGTTGTGTTAATTATTTATTAGTTATTGGGGGGGGGGGTTGATCACAATCAAAACGGGACGCAGCCTTTTATTTATATGACCCGTGCCATGTTTATAATTCATTATTAATTCTGACCAGCAAATTAAGCTTTTATGTTCCACGGAATAAAAATGAAGTTACGTTATTACGACACTGGCGATATTAGACGAAAGTATCGATCGAATTTTTTGAGGCTGAAATATGGAGACGCAAGTAAAAAGGTATTCATTAATGCATTGAATGTAACTGAGGTACAAAAATAATTCCACTTGGCTAATTTTTGCTCCACTAGTTCTGTCTATTTTATCCACACGTCTGGGTAACTGGTATTTTTTGAGGCGTCGACATTGTTAGTGTCATAATCACGTGATCTGTGACTAGTAAACGTCAAACTTAAAGTATTATCACAGAGCAGTAAAGTCGACTTGACGAGTAGTCGATTAGTCTGTGTGACCCCGATTAAGAAGCAGAATTTCCTGGTTGGGGGGACTCCCCGAGCTGAAGTGCAGAAGACACATTGAAAATTCATTTTGGGGTATCCACAGAAAATGCCAGTTTAAAGTTATGGCTGCTGTGTGACAATCAGGCCACTGCATAATTAGAGCTGGCTCTGTGTGAACAGACTGATACTCAGGGTTGGACAGACTCAGAACTCCATTAGACTGGAACTAAGCTGAACCCCGGCCCCCTTCTGATCCAAAGTGGGTCAAATACAGAGAGAATAAAGCAAAGTCTGTGCCTATGGTGGCTGTATCAATCCTAAGCTCAATTACTCTTTGTTACTGCGCTTGGTGCACTGAGAAGTAGCAACGGAAAAAAAAATATTAGCATTGTTGAGCAGTTAATGTACCGTGTGCCTGCATTCGTGGGCAGAATAATGGGGACTGTTCGGACTGAGTTTTGGGATGAAGTTCAGCTTAATTTTCCCTACAGCAGTGAACAGACCAAGGCTAGGTTTGCCATAGGCACTAGTGCTGCCATCTTCTGGTGACATGTCAAATGACACAGAGCACCTATAGTCTGTAATTCTGCAAAATGTTTGACCTTTAACATTTAATGTGTGTAGTGTATATATTTAATTCCTGCAGCATTTACATTGAATGATTGGGAAAGCCACTGAGTTAAAGGGAAATCACTGTGAGGAACTGGAAACTCTTTTGTGAACTGACCCATTCGTCTGCTGGAAAACGGTTTCTCAGATTCAACCGGCACAGACACGCAGCCCTGCATGGATGTGTCGAATCCGGACGCAGGGGCGCAGAAGAGCGGGGCCTATGGGTCCATGCCCGATCCTGTCCCACCCCCGCCACCTGCATACCCTCCCCCACCACCCCCAGGTCCCCTTAGCCCCGCCCCCAAAGCTACAGGCGATCAGCCCCCCGCTGAAATCTACGTAAAGGTCAAGAAAAATTTACGTCATGTGGAGAGTGAAACCATTATGAGAGAGGTAAGTTGTCACTGTCAGAAATGTTTCGTTACGCTAAGAAATATATAATTTGTAGCATTTATCGTTATGCATCCGACAAGGATCAGTTACTGCTGTCTGCAAGCTTGTATGTCTAGACGTCTTTAAATCTCCCATCCCCAAGAGTGCCCCAGAACAGTCAAAGATATTTGATTCAGTTTTAAATGTTGTTGTATCTACAAGGTTTTATGGTTAATTAAACCTTTATTAAATAGACAGAGGGACATTTGTGAGTGGATTCTGTATGAGCTGGTCTTACAGCACTGTGCCTTCGGAGGGGAAGCCACTTACAAAGCAGCTGTCTCACCTGCCCCTGAGACAATGATATGGAGGAAAAAACACTGTGTTTGTTGGAGTTTTTTCATGATTTTGGCCCATCTCAGCAATTCAGCTGGTGAAATATCATGTGTTGTTCTTCTCTCTGGGAATGTGTGAGATTTTCTTATAGCCCGTGAAACTGTATCTGGGTGCCAGACAAGCCTCCATCATGCTGTAAAAAAGGATGAGTGGCCAAACCCACTTGTGGAGCTTCTGAAGAGGTCCTGAGGGATTGGGCCTCAGTACACATTAGCTTATGTGGATTGATTTCATCTGGCAGTGAATGTAAGCGGCTGAATGCCCATTAAATGTCTGGTCATTGTTGCTAACCACTCTATTTGACTGCACTGTCAGCCATTCTGTTTTCCTGCTGCGAGGGGTAACACACAGCACACAGTAAGACCTATGTCCTCACGCTCGGATCACATCTCCCGTTTGGTGGGCAGTGATGTAACAAATCCCGTATGAGGAACTGGCTGGGCTGCCATGGAGACAGTGAGGTCAGCTTAGTGTGATGTGACACGTGTAGTTTATTGATGAGGTGCCCGAGTAAAACGAGAGGCCAGGTAGGTTGAAGCAGGTGTTGTTGGATGCAGCGCAGACAGGCATTGGGCCACAAAACTACAGACTGAAGACTTTCAATTCCAACTTCCTTGTGTCATTGAGTCTTATGGTATGTTGGGAATATACAGGAGGGAGGATGTAGGGTGTCAGAGTCAGTAAAGGCACCAGGAGAGCGTTCAGAGGTGAGCTAATATGCTTGGAATATGTGTGGAATGAAGTTTATTTTGTTTTGTTTTTTTCTCAAATGACGTACAAGCTCTTGACTGACAAACCACATTTCAGAGTCACTACAGCCAGGGCAGTAGTTTGAGGGATCTCTCCTGCATCACTGGCTCTTCTGAAAAGCGTGTATTGCGTCTCTTGGGGTAATGCTGGTGGGTTTTAATATGTTAACAATGGAACCTACATGGATTTATTTGATTTATTTGCCAGTGATCCTCTTGGATTGCTCTGGACAAGCACTCATCTCGTTAACCATACCCAGCAGTAGGGGTTTATTGTCATGACACATCGATTGACATTGAGACGTATGAAGCTGTGTGTGAAATTGTCTGTGAGGGATGGTCTTGTGTGTTGTAGAAATGGCGATGAATATAAATTGTACTGGAGTATGACAGCTTGGATTATGTGTTCCTGGATGATTGTCCTCAGCTGTTCTACATAGTTCTGGAACGTTCTGCAGAGTTGGAATATGTGGTGGTTCTGCTTGGGAGCTGAGAGCGGCTGTGGCAGGAAGCTGGCCTGGGAAGGACTTCATCTCACTGTCAGATCTCTCTCCCCCCCCCGTTTACGCTGCTGCTCCAGCATGATCTCTTGGATTTCGCTCGACTCTGAGCCGCTGTCACGCTGTGTGGCCGCCACTAAGCGTTCTCCATGTCCCTCCTCAGCCTCTGTCCTATTCTATCGTATTTCAGGAACCTGTGAAATTTGACGCAACCGGACAGCATTTTATTTGTTGACACTATACGGAGCCCGTTAAAAGGCTGACCATACAAGCCTTATGGAGAAGGAAATTTAAAAAGTCAAGGGGACATTTACGGCTGATTTTAATGATGATTTCGATAAGTAATCCAGACGGCCCTGTAATATCCAGCCTCCCTCAGTATCGCATTCACTTCCCGTCTTGGGTTTGTTTACAACCCTGTTTTTTTAACTCTTTGTTCACCGAGATCCTACAGCCCAAAAGTTCGGTTTGGTTACAGGATTTATGGCTTTAGGTAGGCCTAAACCCTGTGCTGTGGCATGTTCAAAATCACAGGACACATCACAAACTAAATGTTCGCAATCACTGCGCGCACCACGAATTGAATTTTCCTGCACTTAAGATTGTGTTTCATTATTCTAAATGGCTCTCTGCACAAATCTGAGAAAAATCCATTACACCACTAAGGTGGTATATTTGCTATATATTTGTATATTTGGTATGATTTACTGTGCAGTAAAGGTCTTTTGAATCTGCAACAAATGTGTTATTCACCTCTTGTTGGAATTAATCTGAGTAAAACAAAAGAGAAAATCTGGGTAATCACATGACTTGCATGTCAGTATGTATCAATACATGTCAATATGTATAAATAGTGCTCAGGCTTTCGAACAACCATGCACCTTTCATAAGCACATTGGTTGTAGAGAAATGTTATTATGTGGACTGCAATAATTTAGCCAGTCATTATATAAATCAAAATCAAAATACAGACAAAAAGGAAGCAACATCATGACCCCCGATGTATTTATGTCAAATTGGATGCCAGACTCTCTGTTGTCATGGTAACAAAGACCCGCCGTGTCCATTTTTTTGAAGCAGCTGACCGCGGCGGAGTCCCCAGGCAACCTCCGGCGGACAGACTCAAACAGAAAGTCGCGCGTTTTCAGCAAGCAGCCCAGCACCGCCGACTACTATAAAGCCCTGGGAGCCGAGGGTGAGGGAGGGCGACCCAAGGGAGCCATGCTGCCTGGCGAGGAGGTAATAGCCAGTGTTTGGCACCAGTCACTTGGTATTCAAATCCAGTATTTATAATGTGTTGCAGTGCAGCCTTTGGAAGATGAAATCTCAATTCCCAACCTTCCTTCACCCCATCTGCATGTGAAGCCCATGTTTGGCTATTTCCTCCCAGGACTCCCTGCTACCGAGGGAGCCAGCTGACAGACTGAAAAATGGAGCCATAGAGGGACATGCATTCCCACCGCCGGCCCCACCCCCACCACCCCTCCCTC
>JAAGVU020000123.1:23461510-23476164 GCA_011763525.2 Mormyrus iriodes | reverse complement strand
CTGGGATGTGAGGTTAACAGGGAAGCATGGATACCTGGGATGTGAGGTTAGCAGGGAAGCATGGATACCTGGGATGTGAGGTTAACAGGGAAGCATGGATACCTGGGATGTGAGGTTAGCAGGGAAGCATGGATACCTGGGATGTGAGGTTAACAGGGAAGCATGGATACCTGGGATGTGAGGTTAGCAGGGAAGCATGGATACCTGGGATGTGAGGTTAACAGGGAAGCATGGATACCTGTGATGTGAGGTTATCAGGGAAGCATGGTTACCTCGGATGTGAGGTGAGCTGGGATGTCAGGTTGATTGGTATATGAGGTTACCTGGGATGTGAGGTAAGCTGGCATGTGGGATGAGCTGGGATGTGAGGTAAAGAGGTCAGGTTACCTGGGATATGAGATTAGCTGGGAAGCATGGTTACCTGGGATGTGAGGTTAGCTAAGAGGTGATTACCTGGGATGCCAGGTTAGCTGAGATGTGAGATTATCTGAAATGGTAGGTTAGCTGGGAGTGGTTAACCAACGTGACGGGGACTTTGTGGCCACAGCCTAGTTCTGCATGCATGTTGACATTGGCATGCTGTGTACTGCATGACCTGTGTGAGTTTTAACCTGGCTTTCACATCACAACCCAGGAGGACCAGAATCTGTTATTCTGTAATCCAGAAGGTTCAGTTGCCTTCATAAGGGTTATATCAGTACTACTATAGGTCTATAAGAAGCTTCAACACCCACTTCCTGTATGAAATATCAGTCTGTTGCAGAGTACTCTGTAGTTAAATGCAACCAAATAGAGACCAGAACTTTTCCATAAATATTGCTAATCTAACAAAACTATGCACAGAATAAGGAGCTAAAGCACTGGCATATGGAGTCTGAGTGGCGGCCTGAAACTGGATGGCAATAGCTTTGTTGCTGTAGCTAAAGTAACTTGACTAATAATTGAAATTAGCCATGGTTCCTTTGCTAGAATGTTAATGTTACCAAAGGCAAGCGAGTTGTCTAGTTTTGTTGACATTTGATCGAAATGGAAAATTAAAGTGTACACATTAATTTTGTAAGTAAAAGGCTTAGCCTCAGAGAGCTGGTTAACGTTGCTTTGTGGCTGGTGAACTGCTCAGGCAGACACACAACGTGCTTATTCATCGAAGACTTTCAAATATTTAGAGTTTTTAACTTAATGTTTTGAGATGTGCTTGATGCATGTTTTGTGATGTGGTGACGGTCGTGCTGTGGTGCTGTGGATGCTAAACGCAGCTGTGTTCATCCCAGGTGAGTCGCACAGCACGCCTGCATCCTAAACTCAGGGACGCCGTTGGAATCCCTGAGTTTTAGGGTGAAGTGTTGGAGCTCCAAGTTCCTGCATGCTGATTCAGTGGTGTAATGCAAGCGGGGCCAAGGCATAAACCTATTACTTTATTTGTGACTCAATGGTGGATGCATGAAGGGATGAATCTTCTTCAGAACTATTTCTTTTCCTTTGCTGCAAGCTTGGCATTACACTAATAAAATCATATAAACCAAGGTGTTTGCTGTGATTGGATGGTGCCCAGGGATTGGAAAGAACCCTGCCCCCTATTTGATTTCCAATTTAGTTTACCTCCAGAGGGTACTACGAGCCCCAAGATTGGCACTACTCCCACACCCACAACGCCATCCTTGGCCCATTCGGGGAGCTCATGACTGAGGACGACCTCATCCGCATTGAACGGCAGATCGAGAACCTGCAGGTCATGCACAAGGTTCAAGAGGTAGAGACGGAGCTGGAGCAGCTGGAGCAAGAGCTGCAGCAGCTCCTACCAGTATCTGCAGCACTGAACCATGAGCATTTCTCCGTCAACCCTAAGCAGGTTCACGGACAGGCCGAGGACCTCCCAGCATGGTGCAGCAAGATCTCCACCTTGCTGAAGAGTATGGCCATCCTCTTAGCCACTCTAGGGGGCAAGGAGATAGACATCCTGGATATGATCTCTCCGCTATATGCTCAAGAGGAGAACAAGACTGCAACATCTAGCTCAGCTGGTCCCACACAGCCTTCTGCTTCCGTAAATATTGGAAGGTCGCAGTCGTTTTCCACCCGGGAAGAGGTTGAGAAGGAGATAAAACAGTGTGGAGTGTCAGTGAAGAACCTGAAGGCTAACTATGAGGTTCATAGCCGGCTTGAGTCCACAGAGAGCATGGGCAGGGTGTACAAGCGTAAACGGTCTCTGCCTGTGGGGAGTGAGTCCATGAGCTACAGGTCAGAGCCCATTTTAGAGGAGGACTATGTCTGCCCCACAGAGGACATAGAATGGCACTCTGACAGCCAGGCTCCACCACTTGACGTGACTGAACTGGTGGATGAGCCCATCATAACGCCATCCTGTGCTTCTCTGACCTATGCTCCTGAGAACCTCTCCCAGCCTGACCTAAATCAGTACCCTTCGTCCATGTCCCCAGACCTGTTGCTGGGACATGACCAGCAGACCCGCAGCCTAGAGGTACAGACGGACTTGAGCTATGTGCAAGAGTACATAGATATGAGGAAGGAGAGAATAGTGTTTTTGTTTCTGGAGCACTGGCGGAAATACACTTTTACCGATTCTGTCAGACCCAAGTACACCAGGAGAAGAAGAAGCAGTCACCCGCGGTCCTCCTACTGCCTTAGCGATGCAGAGGTGGATAGCTGCGAGCAAAACGAAGACGACCGACTCATCTACCTCATGAAACAGAGGCAGGTGGTGGGCAATCTAATCGATCACTGGAGAACCATCATCAGTCAGGTTCCCACCAGGCAGCTGCGACGGCTCAGCCGAGCCCAGATGATCTATTGGCCAGAACACTTCCTCCCACACATCAATGGGGCTCCGGTCGCTTATGACAGCCTGACTCTTGACCTCTTCATGCTTGGGTATTTCCAGCTCCTTGAGATGAGCATGTCCCGCTCGGAGCGCAAGTACCGTCACCTGCTCTGCTTCGAAATGTTTGACCACCTGGGCAGCCACAGCTGGGAACTGATCCGGAGGTTCCACCATGAGGTCATGGAGGAGATAGAGTCTGGTAAAAGGAGGTGGTCTGATGGCTTTGAGGATATAAAGCAGAAGTACTTTGGGGATTCAGTGGAGGTGCTGGAAGCAATCAGTCCACCTCACGTTGAGAAACCGGAGGCGCTATTTTCTGAGGTCCCACCTGAGCCAAAATTTGACCCAGGTCCACCTGTGGTGCATGAGAAGCCAGCACCTGTGTCTGGAATCCATGAGGACTCTCTTCAGGTGATCTCTGAGCTTGGGGAGTTCAGCAATGAGGAGATTTGCAGATATATAGACCGCAGCTTCTCCTTCTGGAAGGAGAAGGAGGCAGAACTATTTGACATTTGACCCTTGCCAATGCACTGAGTGACCTAAGATTACAAGTTCAGGCAAAGACAAGGAAAGATGGAACACCAGCCAGCTGAGAGATGTTTCTTATGGGCTCTTGCTCAGCAATAAACAGAAAGATAGCATAAGCAAGCTTCTTTAGTTGAGTTGTAAAGGACAGACCTTGTTGACTTTGTGGGGCCTTAGGGCACTGTGTGTGTGATCACATTGTAATTCCAGGAGGATACAAGCAGCAACAAGTCAACTGAAGAATATTCATGCGTAGCACTGAGGAACTCAACTGGTGTTACTGTCAGAGTTTGTTTTCTGCATATAGCTGTGAAACATTTTTGTAGTTTATTGACTAAAAGTGGTTAAAACTAAGGAATCTATCTAGGAGTCACTTTATAGTATAATGAAATGTTTGTGTGAAGTATGTCAGGAGTTATAGTGAAATAATTTGTTTTTGTTAATTCCAGATATGCTTGGTACAAACTATGTCAACCATGCTGATTCAGTTGGGTGCAGAGTATTATATATTACAAACATTCTACACCACAAGTGGTCAAGTCAACTAGCAATGATCGCCTAGCCCTTGGCATAATAATAATAATCATGGACTAGAAATGCTGCTTGTTTCTCTTGCGCTCGAAACTTTGTGAGGTACCACCTCCCCACGTAGTGCTGACTGGTTATTCCCACGCTAGCATCCCCCAGTTCCCTGCCTCTGACACACATCCTCTATGTGTGAATGAAACACAGAGATCCAGAGGCATTCTGCATCTGAATCCTTTTCATTTTCTGTCAGTCCACACAAAGAGACATTTTAATCAAATCATTGGAGTGGTTGGTGTGTTACTGCAAAAATATGTATGCTCATACAAAAAGTAATTCATTACACAGTGTTTAAGTGGATTCAGAGCTTTACAGCAGACACGTGATAATTTACATAGGAGTTAACCCCTCCATCCACAGTAATTGCTCAGTTGACTGACACCCCATAAGGCCAACTACAGGAAATTAGAATGTAGACTGTTTGCTTTCTGTTACCACTGGCTGTTTTTCCCCCAGTGATCTTCAGTTTCTAGCATCCATCTTCTAACCACTTATCGTAGTCGGGGTCACAGGGGGCCCAGAGCTTGTTCCAATCAGCAGAAGGCTTTAAGCTGGGGTAAGCCCTGTACAGGGCGTCCATCCATTGCAGGCTACATGCACACAGACACAATCAAACTCTAACCTAACTTCATCTTTTTGGACTGGAGACCAGAGTATCCATAGGAAAAATGAATAAAACCACAGAGAGGACATGCAAACTCCACACACACAGGAGGTGGGATTTGAACCCCAAACACTGGAGAAGCGAAGCAACTTTGTCTTTACATTCGTTTCATATAGAAATTTCATTTGTTTCAATAGAAACTATTATGTACTTATTTTAGAGACTGAGGCCTTTTTAAATGAAATTTGAAGTATGATATGTAACCAGAACATCTTCTGCCGTTTGACCAATTACTGTTTTGACCTGCACTCCTTTTCCTTTGCTTATAGATGTGCAGATTGTTAGACAGCTGCCATTTAACCAATCAACAATTGACCAGTCACCATTTGACCAATCAACAATTGACCAGTCACCATTTGACCAATCAATATTTGATCAGTCGCCATTTGACCAATCATCATTGGAACAGTAACTTCATGAATGTGTCAGGTGTTGTGCAATATTGAAGAAAGGCACTGTTTTCAAATTTCTTTTGTCGTATTTATATTTGGGATTAAGTCACATCTGTGGCTCCTACACTGATGGTGGTATAAACGTTTGTTTTTACTGAGTGTGTTTCTTATGAACTTTTGCAGATTTGACACGCAACATCATTGTCAATAAAGCTGTATTTGAAAATGCCAGATTGGGTTATTCAAAGTTAGCTCCATGACATTCTGTGAATCTGGATTCAACTGCTTCATCTGCTGTCCGTTTAGATATTTCGTTTAAGAAATTTAACCATATTTTGTTCCGCGTATGGCCCCATGTAATCATTATGTTTTATACTTGAGTATAACCCTCAACTGTGCTAGGGATATTGAATTTTGGAATTTTGGAACACTTTGACCTAACCTAGTTCTTCTCTGTTCCTGGGGGGCACATCCTGATTTTGCTGAGTTCAGTGCGTCCCTGGGTCGACAAGGGAGGGGTTTGTACGTCAGCCATTCACAGTTTTCAATGCATTACATCACCACATCAGTCCATTATTTTTCTTATTTTCTCAGCAAAATCAGGATGTCCGTTCCTGGAGTGTAACCAGAGTAGTAGGAAGTGGGGTATGCATGCTTAATTTGAATCCATTCATTCCCTCAGTTAATAGACCTTTGTATTTAATTTATTATGTTGTGAACCCTCCCTGAAATATCAGACTTCTTAGCATCCTCTCTCACTATGCTAACCACGGCTCATTCCTATAAGTTATGTCGTTCCATAAATTCTCCTTTTGGTAAATCATTCTCATTGTCAGGAGGGTTTTTGCTGATGTAACTATAGAGACAGCTTCATACTTAGAAAGTGCAGTACAGACCCGCTCCTGCTTCGAAACATAAAGCTTCAATTATCACTCTCTCTGCCTGCCCGTAATTCGGCCATTTCAGTTGACTGTAGTTTTTTTTTTGTCAGTTGGTATCTTAAATGCACCAGGGCTGCTGGTGAACTTAATGGGGAGCCATTAAAATTGAAAGCCCTGTATTGGTTTACTGTGAGGGCAGTACTGCTGGCGACGAAAATACTCAATATGTGAAATTTGATAGGAAAGATGAGTAGATCCTGTAAGGTCCATCCATGATGAGTCTCTAATTACCATGTGTTGTGTGTGTATGTGTGTGGGGGGGGAGGATTCACACCATAGGCAATCTAATTTGTTTTACAAGTTATGCTTACCACCATTTTCGCTCAACCTGTACGTCAACCTGTACAGACAGGTTTCATTCAGTCATGTTCTTGGAACATTCCATGCTATTTGACTCCTGAGAATGCAACGGAAATAGCACTGAGTAAAGAAGGGGGGGCTTAAAACCACAGCTACTGTACACAAACGCACACGAGTCAGGCATGTAAGCTGAGTTTGACGACACTGTCAACTTTTTTTGTCAATTTGGGCTCTTTGGTGAAGAAATTCAGAGTTCTGGACATCGACATCAATACACTGTAATGAGTGTCCATTTTTCATTATGTACAGTGTGCGCAGTTACCCTGATATGTTCACTTTAGACCCAAATCATATTTGCACATGAAAGGATGGAGAACTGACAGTACCCTTGTTTTAGTTATGCATTCACATTCATTAAAAAAAAAAATTAAGTATCAGGAAACTCCTTTTGTTACAAGTAGCTCTGTAATGCATGATGGGCTGATCAAGTAGATGAATTTGCAGAATGTTGGTTCAGAGTGTGAGATGTCTGAGGTGCCTGAAAGCATGGGTATGTCTATGTGTGTAACAGAGAGAGAAAGATTTCTCTTTTCTAAATAGTTTTATGAATTGTTTTCGGTTTGATGTATGTGTGGTACACAAAGGCAATGTCCTAGTTATCTGTGAGCGTCGTGTTTACAGTGTGAACATCAGTCATGTTTCCACACCTGCAACTTTTTGTGAAGAGTGTTTAGCATCTCCCTGATTGGTAGGATGAAGATGAGCGGGCGCGATTGGCCGGCATACCAGCTTGGAGGCGGGACATCCTGAAGAAGAAGCTGAACAATGAAAAGTAAGTGGAGGCCAGTGGTACTTGAGGCCTGTTTCCTGCTATCACGGCAGATAGTTGGACTGCTTTAAAAACGGAGTTCATGCTTCTGTGCACTGTCATTTTCTAAAAATACCTTTTCTCTTGTCTTTACCATTTTTGGGTTGGGCAGGGAACTAAAGCCGTAAGAATTTCTTTGTGGTCTACCTTGTATTCTAAGAATATTATTAAATAATGAATAGTAAATTCGGTAAGTGTTGCCATAAAAATCTCTTGTTGTTGTCCGTAAATAAGAAAACCCTCTCATTCAGAAGACTGAAAAGTTTGTGACAATGGTGCCATCTGGTGGTCAGTTGTAAAACAAGCCCACTGTCCTGGCATTGGTGCACAGGAAGGAAGAGGAGCGACAGAGGGCAAAGAAGGAGCGTGAGGAAAAGGCAGAGCTGCAGAGGCTCCGCACCTTGGGCTACAATGAGACCGAGCTAGTGCCATGGCAACTACAGATCATCCTGAAGAAAAGAGACCCAGCAAAGCAGTAGTCTCATTATTCCTTAGTCCACATACCTCTGTGAAGGCCCTGCTAGGTGACAGTGTCAGAGATGCCTACATTCAGCCGACGCACCCTGGAGACACTGAACAACCCTCTTAGCGTTGCTTGCTTGCTTCTGTATTACTGAGTTATCCACCTCTGCCCTGTGCACCCAGCCTCACACTCACGCTTGGGTGATTAGGTGTACCTTGATCTAGGCCCATGTGCCTTGTGGGTAAGATGGTAGGCATGATCAGGACCAGGTTCAGGACATCACCAGTAACCACATTTTGGAGAGAGAGTCTCGAACCCAAGGCTGTGGGGTCTAAAAGCTCCTAGGAGGAAATCAGTATTATGTTGCCTTTATGCACATCAGATCTCTGTTATATGTTGTTACATCACTGTGCTCCATCTGAATGGTCAGGAGAACATCTGGGCTTGATTTTCAAGTACATGAGCATGTCTTACATTTTAATGCAATCCAATCTGCCTGGGGTGAGAGAATATCCCGGAAGAGGCAGGATCATTATGACTTCATTAAGTCTCCATGAACTTAATAGTATCTTCCTCATCACAATTCAAGGCTTAAATTGTAGTTGTACATGCAGTAATAGGTGGAGAGTTTGAAAATATGTGTCCTTTTTGATGTTAACTCTAGAACTTGGCTTAGACAGTTCTGGGATTCTCTTGTCTTGGTCTCTGCTGAGGATTTTAATTAGTTATGAACTTCAACCAAGAGCATTGTTTTTACGTGGATGGTCATGTGTGGTCTGTCTGTATTAGTATGTATAAATTAATACGTGAAATAAGTGTATGGGTTTTGCACATAAAGGTCATATATGTGCTGTAAGGGTGAGAATGGTGAACACAGGGAACACATCCTGGTACAGAGGACCCTTTGCACGAATTTAAGCAGATGCTGTGCTAGGTGACAGCAAAGCAAAGCATTATTAAGTAATGTGCAAAGCAAACAGGAAAAGGACGAGTATAGGGTTTCTAATGCATGATTCATGGGTTCATGGCTGAGAAATGACCACATCCCATTCAAAACTCAAAGTATGTTAATCATGTGCCATTAACCTACAAAAACTCCACAGTGATCACCGTGTATTTGTCACTAGCTGCCTGCCTCCCCTTAATATCTGCAACAGTAGGTGAGAGTAATCCCCTAAGGCCGGACCAATTAGTCACACTGTGTGCCGCTGTTTCTAACCCTTAATGCATCATTACAATCACCGTGTCCAAGCATTTGTACGTATACAATATGTTTATGTTAATAAAGTATTATATACATTTGACATGTAACTGTGAATTAAACGCCATGTGAGACATGACATGAAGACTGACAGCAGCCCCTGTTTGTTTTTGCTCGTTTCCGTGCGAAAGCCGGCATTGACAGACAGGCTTAAACAGCAGGCGGCGCGCCGGTCCTGCGAAATGTCATGTCAGTGATGCCGGATGTTATCGGTATGCTGTCGTTTCAGCCGCCTCGTGCATACGTGGTGTCGGCTTTAAAAATTTAAAGGTAAGTGCATTGCAGTTTATTGCCAACGATTTCAAATGCAGTGTTTCAGTCGCTGGTGGTAAGAACCACGGTTTGGTACCGCAGAGGTGAGCCGCACACCTGCATACGCCGCGTCGGAAACTGGGAGGGCTGGGCGGACTGGTGGGAGGGGAGCAGGGAACTGGGAGGGCACATCGGCGATTCGGAGCCCGGGAATCCCTCCTCACCTCCGCCTTCATTCTTTTTCTTAATTTTTACAAACTTAGCTCACTTATCGAAGCGTTTTTCCCACTGTCGAAACGAGGTAATGAATAGTCTTTGTTATGTCTTCGCATTGTTTGCGGGCTGTTTTCGGAAAGCCGTGATCAGGCTGAAGCTTCCCTGCGAATCCCTATAAGCAGCACGGCGGCTTGCTTTTGGTCAGTTAAAAAGCAGAGTTTTTTTTTCAAGCTGCTTTTGTTCGGAGCGAGTTGACAGGCTTTTAATGTGTTATTTTATATGCCGATTTGACTCCAAGGAGCATAAGGACATGTTTCACAGTTTAAGGTGGCAGAGCACTTTTTAACAGGTCTTAAGGCTTCGGAATGTGTACACGTTAAGTTTGGAGTTTCTCTTTACATTAATTCCAGGTAACGTCGGTGATTTATTGCGTTTGCGGTTGTATTCCGTAGATGTGCTCTATGCATAGACACACTGCCATCTGCGATCATTGAATTAACATGTAATGAAGATTTAAATATGTTAACTTAGTGGTGTCCCGTCATGAATAAAACCAAGTGGCAAAGTTATTAATAGGAGGGTAAACCTGGTCGCCGTGTTGCTGTTTAGTGACGCGGTTTCGGGGGTGGGGGGGTGTTCTCGTCGGGTCTGTGGACTTTTAAAATCTTGCTCAGTTTAAAGGAGGGAAGCCCTCTTCAGTTAAATGTGACAGATGTGAAAAGTATGCCCTTCTTTGACACTTTGGACGTCAGATGTCCAGTTTTTTTGAGGACAGGGGATCGTGATACTGTTTGTGTGCTGAAATTTGTGCTTTTTTTAAGTTTAAGGCTACGTACACAGAGTTCACTGCAGGGTTTCATCGGTTAGCCCTGACTTACAGATAAGCAACTGCTCAAAGTGAATTTTAACCCTTTCCTGCTTTTTGTCTCCAAACTCAAAAGTCCTGCACCTCACCTTGATCCCCACAGAGGGTTTGGTGATGTGCTGGTAGAAGACGGTGCTGTCACCACACTAACGGCCAAGTTTGGACAGATCATTTCAAAGGTACATGTCCCGCAGACGGTTGGACGGAGCTCGCACCAGACTGATGGGGGAGCCGAGGTCCGTAGTGCTTGAGCAGCAGATATCTGCTTTGCAGCTGGATGGTCACTCGAACTTTGCGGGCTCTCTGGAGGACCTTCCCCATCCGGCAGATGCTCAGGACGAGTTGGGCCGGAGGGGAGTGGTGCTTAGCACCCAGAGCAAGCCAGCCCAGAAACTAGGGACGCAGCAGGTCATCCCGCACAACCTGGCGGTATCCAGTCGTCCCAAGGCTCGCCACCACACTACCGTGGTCACCCTCCCTACTCCTCTCAGCGGACAGAAGGACAAGCGGCCTTCAACCCCTAACCTGCAGTTCTCCTGGGAGGACTACGACAGCGAGGGTGATGGCGGCTCGCTGAACCGGAACCGCAGGAACAAGTCGTACCGGGCTGCCGTGGACTTCCTTACCGGTGGACAGACATCTGCTGACCTGGATGCCCTCTCCCTCAACCCCGTCAGAGAGGAGCCACCACGGCGTGGGCCGCATCGCAGCAAGGCAAGTACTGCTTGTCCTCTACATGGGCACTTCCCACATGGGAGCTGCTGCTGGACTCTTGCGAATATAGAAATTGTGAATGGTACTTCCCAACAGGATCCAATGACCAGTCTGTGCTGGAATATATAATAGTCACGTGTTTCCTTCTTAACTCATTTACCTGTGCTTCTCGACTTACAATGGGGTTACGTATACGTAAATATATTAGGTCAAATATGAATTTGATACGGTAAGTATTGGATAACTCCTGTCACTGTATAAGTAAATAAATAAGTGCTGTATCTAACTAAACTGGTTGGTGCCCCATCCTGGGTTCTTCCCTGCCTTGTGCCCATAGCCTCCAGTATAGGTTCTGGACCCCCCGTGACACTGAATAAGATAAGCAGTTACAGAAATGGGTGGATGGATGGATCTATCTAAATGCCAGTAATTGAAAAGTTAATAAATGAATACAATTTATTTTGTTAAACACAGAAAACCATACAATATGTTGTTAATTAGTATATGAGAGATTTATGCTTGTGATCGCTACAGAGACTGGAATTATAGCTGCCATCGTCCGGCATCAGTAGGAACTATTGTACAGTGTATCGTTAGCCCGGGAACACTTCAGAATTCAAAGTTAAGTTAAATACTGATTGTGCACCGCTGTCACGCCATTGTGAAGTTGAGCTGTCATAAAGTGAGTAGCATCTGTACTGTTTGTTTTTTTTTTTGCCCCCACAAGAAAAAAGTTCCCAAATATGAAGCCAAACGCCATTAAAAAAACTTCAAAGCATGAAGGATTCATCTACATCCACGTCACAGCTTCTGAAGGGAATGGGATGTAATTTGGCAGCACTAGTGGAGTTCGGATTGGAGCTGTTTCTCATGGGATGCTGCCGTGTTTGTTGTTCTGCATCTGCTCATGCCCTTCTGCTCCGGTGTGTTACAGAGGACCATCGGATGGAAAAGGAACCAGAAAAACAGGAGTTCCTTCAAAGATGGTGAGTATACAGGCTTGGCCATAGCTCTCATAAAACTGAAGATAAATGATCACAAAACAAACGATCTCTCTCCTACCATTGTATTTGTGTGCTTTAAGTTTTCTTGCTGTTAAGCGCTAGGAGTCCCATTCATGGGAATCAAAACGAAAACCCCAAAAAAGTATCTGTTTGTCTGTGTGTGTATGTTCCCCAAGCACACACTGTATACTAATTTTTTTTCCCCTAATGGGCTTTTTTGTTGATTTCATTTGGCCTTCATTAAAAAGCTGATGACAGGACTCACCCTCTGTAACAGTTCAGATGGTCTTTTACATGTACAATTTCATGTTATTGATAAAATGTGTTTAATGCAGTTATTGCACTGTGTGCAGTAGACTTTACAATTTGGTTGTGGTGATTTAGATGAGATATTGAGACTTGAAGGAACCAAGAGTAGAGTGCCCCCTGGGATGTTGTGTTGCCCATGCACACAGAACCCCGGTTGTACCAGGAGATCCGAGAACGAGGCCTGACCTCCAACAATCAGAGTGCTGACGACGAGTTGCTTGATGATGCGCAAACTGAGCCACCAGAACCAGACCATGGCATCGTGGTCCAGAGCTACAGACCTGCCCATATTACCTGGAGCCAACTCCCACTGGTGAGTGAGTAATTAGGATGGTGTCCCCAAAGGCTCCACACCAAGTCCAGGCAGCAGCACTGTAGCATTGATACCCAGCTCTATACAATCAGATGGTGGTGAGGCAACTAGCTAAGTTTGGTCATTCTTTTGGCCCTAGTGGGCCAAAGAAGGCACAGAATGGCAAAAGGAGAAGAAATATCCTTTATTTTTTTTGAAGGAATGTCTAGACAGAGAATTTTTAATCTGAAGCTTCTTGGCCAGTTTTTACCCTTTCCTCCAGTCAAGAAGCTTACCTGCCAGTGCCTGATGGGAATGAATAAAGACTATAAATTCCTCTTTATAGGAATGTCTTTGCAGTTATATAGTAAATTACACAATCCCTTTTCTTTGACATTTGTGAATCATACTGGAATTGGGTGGACAGGGTTTGACAGATCAGAACACACAGACCGGAGGACTCGCTTTTCATTATTGAATAAACTGGCCTAGTCTAGCTTTGGTCATGTCTTTTGTTGGGTTCGTAAATATGGAACGCCTTCCTTCCGTTTTCAGTGTCGCTTGGCGCCGCGTGTAACTGACGTATGTTAGGCGGTAGCATCTGTGCTGCCCCCCATTGTGGGTCCCCGAGATACACGTAACCCAAGTGCCAGCAGTCCTGAGCAAATGAGAGGCCATGCAGTTGAGACAGGAAAATGAAAACAGATCTGTCTGAAAAGGCAACAGAAACAGGGAAAACCTGTTCTCGGATACCAAGACGCTGAACTGACTCAGATTGGGTGGGTAATCGGTCAAGCTATTCAGTGCGTCTGCTAGTGTGAACTATTACTACCAAAGAGCACTGGGGTGCAGCAGGGCCCTAGTGAGGGCACAAAAAGATTGTCTGCAGCCGGAAAAAGAGGATACTCCCTGTGGCCTGCCTGCTCTGTCCTAAACTGTATATTTGATAAAATCCAAATTGTGGTGGTAAAAAGAGGATGTGTGTGTTTTAGGTGAAAGAAACCGGTATTCTTCAGAATATAACGGCAGCAGAGCGGAAGCGACAGGAGGTGAGTGGGGGGGCATTCGCTTTTTCTGTTAAACTGCAGTAATGGTGAAAAAATGACCTAAATCAGTTAGCAGTATCACCTCACACCCTGGGGATTGCGGGGTTGATTTTTGCCATATTTCTTTGTGTATGGATTTTTTACATATCCTTCCCATGCACAGGACTCCCCTAGCTTTCTATAAACATGTGATGGGATGAAATGCTTTCTCTAAATTACCCATAGTGTCTGTTTACCCTGAAACAGACTGGCATCCTGTACAGGGTGTCTTCTGCTTTGTGCCCTATGCTTTCTGGCATTGTTTCCTGGAGCAGCAGTTACGAAAGATGTTAGGATGATTTGGAGTTCGTTGTTTTGGCACTCTCTGTGACAGCCCTCTGACATACTGATGTATTGGCAGGCCATATTTGAAATCATCACATCCGAATACTCATATCTGCACAGCCTGAACATCCTGGTACGTCACTTCAGGGCCAGCAAAGAGCTGCGTAACACCATGACAGCGACAGAGCATCACCATCTCTTTTCCAACATCTTAGACATCCAGGCTGCTAGTCAGCGGTGAGTGCTAGGGAGCTGGTGCCGTTGGGAGACACAGTTGTGTAAGAGAGAATGGAGAAAGACCTTTTTGAGGGCCCAGGTTTTAGATGATGTTGATTCTTCGTGAGGCTCTTGCTGAGGTTCATTCTATGGATGTCTAGGGTATGAAGATATTGAAGGTTTTGTTTTTCCTACTGTAACTTTATCAAATGTAGCATGAGTATCCCTTTAGGAAGAAACTCCTAAAATAGACATACATGCAAAAACATGTAGACCTGGATCACTCCTCAGTCTCACTCTTTCCTAAAACCACTGACTTATGTATAGTTTTATTGTATGGGGGGTGAAGGGGCATATGAAATCTTGGAGCCCAGTCCTGTCAGAGTTTCAGGTAACATGCAATGATAGGTCACAACATGCCTGTCGGACTGGTTTTGCAGGCAGACTCTGGGGTGGGGTGGGGGGGGGTCAAAAGAAATCCCAACTCCCCCCCCCCCCCCTCCTGGGCCTGGGTGTGGCAGCCCGTTGGGCTTG
This sequence comes from Mormyrus iriodes, assembly GCA_011763525.2. Lineage (NCBI taxonomy): Eukaryota > Metazoa > Chordata > Actinopteri > Osteoglossiformes > Mormyridae > Mormyrus > Mormyrus iriodes. Next base: position 23,461,554 of record JAAGVU020000123.1, on the reverse strand, counting down.
CCCGCCCTCCCCGGCCCGATTTTTCCTTATCTGGCAAAACAGGG
>JAAGVU020000123.1:23438696-23458165 GCA_011763525.2 Mormyrus iriodes | reverse complement strand
AAAATAAAAATTTGTTACATAGTGTTATCAAAATGGGCAGGGATAAAGATCTGAGCAACTTTGACAAGGGCCAAATCATTACGGTCAGACTGGGTCAGAGCAACTCCAAAATGGCAAGGCTTGTGGGGTACGTACAGTCAGCTGTGGTGAGTACCTACTGAGAGTAATCTGAGGAGGGAAAAACCACTATACGTCAACAGGGTGTTGAGCGGCCGAGACTTGTTGATGCAGGATATGAACGAAAGCTACTGTCCCCTCTGGTACAAACCAACAAAAGAGCAACTGTGGCACAAATCGCAGATAATTCTGATGATGGTCATGGGAGTGCTCAACGCGCCATGCCCCATATGGGGTTGCATAGCCATGGATCGGACTTGTTGATCCAACGTATCCCACAGATGCTTGACATGTACCCAGTTGTCCATATCATGAGACAGAAAACGAGACTTGTCAGACCAGATGACTTTCTTCCATTGCTCCAAGATCCAGGTCCAACGCTTGCATGCCCATTGTAGGTACTTTTGAGGGTGGACAGGGGTCAGCATGGGTACTCTGACAGGCCTCTGACTACGCAGCCCCATAACAGGTAGGATAGCCTTCGTTTAGCCTTCGTCTCACATCAAAAAGTTTTGACCACCCAACACCTTGTTGACAGATCGTGGTATTTCCCTCCTTGGACCACTCTCCGATTGACACTTGACATGATATTGACATGGTTGGAGTGACAGTGTTTTAACTCACAGAATCCAAAGGGGAAAATGAAACGTGGTTATTATATTCACCAAAGCAAATACAAGTGATACGTTTCCATCTGTCGCTTCTGAGGAATCCCCTACGCTGAGAAACTTCATCTTCAGATTTGGATCCTAACTCGCAGCTGGAGGTCACATGTTAGTGTGTGCATTCCGAGTCGAGGTGAAAAGGTCGTTAGGACACGTGGGCAGTATAACATGAGCCTCAGGAACTGGATTTCCCTGATGCCATAACCTACCCCAGCTAAAAATCTTTTCTGTCTAATCTAGAAGACTTTCGGAAGACGTTGTTTCTTCCGGTGATGGCTGCAATCCTGTTTGATTTATAACTGCGATTGACCTGCTCTATTTTGAGTAAGCAGAGAGGAGGTTGAGGTCAGATAGGCATGCCACCTTGGAGTGCTCACCTGCATGTGCCATGTGTTCCAGTGAGGAGACCTATGTAGTGATGGACTATGCCATGCTGGGGAACCTGGAGGTGGAGGCAGCACAATGTGATGGGCAGACCTCACCTTTGCTGAAGCAGGGTGGCTCCAGCCCCTACCCCCTCAGGATCCTGATGAAGAAGAACAGTGAGGGACGTGAGGAGCAGATGACTTTAGCTGCGGAGTCTCTGTGAGCCCACCTGCTGTTGAGTTTCCCATCAGTATAAATGGAGTCTTGGCTCCCTCTACTGGTGGCTCCTCTCTAAATGCTGTCAGTAGCAGCTAGTCCAAATCACTCTTAAGCGCTGGCAAATTGCTGCTGCCAGCTCAAATTTGGCCCTTAAAAGGCATTTTGTTTCTGTCCTGCTGTCAGGTTGGATCGTGAGCGATGGGTAGCTGCCCTGCAACACAACCGAGACACAGACGGTGTGCAAAACAAAGAGGGTGAGTTTTACACTGTACAGAATACCCTGAGGCAGTAAAGGCCCCACCCATATTTATACGCTTAATCCTGTTCAGTTATTACGTAAAATGTGTTGATTGGACAGTGGATGACAGATGAATTTCACCGGTGGCTGTTTAGAGTTTGCATAAGTGTGACTAAAGTTTGTTGTCCAGTCTCTCCTAATTCCTATAAGGCAATTTGGATAATACAAAAATGTACTTTAATGAACCTTTTTAGAATTCTTATGCCATGTAATGTTTGCCAATACAGCTGTAATTTTTTTAGTCGTAGTGATGAGTTGTCGAACATGGCTGTGCTGGAAAAACAAGGAATGAATTCACCGCTTCCTTGCCGATGTCTGGTTAATATTGTGACCTTGATTGTGAATCAGTAACCAGAGAACACACGGAAGACCAGTAAACAACTCTCTCTGGTTCCAGACCTGCCCCAGTATGAGGTGACGAAGGCTTATCTTCCCAGGGAGTCTGACGAGCTGGGTCTGCAACAGGCCGAGGTTGTCATTGTGCTGCAGGCCAGAGGTGGTAAGAAAGGGTAGCTAAATTCTGGTTTGGGTGAGGTCATGGTGGCAAACTACCTGTGAAGGTAATCCCTCAGTTCATCTCTCCCAGACTGGTACCGTGGCGAAAGAATGCGTGATGGTGAGCGAGGATGGTTCCCAGCCAGCTGTGTCACAGAGATCACCAACCGCGCAGCAGTGGCCAACAACGTACGCCGTATGGAGCGGCTGCGGAAGGAGACTAATGTCTGAAGAAGCGAGCAGGGAACAAGTAACCCTTCCCCCATACCTCCAGACTCTTGTCCCCACACTGGTACAGCATTACACAACTGCATGTTTTTAGCATGCAAAAAGCACCTGTAAGTATAAGACATGAATGGACTGTTCCGAATAGCCAGGATGTTATCACAATAACTCTGAGGGACAGTGCTGGGTGCCTAGGGCTGTTCTGAATGTTTTAAACACTGGGCTGTACGACAGGAATACCGAGCATCTACATGTTAAAACTTCCATCTGTTTAAAGCTCGGGGGCAATGGGGTTTGTTGTTTTTAAAAGTTTTAATAGTTAAACCTGGGTGCCTCTGTTGTAAAGCAGGCCCTAAGTACAACATGTAGCACTATGGTGTCAGGACAGTGTCTACAGAATGAACTCTTGCAATAAAACAGTTCAAAACTTTGTATTTGACTTTTATTTGAGCTTGCCTTTTAAAATTCATGTTGTGTACATAAAAACTTTATTTAAAAATGTCAAATTGACCAGATATCAAATAACTGCTTTAAAAACGATTTGGTGTAAAAAGAAAACCAAATTTACAAAAAACGTGTCATTTCCCCCGATAAAATTCATTTGAAGCGGTCATAAAATGGGAAAACGGCTGCATAGATACTGCAGGCGATTGGTGGTCATCTGGTCAAACATGGCGCAAGCTTTCAGGATCGTCAAGTCAAATCTGGGTCTTATTGCTCTTTTCTTTGATGTTTCTTCATGTTGACATGACTGTAAAAGAAAAGGAACCCGTCAGGATGTGATTCTCCATGTGGCCATGTCAAACTCTCTCGGTGACTGTTTCAATGTATAAATGCCACAGCTCTGTGCATGTGTAATACGATGACACTGTTCAGTACTATACGGACCATGCACCAGGCTATAGTACAGGCATGTGCGCCGTCACAAAGGCACCAAGACCGCATATGCAGTCGGCCAGCCTAGGTATTGATGGGGCTCCTACCCGGTAGATGGTGCAGATGGTACTCCGGTCGTTACTCAGCCCCGCCCTGCTCGGCCTGGGGAGCGGGCGGCTTCTCCGCTGGCATCTCGGCGGCTTTGTTCTCCTTGCCCTCTTGAGGCTTTGTGGTTTGTGGCCGTCTGCGGCGATAGTTGAAGTTGCGGCGGTACCGGCGCTGACCTGGATCCTGGGTCTTAGCTCCATCGCCCTGGTTCTCCTTATCCTCCTCGTTGATGCCATCTCGGGGAGGTCTGGGACGTGTAGCACCCCTGGTCACCACGAGGACCAGAGGGTGCTGTTACCCACAATGCATTTCTGTACAACTCTATATGCACCCGCCACAAATGGACCCCTGGGTGTGGTTAATGGCCTTATAACCCCAGAGGCATACAGCTGAACCAAATGATATTTTTCACTAAATCACATTGGGACAATGGGTCACATTTAACAGCCAATTAAAATGGGCTTCTCCTCTACTGGGACAAAGCTCGAAATTTGATTCAATAAATAAGTAAATTTAAAAGATTTCCACTAATTACAGCAGTAGACAAATCTGTACTGGTGATCGGCAGTGGGGAGAGTAACCACGCAATGACACTCAGTCCATTTAGCTTAACAGAACTGGATAAGAAGTGGATTAAACAGTCAACCTACCTAATAATTTCAAACAGATCTACTGCTTACAGCAGGAATTCCAACAGTCTTCACATCCGGAATCTTTTCCCAGGCAACCACTAAATTATAACCTCAAGCATCTTAAATACTAATTACCAGTTTTATCTCGTCTATATTTTGATACTCTGCATCTACAGTGCTGACTGAGCTTTGGAACAAGCAGTCAAATAGCAGCAAACATTTACTCAGCAACATTAATCATCTGGCAAGAACAACTTGTTCACTATGACTGGAAAGCAATAGCTGTGTTCTTAGTCATTTTTACAGTCCAATCTGTTTTACCACATAATGTATTTTGATTCTGGCAGACCTATAACTTGTTCGATTTCTGAGAAATTTATTCTGATGTATGTCACCACGAGGGTCCTTGAATAACGTACACTATGTGATGGTGAAACATTCAGTTGCAGAAGGTAAAAATATAAAATTACACCATGTGTGCTCTTGTGCCCAAAATGTTTCTCAGGACCAATTTAAGTCCTGAAGAGGGTATGACTCAAAAGCACGATCTCCTGGATGAGACTCCACAATCACGTACAACTGGAAAAACACACACTGAACTTCACCTATGATACTCATTGTTTACAGCAAAGCATCATCAAAACTGCTGCATTCCCAAGAGCAGGGACAAAGACTTAAGAAGCTACATTCAATTTCAAAGAAAAACAAAACAAATGGTTACATACCTTGGTGTGATTATAGAATCTAACTCAGCTGGCCTGACAGCTTTTCATTCCTAGCCTCATAAGAATGAAAACCGGGGTTTAGATATGCAAACCGCTCAAAGCTATGAGCTAGTGATTTGTCCACTGCTCAATTAGAATGTCTCAGAGGCAGCAATTTAGGTACAAATTGCACTGAAACACCAGCACAAAGCAGGTGTCACCCATTCCGCCTAGAGCTGCAGAACCAAGGATATCACGTCATTTTCTAAAAAACTGTTTTCAGTAAGACAGCAGAAAACAGCGACAAACTTCAACTGCCAGGTTCAGAGTAAGAATTTCAGTCTACCCCAAACAACTTGTTACTGAAGCCTCATGTCCGTGAGCAGCACACAGACCTGGTTGTGAACCTTGGGCGAAAGCCTCGGTAATAGTTCTGCCTTATGGGTTTGTTTCCCTGGTCAAGCCCGGCCTGGTTTTCATCTCCTTCACCTGCCTGCATAACACAGAGACACAAACCTTTACTATTTCCGCACACAAAACTCGCCATTTGCCCATCTAAACAGAAAATCACATTAAATCGAGGCCCCAAGCAGGAAGCAAATTCCATACCTCTGTCACCTCCCCACGGGGGGCATTGGTGTAAGGTGGCCGTCGGCCATAGCGTCGGCGGACGAAGTATGGGGGGTAGCGACGCCTGGGGGGGAAGTTAGGCCTGCGCTGCTGGGACTGCAGGTCACCCTCAGGGGCATTCTCTGTCCCCTCTCTCTTCTCATGGCCTTCGCCCTCCCCGTCGCTGTGGTAGCTCTGCTGGTAGTCGCCACGTGGGGGGCCCCGGCGGCGTGGATACCTCCTGTAGCGGTTCCTGTCTGCCGCATATTTGCTGCCCTGGACAGGGATGCCCCCCGGGCCGGTGACATTGGCCGCTTCGGCACCCTGTGCGATAGGAAGGTGGTGTCTCAGAGCAGAGTATAGCTCAACAGCATAAGGACACAGTGCAAAGGGATCAGTCCTCATTTAACACACTCGCACAGATCAATACTCAATCACCCATGACCACATTCTAAGCATTAGGCGCTGTGTCTGCCCCTAACCCCACAGCAGTAAGTGCGCTGTACTATTAAACACACCAGCGCACAGCGGAACCAAAATTTCCATGCATAAGATGGAGAGAAGCAGATGTCCGTGCAATAAGTACAATCAAAAAGCACAGACCACTGTGCATGAGGCTTAACAGCAGCTCATGTACCTTGTAACCACTGTTAGGCCATTCGCCAAGACCCCCAAGAGAAGCCCAAAGAGAGACTGGTGGCCATTACCTTCTCCCCTTCTACCACATCGAACTCAACTGTCTCTCCATCTCCAACACTGCGAAGGTATTTCCTGGGGTTGTTTTTCTTAATGGCAGTCTGTTTGGCAGAAAGACAGGTTACTTCATTTCACATGTCAATTAAAGACACATAGAATAGAAGCAGTCCAAAAACACACAGACACATACCTGGTGTACAAAGACATCTTCTTTTGTGTCATTCCTAGCATGAAAAAAGTGGAAGAGTTAAATGCCTCAAATCTGACATTGATATTTGAGATTATACGTAACCAGACGAACTGTCTGATGTATAATGTTCAACAAATGACATGAAAGAGAAACAAAGCTGAGTGACCAGGGTGGGGGGACAATAACACCCCCAGAGCCCATAGAAGCAGAGCTTCCTCACCTGTTAATGAAACCGTAGCCGTTCCTCACGTTAAACCACTTGACCGTCCCCAAGACTTTTGTTGCTGAAAAACAATAAAAGCTGTTAAGACTAGTGGGCATACACACACATACAGCAATCCCCAACAAAACACATTGCACAGAAACATTCAGTGTCAAAGTTGATTCATTTTAAATTGATTTTCTGACCAGTTTCAGATTTTTTTTAATTTTTATTTTATATATCAGCTTCACCCATTTGCTTCAGTGAGTAGTTTACTTTTCATGGACAGGATTTCACTGTGGCAAATGTCACAAAAACACTCGTCATAAACCTAAAAACACTGCTCTGATTAATTAAACGTCAGAATAATCCCAATAAACAATATCAAGCAGTGGTTTACTTTTAATAAACGTTTATTTAATGTAACAACGGGACAAACACCGCTCACAAAGAATTATATAATTACTACAACTCGTTTGGAATCGATGATTACAGGCACATAAAACTTTCAGAAGGAAATGTTCCGCGACTTCACAAGAACGTACAAGGGCCGGAAAACTATCCGGGCCGACGCTATATTTAACCTCCGGACCGCGGTGCTTTTTTTAGATTCTGATGCAAAACCCGCTTGCGCCCCACGGCTGGCGTACGCAGGCCGTACGGCGCAGACTGCTGGGCCCGATCGCCCCGAGGCTGAAGGGAAACCCATCCGCCGTACGTGTGCTGCGTGCGATTACACGTGTACGAGGCTGTGTATGACCAGCGTGGGGGTCGGCCACGGCCTGCGAATGCTTTACGGGAACCCGTGCGGCGCTCAAGGAAGTGTCTCACCGCACACGTGGTCCGCCCGCCAGTAGTGGAAAGCAGAAGGCTAACGGTGCGAATTCGACTCACTGGAACGGTTGGCGAACCGCCACCCCCGGCAACAAAGACCATGGTGCCTAATGTGGTACTGCGAGAAGCCGACACGGCGTCCGCGGCCACCGGCGCTACGGTCCTTGTTCACCAAGTGGCCGAAGGGTTCGGTGTGGCGGCCTGGACCACATGAGCCTACAACGGGAATGGGCCGTTTAAACGACAAGCCTGACTCTCACGGTTTAAAAAAAAACGGGCCGAACCCAGCCCAGTCGGTGGTTACACCCAGTCCGCGGAGGCGTCTGAACGGACTGAATTATAACAACGCTGCACCGCGCCGGCGAGACAATGGGGAGCTGAGCTCCGCGGCAGACATTTTGGATTCCGCGTCCGTCCAAGTTTTCCTCGCTTCAGGTTCCTTCCTCTCCCTCAGATCCAGTTTATTTACAAGGGAAGAAAAATAATACAATCAGCGCCCGCTCCGGCTTTAAATCAGGGGCCGGAATTCCTTTACACAGACTAGCCGGCTAAAGCGGCGCCGCTGGTTAGCCACGCTAGCTAGCGGCGGAGTCGGCCATCGCCGCCGGGCAGCACCGAACAGTCGGCTGACCAGTTCTTCAGTTGCCCCCCCTTCAGCCGGCCAAAGGCAGGCCAGCTTTTTAGAGTACACATGCATGCCATAAAACCGGCAATAACTGACAAAACGGTTGGACATACAACAACGACGACAGCTGGCGATTTAAAACGGGGGCCCGGTCGCGCGTCTGAGGCCGCTCGAAACCAAGTCCGGGCTCGCGTGTTTACCCCCCATTCCCAAATAGCGGACAACGCGCACGCCGCCAGGGACTGATAAGAGCCCGCGGCGGCGCTCCTCCTTCTCCATCGCGCCTGGGCTCGAACCGCCACCGTGGTCGATTTCCGCTACAGAACCGGAGAAGCGATCCGATGGAATCTGGAACCCAGGTGAGGCCGATGGTCATCCGGCCGTCAGCTTGCTCTACGCTCCGCCGTTTAAAGCGTCGCCTTACTCCCCTCTCACCCCCTCCGCAAGCACCTCCACAGCTCCTCTTACACAAAGAGTTTGACAGATCAAGTCCATCAAGCGAACGGGAGCGAAAGAGGAGTGGGGGGAGGCAACTCAACTGCGCGTGGTAACTAACGTGTAGTTTGAAAAACTTTTCAAATAATAAGGAAAACAATCGATAAACGCCGACAAACGAAATGATTCTGGCATACCCACCGATGACCTTCTTTTCCCCCGCGGTAGCTGCGGCCGCCGGACTGGAGGGGCTCTCCGCTTCGGCAGGCTGAGGCGGCTGCGTCTGCTGTTGCGGCTGCTGCTGCGTCTCGGCCTCGCTGCTCATGGTGGTCTCCTGGCTGTTGGTATTAACTTATCTTTGTGCCGGCGGTGGCCTTCTAGTGTTTTTGGTGTTTTTTTCCCGGTGCTAGATGGTAACCTGGGCCGGCGGTGGTGGGGCTGCTGCCTTTCGGGCTCTCAGCTTCTCTTTCTCCGCTCCCGTTGCCGATCGAACTGGACGGATTGAGCGTCAATATCGTGCAATATTCCGAAAGAGCTACCCTCCCATTCCCACACATGATTGGTCAACTTGCTTGTCCGTTAATACTTGTGTCCGCCCTTCACGATTTCTATTGGTCAAAGTCAGCCGAAGCGCTGCCCAAAGAAGGTTGTCTTTTTTGCAATTGGGCTCATTTTACAAGTTTCGATAACAAGTCCCTCCCAACAGAAATTCGCTAGAAACGATCTTATTATTGTTGTTATCTGGTGATGGGTTACTGATGCATAATGAGATGTTAATCGCAGGCAAGATGGAAAAAATATATAAATATACTTATAAAAACTCTTAAGCAACTAATCCGCAGATAACGTTTTTCATATAAAAAGCACGACTTTCATGCAGTTTTCGTTTTCCTGGGTTTTCTAAAGCGATATTTGCTAGTATTTCTAGTTCTTGTAAGTTCCAGATCAACATTAATTTCAAATATCAGTCCCTCTAATTGTTTTACATGACGCTTCACTGCATGTCGTACTGTCTTTAAAGTTTGGGTTCAGCTAAGGTTCGGGGACAAGTAGGTCAAAGGGTTATTTATCATTAAATTTCACAGTGGATTTCTTATAATCGGAATCAAATAGTGCAGTAGTTCATGCCTAGTGTTCCATCTACATAGAATTTGTCTTAAAGTAGTCTTGCTCAACATAAAAACAATTTACATCAATGAAAAAAAGGAAAACTAATACATGTTGCCAGAATATAAGCTTTGTACTTAAGTAATATGTGTAGCCCAGGCAGGAGTCTGTCCTATGATTGCTCTTTCATCATGAGTACTGCTCTGGAAGAGTGGCTGCTGAAATGCTAGTTGGTTCTGGATTTATTGGACCTGTGACGCTTTCCAGAAGTGAGTCGTGGGAACAGGTGGTGCCCTGGGAGGGAGGGGTCAGTGATAATCTCACCAGTGTGCTTCATACCCTGTAGTCATGCAGACTGTGTGATGCTCATGTTGTTCCCATCCATTTTCAGTGTTTGAGATTGGAGTACAGAGGAATTTAAAGGTCCAGCTAGGGTAACTGATTCAGGGGGATGTGTGAGGAAGCTAGTTATCCTTACCACTGTTTTGATGGTAATTAGCCCCACTTTAGTTTTGCCACACCAAATGCAAGATGGACCACCTCCCTTGGAGATCACATCACATCATTGCCATTTGTGACAACACTCACTAAAAGATGTGTAAACATCGATGTGTTCTTTATTGCAGGAAATCATTCTTCAGAATCGGAAATCACTGATCTAATAACAAATCCATGTCCACATATGGTATCACATGGTCCCCTGGGGGGGAAATTGCTTTTTTGTAGCAGGTCTGGGTACACAGAACAGGTTTAACAACAAGAAGACAATCACATACTTAAAATATACAGAGTATTGCTCAAGAATTATGATGCAACATAATAAGTATAAAGTATATTAGAATGAACTTCATTGATCCCACTAGGAAATTCTCACTGCATAGAATTTACAACAATAAATATTACTAAATTGAATCAAATACATAATCCATTCAGGGTCAGATCACTAGGAGCAGGAGGCTTAAGGTGTGACTGGATGGCAGTTGGCTAGAAGGAGCCCCAGGAATGCGTCTTGGTGCACCATGATGGTATTATCTCCTGGCTTATGGTACTCCAAGATCAGCATTGATAGGATGAGAGTCATTGTTTAGAACGGTGGTGACATTGGCATAGTCATAATCTCTGCCACCGCCGCCAGCATGTCCATGGACTACCTTATCGCCAACTATGCCTTTTTAATGAGCTTATTCAGACAACAGTCATTCCCATAGTATACGTGTACAAGTACACACGCACATAAAGTTACAGTGCTCATAGAAGGTTTTGGCACGCTTGCTTTATTCTGTAAAAATGTTGCTAACTTATTGGTTTTATAAAGAAGTCCATTGATAGGCAATGTTTAACGTATCTGTACATACAGGTCTGAAAAATAATTAAGAGACTACAGCAAAATTTTCAGTTTCACTTATTTTTCAGTTTATAGGAATACATTTTTTCGTCTGGCTCTTCCTTGCTTCTCATTGATGAAGGCCTTCTTCCCTGTTTTATGGGTCTTCAGATCTGCTTCTAGGAGCCTGTTATGAATTGTCCTAGCAGTGCACTACACACCGCCTAATGTCTTCCATTCTTTTTGAAGGTCACTTGAGGTCATCCTTCAATTTACCAGGCACTGCCAGGTAAGCTAACAGTCATCTCTGCCATTAGAAGGTTGCTTCTGCCCTTTACCTGGCTGGTTTTTGGTCAGTCCCAGTGTCTCCTGCTTCATCATGTTCCTGCGTACTGCTGACTTTGAAACTTTTAGCCTGGAAGCAGCATGCTTAGCAGTGTAGCCTTCTGCCGGCAGATTTTTAAAAAATATAGAGTGGTCTCTTAATTTTTTCCAGAGGTGTATCTCCCAACAGACATTTTTTGTTCTGTGCTTGCCAATATCTATCAATTGCAATTGTAGTCATTGACTCCGAAAGGGATACTAATCACAAATGTTTGGTGTTTTATGTTATTGCAAAGGTGTTACTAATTAAAAAGCACCTAATGAGACAATGAACCTTTTTACGCAGAACAGCTCTTTTAGAAATATAATTTAGGTTTCAGTTTATTACTACTTGAATGTTTTACTTAAAACTATTGGCTATTTCTATTGTGATGTATATTTTTTGTAAACAAATGAATAAAGTGATGATTTTTATGGAAAATCCAATAGATGTGCAATATTTTTGATTAAGCAAGAGTCCTAAGACTTTTTATGAGCACTGTATATTAGGTTTCTTAAAATTTCAACAGTAACAAAATCTGTAAGTAAAATCTTACAGATACCTAATTTATAGATTAAAACACAGTGTTTCATATTTCCTAGACGTTTTTCAGATGTCCCCCGCAACCTAAACTTAAATTTGTATTTGGTTGGAAGAGGAAGTTAAATTAGTTTTTCATGTAGATTTGAATTTTTCTGTTACATATTACCAGACTATACGAGTTGGACAATGAAAGTGAAACACCTGGTTTTAGACCACTATAACTTATTAGTATGGTGTAGGGCCTCCTTTTGTGGCCAATACAGCATCAGTTTGTCTTGGGAATGACACAATGGCTAGAGGGATTTTGAGCCACTCTTATTGCAGAACAGTCGCCAGGTCACTACATGATTCTGGGTGAGGAAAACATTTCCCGACTCGTGCCTCCAAAATACCCCAAAATGGTTCAATAATATTCAGATCTGGTGACTGTGCAGGCCAATGGGAGATGTTCAACTTCACATTCATGGTCATAAAAGTACTTTGTCACCAGTTTTGCTGTGTGTATTGGTGCATTATCATCCTGATACACAGCACCACCTTCAGGATACAATGTTTGAATCTTTGGGTGAACATGGTCCTCCAGAATGGTTCAATAGTCCTTGGCAGTGACGTGCCCATCTAGAACAAGTAGTGGGCCTAGGTAATGCCATGATATTGAAGCCCAAGCCATCACTGTTTCACCCCTGTGCTGTACTCTGGGTGTGCAACAGTCTCGGTGGTAAGCCTCTGTGGGGCTTCTCCACACCATAATTTTCCCAGTTGTGGGAAAGACAGTGAAGGTGGTCTCATCAAAGAACAATATATTGCTCTTTCATGTTGTCCACAGCCCAAGGTTTGCACTGCTGGCACCATTCAAACTGATGTTTGGCATTGGCTCAAATGACCAAAGGTTTAGCTGTAGTAGCCCAACCATGAGTATTGACCCTGTGGAGCTCTCGACAAACAGTTTTGGTGGAAACCGAAGGGTCGAAGTGCGCCTTTAATTCTGTAGTGAGCTGGGCAGCTGTGGTTTTATGTTTTTTTGGATGCAATCCGGGTTAGTACCCAGACATCCTTTTCAGACAGCTTAATCTTCCATCCACAGTAACCCTAGTGTAGGCACCAGGCCGCACATATGTAGCGGCGAACCCTCAAACACTATTTGTCAGGTGTTTCGGTTTCATTGTCCAACTCCTGTACTACTTCAGTATGGGATGTACCACTGTTCAAATTTATCAGGTCTGACCTTCCTGATTTCTCATTGTGTTACACAGATGTTGCATGACGGACAGGTGGAAGGCTCATATAGAGACATCCGGGGCTGTTGAAGATTAAGGGAAAAGTGGAGTGAAGGCAGACCTGAAAAGGCAGTGGAATTTTCAGAGGGCAATATTAATGCGGGTTCACCTGCTAGTGAAATGAAAGGGCAGAACCACCACAAGAACTTCAATCAATTTGGGGGTGAGGCTGAACTAACTCTGGAATTCACCAATTGGTGTTCCTGAGCACAGTAATTTCAGAGGAAATAGTAATGCAAAATTATGCTGAACAAATGGGCACAGTTATAAAAATAAACATTTATTTTGGCAATGTGTGCTAATGCTCTGGGTAACATGGCCTTATAAAAGAAAAGAAAAAACGAGGTATTTTTGGTGAACTGGTGGGATGGGAGGACACCAACTGGGAAGAACTGACAGGGGCAAATATTTCTGTTGTAGGATGACAAGTCCTTCACTCGGCGTGACTGTAGGGTGGTGTTTTGAGTGTCAGTACACGTTATAAGCTAGAGAAATTAAATGTGATTAACTGTTCAGAACAATCAGTTACATAATCGCATTAAGAAAGCGATACATGATAAATATTATTAAAATGAGAAACATCCTGAGAAGATATGCATCCACCCTTATATTTTATCTACATTACTGTACATGAGTCTTGCCAATTCGATTCCCCACCCTTCCGGGTTTATCCTCCTCTGGGCTCTCCTGGCCTGACACGATCTCCAAATGAAAAGATCCATTCACGGTTCCTGGGCCTTGCCCGGCCTGACCCCCACACCCCCCCAACCCCATAGCACTTCACAGTCACGGCCTCCCCCACCCCTTTGTCATGCTAATGACCTGACAGAGCTATTTCAGAGCACTGGCTGTTTGCGAAAAGTGCCTGTTATTAACGGCTGGCCACTGCAATCCACACAAAGGGATACTTTTGACACAGACCCCAAAGGCCTCCCACCTCACCCAAAACACTTCCTGCTTTGTCTAGAACTTTTAAGAGGCTGGTTTGAAAAGACCCCGTTGTGGCGGAGGATAGGGTCCAGTGCTAGGGCTTGGGAGGGGGTTGGGCGAGTCAGAGAGCTAGACCATCTAACTGCCATTAGACAAGTTCAACTGTGAAGAAGATATTAGCTGAAGGCAATAGTCTCCAAATCATCTGGATGGGGGTTGAGGTGAAGATGGGGCTCAAAGGAGAGCTGCTGTTATAACTTCCCTCTTAAATTCAGGGTTGTAGAACCATGACTGGGACAATGGTGCAGCTCACAGACCCTGAGAAGTGAATTGCAGATGTTCCCTGGAGGGCTGGAGGAGCAGCCACGATTTCATCTGAAGACCTGAGATCACTGTAAGTAAGGAATAGACATGTCCAGGACATATTCACCTGTCCAGGGGCAGGTGAAGCTTAGGGTGCTTTTCCATACTTCAAAACAGTACCAAAAGTATGGTACTTCTCATGTTGGTTTCCCACTGGCGTAAAAACTGGTTCTGGTGCTGAATGACATCATCCTAACACAAGGCTGGGTATTTTGTACTGAATTTAAAATGAATGACACTTCTATTTTCTTGATCCCTGTGGGGAAGTTGTCTTTATGCCTCCTCCAACTTACTCTCTATAGGTGAGAGCAAGCTGGCCACAAAGGGCAGCCACCCAAAGCAGCAGCCAGGGAGCTGGGGTTAATGGCCTTGCTTAAGAACCCGCAGATGTGCTAAGGCTGGGCTCGAACCGCCAACCTTCCGATCACAGGCACAGAGGCTTAGCTCATTGAGCACCCACCCCAAAATGGCTATAGTATATTACAGGGCTGTGCAATGTACAATATTAATACCAGCATCACAGGTTATGCACATGCGTTCCTTACATCACATGGACCGTGATTGTCAGATGGATTGAGGTCAGGCTTTGGAATCCAACTAAATGTGGAACAGGTAAGTAATGATAAATTTAGTTTATTGCTTTTTATATAAGGATTCATACATTTCAATCTATGTTTAAGGTTAAACATTTATTATGGATATAATCTATATTTATTAGCTGTGTCTGTTTCCATTTTTTTTCTTTTATAAATTAGCCAGGATGAATAAAGTGAAGACATGCATTTTCAAAATGCAATAATGTGGCAAGTTTAAGATGCACACAGCACTACGCAGGGCAGCTCATTTGCTTGGAAGTGAAAGGGCACCTTGTCCACCACACAGGCAAGTGGAGGGGTGGAGGCATTGTGGACAAATGGTGGGGATAATGTATGCACTGGGAGTGGCGTGAAGGTCGAAGTGTCGAGCTTGGCAGTGATCCAGCTAGGCAGGTTTGAATATCCTGAAGAGAAAACATACAATAAGTCTTATCTTCTAGTGGGAAGTTGTCCGTGCCCATAAGATCATTATGTATTATTGCTATTTGTCCTTTCAGTCAATAGGGGGAGCAAAGTGTAACATTTGTAGTCTTCTCCAAAGCAGCTTACAAGTCTCATTTTTAGGAACTGAAACAGACCAGTTACGGTAATCATATAATTTATATAAATGACATTTTGAAAGACTGTCCACAAATGTCTTAAATAAAACCTCAGATAAACATTTCTCTAAGATACCTATCAGCTCTTTCCTTTTTATATATACATATTTTTACAAATTTTCAGTCAATGCTGTGTGACCTGTAGTTGGATAACATCGCATCTATGAAGACTGCTACACTGTCATATGAAAATGGTTTGGACTAGGGGTATAAATTATTGGCCACAAGTCAATTGATTATGATTGAGGGAACGATTTCATGCACTGGAAATCTTTACTTTGTGTCACAATTCAATTTGATTCATCAATTATTTTTGATAACCCAAATTCGAACCCTTCTTAACTTCACTGAAAAAAAATGTTAGCATGGGAATTTAATTTCACACTATTAATGGAATTAATGTAATTAAACAAGGAGAACTAGCCAGTGGAAATTGTCAAAAGGGCAAACTGTACAGAAAAAATAAATAGATAAGGAAAGCATTACCTGATTGGGGGAGGCTGTGAGCCCGATTAAACAATGAATTATAATCATGGGCCAGTTCTTTGCGACCTCATCTAAGTGAAGAGTGTCGCTCGCTTGCCGGCACGGAAAACGGCTCATTGTCCAATGGAATAACCTCCAGTATTTTAGTAGCTGTGCCTTAAACTGTGCCTTTTTCACTATAAGAGAGAGGCATTTCCCAATAGCATCATAGTGCAAAGATTATCTTAACCTTTAGAGAATATTATGTGCTACAATACAGAGGGGAGTTTCCCAAAGACATCGTAATGATGCTGTTCTCACGGTGTGCACCACCACCAGTTTAACAGCCAGCCTAACTCCATCCATTAAATGCAGAAGAGTCAGGATTTATCTTAATTTTCCGCTTTAATAAGATGCCTGGATGCATTCATGAATTAAGAGTGAAAAATTTAAAACAAAGTTCGATTCCAAATACCGTACCTTACAATACTATTTTGAGGAAATTTAACAAAATGTAAAGAGCCATCCTGATGTAAATAGTTCTCTCGCACATACTGAATAAACTCAAAATATGTACAGTTTTACGAATAAGATGTAATTTCTTATACAGCTAAGCAGTCACAAAATAAGAGACAGGCCTTTCCTCTTTACAAGCACCCTAATGGCACTAGGTAGCTGCTATATGGCAAAGGAATAGGGCAACTAGCACCAGGATTAACACGCTAACATCCCTAAACATTAAAGCGCATTACAAGGCTATAACGCATCATCATCACGTATATCTCCCGGTATCTGTTATATCAACAGTAAATAAAGGCAATTACTTACAGACGATGCTTTCACGTACACAAAACAAATCACCTCTGCAGATTAAAGGAGCGCAGGTCCGCCAGCGGAGAGACACAGTCAACACGCTACCTACTTCATTTTAAACTCAGATATTGCGAGAATACCGTGGAAATACCGCCACTACGGGGAGCCAAATCCAAGCAAGCACTCATATACGGATGAGCAGAATAGTAATGCAAAGATCATCTCCACAGCGCAAAGATAGCAGGTAGGGTGTCTTTTATAAATGTTAATGAACCTTCCCCTGTTATCCTCCGTTTCAGAAATTCACATGCTGGTGCTGCTACTTTATGCATCTACCTGTGGCATGTGAATGTGAGAGTGTGCAACCCGGAGGCAGGAGTATCTTTATCTTTTAAGGAAGATTTTGCCCCCAAAATCAATCTTGACATTGTAGATCGATGCAGTTGAATGGGCACCTCCATCCATCCATCTGTTTTCTGAAACCGCTTGTCCTATTCAAGGTTGTGGGGAGTCCGGAACCTATTGAATCTGCTCCTTAATAATCGATTCATCACAATGCATTGATGCATCTTTACACCCATAGTTTGGAGCAGTTTAGATAACAGCCTGGCCTGAGAACTTTCTACAGCTGGGTTCATGCTGTCCACAAAAGCTGGGTCACCAAACAGAATCTGATAAGGAGGGTTAGAGCAGAGGCGGACTCTTCCTGTCATGAGACTATGACATCCATACCATTAACCAAAGCAGTCTGCCTTCTCTAACCACTGTAACAGCACAGCCTAGGAACAGGAAGTCGTGTGCATTACATAAAGGAGGATGTCATGCTATCCAATGCAGAATCAAATCACGTGGTGTGGAGGGGCAAGGTGAGCTGGGATGGAAAAAAAAGTCATGGGTCTACCATAAGAAATCAGCTTGAATGAACCTGGATTTCATTAATAAATATGATGGCAACATGTAGCTCACAGCTATTATAGATCTATTCCTGTGCCTGGATGATAATGGCTAGTAGATTAATCATATCACTTTTAAGCCCTTGAGCAAGACCCTTACCTCTAACTCCTCCAGAGATGCTGGCAGATTACACTCTCTGACCCCAAGCTTTTCCTTGTTTGTGAATAGCCTGGTGGTGAGGGCCCCCCAGTGGAGAGTCAGTGAACTGCACAGGCTTGACTGCCTTGGCCCTCTATTGACATTTCTCCGCTGTCGTACAGGAAGCAGGTCATACCCGACCTGAACCGCAAAGAGAGACTAGTTACAGCGTGGTTCCAGCTCGCTTCGGTTTTCTATTGCAGAAGGATTGGCTTGGCAAAGGCATTGCCAGTGTTATGGTTTAAGTGGTGATCCTGTTAACTGGTGACAAGCGCGTTCATAAGGCATGCAATCATTTTTGCAGTAGACAGAAGCAGATTTGCCAAGTTCGGTGAGTCAAATAAAATAAAAGGCCAATGAAGAAATGGACTTGTCCCTCACATTTGTAAAATATGACAAACGCATGCAATTGTAAAGGCGATGTCGCAGTGTGCAGTACTACTAATAATGAATAATATATAGAATATGCCTATTTTTCCTGCAGATAATTCCTGCATACTTATGCTGATCACTGGTATCTCCGTGCATTTTGACTAATCAGATAAAGTTGACGCTACCAGCTCAGTTTGGTCACACTGCTAGTTAGCAGGGCTATGGCAGTACGGGTACAGCTCGCATTACAGCTTCGGGACAACTTGGGTTCTTGGTGGCAGCGGAAATGGCCCGTAAGGATTTTCATTTCCTGCTTGTTTTTACTGCAGCTCCATGTAAATCACCCCATTCACAGTCAACTCCACTGAAACAGACAGGACTGTTTGTCTGTCATCTTTTTGGGGGAGTAGTTAATAATGTGATGTTTTACTAGTCTGTCCTCCAGAAGTCCATCATCTCTCCTGGGGAAAAATAGGAACATAAATGTGATCACATACACCTATGGCATTTAACTTGAAGACCAAAGAGAGTTTCCTTGCTGTGAAAATGTAATGGGATCGGGGTAGGGCTTCCAACAGCAGTCTGAAAGAGCTGGCTCCTTCCAGTGCGGATGAATACAGTAATGAGCCAGCAGGTATGAGGGTAGAAATCCAGGCTCCCTGACAAAAGTTCACCTCAGACTGCTGCTGCTCCTAGGACCCTGTCCACGTCTGGATCCCTCAAGCAATTTCAGTTTTCCACCCAATATTCAAACACCAGCCAGCTCGTAGCCTACCATGGAGGTAATGTTTCAGAAAAACTGCAGGATCAAGGACAAGTCCTGGCACACCCAAGTGGATTTCAACAGTTATGAACCCACCCACTATCATTCTCCAGAATACTGGGTGGAGAAAGTCCCCGGCACATCTGGAATTGCAAGCTGTACGTGAGTTTGCGGAAATGTACAGTGGAACCAGGTCTAAAGGAGGTTTACTCGAGTTATACTCAAATTTTTAAAACCGGTGCATACAAAAAAAGGCTGAATTTGTCACGTCCAGCCTCGCCCTACCAGTGTATTCCTTGTGTTTCCCACAGGCGGGGCTGTTAATCAGCCACGCCTGTAGCTCATTGTTACCTTGTGCCAGTGCAATGCCCTTGTTGGGTCATTCTGTCACATTCACGGGTTTGGTGGTGAGGCATGACGCAGGCACGGAGGCAATGCTCTGGTGCAGAGGCTTTATTAGGTGCAGGCAACTACAGGGCATAAGATTAATGACCCAACAGGGAAGCACAGGACTGGGGAAACTCTTATACACAAGAACACAGATGAATAAACGTGGGGCACCTGT
>JAAGVU020000123.1:23381866-23421909 GCA_011763525.2 Mormyrus iriodes | reverse complement strand
GATAGGCTCCGGACCCCCCGCGACCCGAAATGGAATAAGCGGTTCTGGAAAATGGATGGATGGATGGATGGATGGATCTAGTTCAGCTTTACTTTTCAATGTGGTTTCATTAGTTTTTATTTTAAAGATGTAAATCCATTTACTTCTTATGTATTTTACTTTAGGTTTCAGTAATTTTACTTCTAGGGATAAACAAAGTTGTAGGACTTTGCGTCTATAAAGTGCAGAGATGTAGTGCGATTGGCTGTTTCTATGTCTCAAGTGCATTGCACGAAAGGGCCAAAGGTGAATCACCACTTTAAACAGCATTTAAAAAAGGTAATAGGAACTATTTGACGCTTGTTTAATTTCATTTTAGTTGGTTTCAGAAGCAATATTTAACTGGAGTTTTTATTTTATTTATGCATGTTATTTTATTTCAGGTTATGGAAATATTTTTGTTAATGATAATAACCCTGCCTGGTGTACTGCAAGTACATAGTGCACAATTAGTTTTAGTAAAATTCTTTTTTTTTTTTTTGAACAATTATCCTGCATACCATAAATGTGACTCTTAAGAGCAGATTTGCTCGATAGCGCCACCCCAGGCCTGGCGTCAAAGTACATGGTTGCTTGACGAATTTGTGCTTGAAGTAAGAACATTTGGGCTGAGGGTCCAGCACTACGTTTTCACGTGAAGTAAATACCAGCCCTACTGTCTGATCTCTCAACCCGCATCATATTCAAACAAACAAGTGAAAGCCACTTAGGTCTCCAATGAGAGGTCAGGAGACCCAGTGGGGTAAACCTTCTGAGTGGAGACTCCTCTAGACCAGGGCTGGTGTGGGAAATCATGCACATTTAGTCATATACTATTGCCAAAATGTTGTTATACCACTTTTACACTTTTACAATCCCAACTAATTTTGTCATAAGGATTTCAAAATATTGCCCAAGCCTTGACTAAACACTGTTCATAAAAGTTTACCGATTTCATGTAACGGCTTGAATTTGTGTTTGTTGCAATACATCCGCCCTCTCCTGGTCTGGTGGAATATTACTGCTGCATGCAGCACCAAGCACAACCAACTGCATCCGCAGCAAATGTAGCACGAACACAAGCTGCTGCGTGGATGACCGTCCCCAGCCTGAAAGCGCGGGAAAGCACATGTGGAAATAGTGAAGTATGAACTAGGCTTTACTTATATTGGGTGATCTCAAGACCTGTGACCTTTGACATGGACCAACAGGTTTTTTTTCCCCAAAAGGTACCACCCAGTTTGTTAGGTCTAGTCTTTTAGCAAAGCAATCGGCATTGAATTCTATATTATATTTGTGCAGGGCCCCAGATGGGTTGAGACACTGAATTGAACACACTTTTTTCATAGATTCAAGCATCCATTTTCTTATTTTCTTTTGTTTCATGTTTCTATTATTTTATCTATTATACATCAAAATGTCAGCCATCTCCAGAGTTGGTCATTTTAGCAAAATAGTGTTTCCACCGAGTTTCCCTACATTTCTCTGGTTTGTTTGTCCGGTTGCCCCAATTTGCAGGGTTCTGGCTTGGCTAACTGAAGGGGGTCTTTGCTGATTCATTTGCAGCTGCCTGACCTTACATGTGAATTCGGAAAGCCACCTTCTATTACGCCATTAGAACTGGAACTGACTGATTACACCTGACTTTGACCAATGACTTTTAACCCTGGTACTTCCAGCCAATCATGAACATGCAAATGTGCTTAAAATAAGCCCTTTAATTATGTGTTAGCTATTAATTAGCATTAAAACTATTAAAGTAACTCAAAAACAAGACAGACTGAACTGAATTCATACCATTAAGAAATCACAGTTACAGTAATCGAATCAAATAACTTAAGGTAAACCCACCAGAGGTAAACAGTTCAGGTCTAGAAAGTAAAAATCCAAATCAAGAATTTGTTTCAACTAACCAGAGTATAATGAATCACATTCACTGAGTACGCAAATGGTTGGCTGAAACAAAACCTTAGTCTGGATTTTTACTTTCTAGACCTGAACTGTTTACCTCAGAAACCCACCAATACTAAAAAAAATTAATATCAACAATTAATATCACATGGCTGTGACACTGTGAGCATTTTTCTACCATGACAAAAATTTCTCATTAATATAAACCTGGTTTAATTCCATGAAAGTAAAAAAGGCAGCTGAACAGTTTAGTAATGAGTTTATACCACTAGGACTAATGAGATGAGGAACGGGATGCAGACTCACCTTGGTCTTGTTCCTGGAACTGCCTGATGCAGTACCTTTCATTTTGCAGTGCTGCAGGGCATCGTTGGCGATGTCTGAGATGAACTTCTGGGCTGCCAGGGAGATCAGGCGAATTCTAGGGGCAGAGAAAGACGGGAAGGTCTTACAGCAGCACACACGGCACTGCACGAGAAACACGAGCCAAACACACCAAACGAACCAGCATGCAAACAAACAAACAAACCAACACGGCAGTAAACAAACCAAACAAATGGGGGAGGCACTCACAAAGAATCTAGAACCACATAAAGGACTATTACAGGAAAAGGACAACCTCTTACATTCGAGGGTCTGATGCTTCAAAGCCAGCACGGTTCAGGTAATATCCAGTCACTGCGTCTGGGATCTGGTCAAGGATGACACAAAACTCATATCAAGACGGAGAACAGCAGCTGCTAAAGACAGAACAGACGATAGCCGAGTGTCCCACCGTGGGGGTGTAGTCCTCCAGCTGCATGAGGAAGTCCGCCAGTGGCGTCGTGGAAACCACCGGCTTCACATCGCCGTTAGTGATACCAGCCGGTACGTACACCCCGTTAGAGACGGAGGCGTCCGACGACGGGGGAGCAGCAGCAGCGGACGCCGGTACTGCAGTTGAATGAAGCAAGTGTGAATAGAAATATACACAAAGCGTACAACCAGTAACGAATTTTTTCAAGTGTCATCACCGGTTGAGTGTTTTCATAGATGGCCAGTACAGCACGATACTGGGAGATCCGACATGATCAGTGCAAATACGGGCAGAAAATACATTATTGCCCAAAGCTGCCAACTTTGCTCAGCTGGCTAGCGTGAGATTTTCAATTCGAGACAAATCTGCACACGGATTTAGATGTATGTAACGGTCTTATTACCCAATAATTAGTCTGTGGGGTTTGCCAACTGCCCCAACGCTTTTGATGTAGTTAATATTAGGTTTATAATGGAATAATATATATTTGCCGTAAGATTTCTTGTGTGAGCATGTCACGCCAGCTGCGTTACAGTAGGCAACCCTGAAATACCTGATCCGAAAACTGCACTTCAATCATAAAGGTAAAATGTAGGTAATAGTCGGGAAAATAAACGCTAAATGCCATGCAAAGAACTGTAAATACAGCACTGATGTGCTCATTTAAACTATTAAGTAGCGTAATGGCATCTGTACATGGTCTGACTACCGCTGTGTTCACGGCTGGCTGCCTGTTAGTCCTGGTCACTCCGGTTCCACTCACCGTTACCGGCCGCCAAGACTACGTTGGTGGCGGCGCTGTTATTCATCACAGCGCTGCTGGTGGTGGTGTTGCTGCTGCTGGAGGCCGAGGTGGAGGATGCGCCTCCGGCTGCGACTGCCTGCGAGGCATCGACGTTCATTTTCCGGCAAAGCGCCCGGCTACCCTGGGAAAGACGGGGGGACGGCCTCGTGCGTGTTTACAAGAGACAACAGTTGGGGTCCGTGTTTGTTAATCGTCCGATAACAACCCCCAAATTATGCATAAGATAACAAAAAATGCAACAAAGCCGTCATAACTCGCGAATACATAAACACGAACCGCAACAGCCTCCTTCCGCCAACAGTCTGCCGTTTTCGGCAACGTGATTTCCGGGTGTTGCGTGAATTAACGTCCGTGGGGACTACGGGCCTCATTGTTTTGGTTCCGAGTAGTCGATGTAATTGTTTTGTCTTTTTAGAAAGTCTTAATTTTTTTCAGATGATAAATACTAATTTTAACATGCCACCACAACCCCGTCCAATATGTACTATATTGCTTGTATTATGTGCTTTGTTCCTTATGCTGCCTAGGATATTGATATGTCAGGGTTGCCAACTCTCACGCGTATGGCGTGACACTCACGCTTTCTGACTGTCACGCTCGCGGAAGAAATCTTACGGCGAATCTATATTATTCCATTATAAACCTAAAATTTACTACATCAAAAGCGCTTGGGTAGTTTGCAAAACCCTACGGACTATTTACAAGGTAATAAAACTGTTACATACATGTAAATGCGTGTGCAGACTTGTCTCGCATGGAAAATCTCACTCCGGCCAGTTGACCAAAGTTGGCACCCCTGATATGTGCTGCGGTCGGAAGATGGATGGATTTAAACACATAAAATTATAATTACCGAAATAGCACCCACATAAATAAAATACAATACACGTTGTTGTATATATTTTATTTTTTGCAACAAGAAAAATCGAGCTTTGTATTAGAAACTTTAAAAACATAAGGGGATATTTATTTGTATTAATATGCAAAGGCAAACAGAACTATGCATGACCCACCATGTACAACCTAAACCGGCGAGAATATTACAAAGTGAGCAAATCGACGACGCGTTTAAAGAGAAACACACGATAACATACAATAAATTTTATTTAGCCAAGCTAAACGGATTTCTTCCTAGCATAAGCGGTGTGAAAGTTCAATAGTTATCATGTAGTCACCAGAGAGAGCATACATCCCTTGAGATTAGCAGCCCCCAAATCCTGGCAAATACCCTTTCAATAGTTTACATATACAGTATTGTATCACAAGTATTACCAGTGAATTTCACTTTGACTACATCGTCAGTAAGGGTAAGATGAGAAGTCAAGAAATGAAAGTTTATACATGCAGTGTAAGCCCCAAAAACTAAAGACTCCCTACTTTTTCCCATGTTTGTGTCTATGAATTTCCCCGTTCACAGTTCGTCTTAATCTAGAGATAAACTCCCCCATATATTTGGCAGTTTTCCAGTATAACAATGAATACACATTAACAATTAGCTAGAATAACAACTATCACCACAAGGGAGGCATTGATGTACCCTGGTGAACAGTCGTCAAAATATTTAAACACAGAAACATTAGTTCAATGTATTGTTTTGTGAAACACACAATGTCCTCTGTGATATGGTATACTTACATTCTTAATTAGGCATGAAATAGACATTTTCCCTACTGCCATACTGGATCTGACTCCACTGTAGTTTCCAAGTTTGACCATGACATCAAACTGCATATCTCCACTAGATAGGGAGCCACTCTCTCATATTCAGCAGTATTACATAATAATGTCACTGAGAACAATTATTTTATAGGGACATGCAGAAAGACATGCAAGAAAAAATAAGACATTCATACATAATCTGACACTATAAAAAACATTTTTATTATTCTGGTGAAAAAATAATTTTATTTCTTCAAAGTCTGACAGACAGGTGTGTTATGTTATTTTTGACCCCCTTCTGTCAATGGCCCCATTACCTGATTGATATCATTTGGTTGACCTCATGGCTGGATAGGAATCCTCAGTGTTTAAGGCTCAAGTTGAAACCTGTTATTGTATTTTAAAAGCAACTGTTCTGCTTTAACCAGGCAAAATAAAAACACCAAAGTTTTCAATGCTGACAGAGGTAAAATGTTCAATAACAAGCTCTTTCTTTTAAAAGAATTTTTAAAGGAAATGCCCTCACACAAAGAAACAATCAGTTACCAGCACCAAAGGCACCCGAGAAGTATTTCACATCCACCCTAATGCTGAACAGTTAAGAGCATTCCAGATGCCAAACATGAACAAAAATACTGTAGAAACATAGCAGGCACAGGGGGAGCAGGATCTGAAAACACACCCACTGAGTGGGAGGAAAGGTGCCCCCAACACTTCTGCATTCAGAGCTGAGAGACCACTCTGGAACATGCTGAAGTATGTGCACACAAACAAGTGACAGGCAACCGGTGACAATGCTGGACATGAAGTAGATATCAATCAAGCTTGAAACAAAACGATGCCAGTGTGGGTAAACGTGGGAGGGTATATTATCAGCATCAGTCCAAAACCCAACAAAAACAAACCCATAATCAGCAAAAGAACACAGATGGAATTGGATACAGCACAGCTTAAGGGAATTTGCATAGGCAATTTACATATTGTAAACAAGTCAACAGTGTATTTTTACAAACAACACTTGATGATACTCCCCGGGAACACTAACGAGTTCTTTTTGGTCATGGAACAGAAACAGAAGTGGGGAAACAAAGTAATCACCACCACCACCAGAGGGCGACACCACCACCAGCACCAGAGGGCCAGGCTAGGAGGGAAACGATAAAGCAGTTTGTTTTTATTCAGAAAGAAGGACTTTGGGACTGTGGATGTTAGGTCACAGCAGCGCCTTACAGAAGTGGGTGTGGGGGTGCATGGGGGAAGCTAGGCAAAGGAGGAGAGGCTGGCCCCTCATTTGAAGGCTGACTTGAGCTCCTTAAAAGCAGCTTGCCTCTGCTTCTTCTCCTCCGCCTGCTTCTTCTTCTCCTCCTGTTCGTGCCGGATCTCTGCCTCAAACTTGTTGGACTCATTGATGGCCTTAACCTGCATAGGCAAAGTATAAAATTGGAAAGTGAAAACAATACATGTGGCAACCAGCACTACATCAGAACCAGTACATAATGATGTGGAGAAGCTCAATATTACGGGCTGACAACATCTGAAATGATGCTGCAAAAAAGTGGGACACGGTCTAGTCCATGTCGGGATGGGTGGTCCTCAAAGACCATAATCTGTTGACCATGCGATTGTTAAAGAGACAGAGGAGGGAGGAGAAAGATGACGAATTTCACATTCAAAGATAAAGTTCAGCCTGACCTGCTGGGCAATGTTAGCATTTTGGCGCCAGTTCAATTCAACACCATCAGACAGAATGTTACGTTAGAAGCAGCTGTGTGTGGCTGATTTGCACTCATGGCTTCCATCTGTTAGCAAGGACCTCTGCAGCTTACTTTGGCCTCAAAGAAGGTCTTGGCTCCCTTCACTCCCTCTGTGGACACGTCGATCTCAGAGAGCCGGGCCAGGACATGCAGCCCGCTGTCCTCCGCGAGCTCTCCTGCTGCAGCTTTCCGGAAGATTAACAGGAACTAGGGAGAAGGGAGGTCCACAGTATTAAATCTTCAGTGTGTGTTTCCAGAGTAATGCCTGATTCCAGATGACAACCCCATAAACATTTTCTCTCCTTATATTCAGGAAGAAATGATATCCCCTTCCTGACAAACTGGCAACCCAATATGCTGAAGAGCATTACGATCTGGCACCAACTTAAATCCTGTTTATAACAATAGATAAAAAGACATATGGATAAAAGAAAAAAATGGAGAGAGTGAGACGGAGGGAGCAGAAATAGGCCTCGACTCCACACTCCATCCAAACAAGAGCCGTGAGAAGGTCTCACCTCCCTGTAGTTGAGCTTGTTGTCCAGGTCCTCATCTACTTCCTTGATCATGTTCTTGAGGCCCAGGTGGGTCTGTGGGGCCCCCAGCTTCTCCATCATCAGCTTCAGCTCCATAAGGTCGATGAAGCCATCTTTCCCCGCATCATACCTACACACAGTCACATATTCTTTGGTTTTGGGGATGCTTGTTTGGCAGATGTTCTGTCCAGATTACAGAACTACGCTGCTGACAGCAGGTTCATATTTTCACTAAACACCCCGCTTGAGACACAGCTAGTCGGCCTCCAACACAAACAGACGTGCCTCTTTGTGAGGACTCTGATTTCAAGACACTTAAGAAGTCCTAACCACTTTCCAATAAATCCACCCAAAAAACTGAAGATAATTGGCAGATAAAGAAAAGCAGATGGAGTATTTAAGAAACAAAACAACACTGAAGATGTGATGACAATGTCTGTCTTTCCAGTTAGTATTGTCATGGAGACGCATTTTCAAAATGTGCAGATGGATAAAACCTGTGAACACACAGTGTTGTGCTTGTGCAGGCTGCCATCAGGGGGCAAGGGGGTAGTACGTCCATGCCAACTCTGACTCAGAGGTACCATAATATTACATAAGTAGCAGGTGCGGAAGATCACAACCAGCTCTGCTGTGAAATCTGCCTAAGAGAATTCACTACCATGGGTGACGAGTAGAGGGCAGCACCAAAACACAGTGCAAAGGAATCTCCATCTTATCAGCAGAGGAACACTCCCTTGTCTAATCGCACATATTCATATTTTCAGAAGTTGCAATATATAAAAACACCAAAGAAATCTGGAAACTGAAATGCTGAACTGAAACTCAGAGCATAAAGGCAACTGGAACAGCAAATCCACCCTCTACCGAACCAATGACAATGTGCTTCAATAAGACCCCTGTACCCGGCATAGACTAGCTGGACACGCAAAGTTTCACAAAGATTCAAAAAAGTGTGGAAAAAAAAACAACACACCAATAGACAAGAAAATGAGGCTGAATGAAGATTGTACATTTTATTCCAGTAAACGGATCATGTATATTTCTTATTTTGAAAATTTACTGGAAATTTACACATGGAAACAAGGTAAGCCTATGATTGCACCTAATGTCCAGCTCATTAAAACTATAACGTTTAATTGCATGCACACACATCCTGACCCTCACATACACAACAGACATCTCTGTCGATCTTTCAGTCTGCTGGCTCTTCCTGTTTGCTTTGCCCATCTTGCATGATATGAATCGACATTAAATGCTTCCTCCTACCCATCCCTCCTCCCTCAGTCTTACACATCAAGAGTTTCCATGCTGCAAAAAGTTCAGGAAGCCCTCCAACAGCACACGCTGCTTCCATTTTGTAAGTTCGGTCCCCTGCAATAGAACCCACATGTGTCACCTGAAATGCTGTGCTACGCCAGCCTGTAGTGTTCTCCGTGTCTCGATACTTGGCACGCCCGTCTCGGTTACTTTATTACTCATTCTCGAGTTTCCATTACATTACTGCCTGTGATGTTCACCATGTTTAAGTTTGACTTCTCAGGGCCCAGCACCAGCACGCTGGATTCACTCTGCTCACTTGAATACGCGTCAGGACAGGAGAGGCAGTAGCTAAAATGAAAAGAGGAATTTGTGGAGTGCAGGGATTTCCACACCTCCAGGGGCCTGCTAGGGCTTGTCCTGGTTTACACCTGCCCGGCGAGTTCTGGCATTGCCACAGCAGCAATAGGGAGTGGCCATCTGCCGCTGTCTACATCCTGCAGGGCATCTCAATTTGGACTTTCATGAGATGATTGCTTTTGTGTGCGTTCCAGTGGGCATGTACAAGTAGGCTGCCCTAATGAAGTGTGTGTACCTCGCACCTGTGACTTCACCCATAAGCACAAAACGAGATCAGTATAGTATCGTATACATGAGATCCTATTCTGGCACCCCTATAAACACTGATGGCTTCCATCTCAAACTCGATTTACAATGCAGCCTATTGAAATAGAATTATGATACTATGTTGTCTGACGATTGCACAAGACAATCCTAGAGCAGCACATGCACAGTCATGCTAGACAGGCACACTCCAAGAGGCAGGACCAGACTTCTGCAAAAGCCATCTCACTGTACTTATTTAGCAGTGGGGAATGCTCTCCTCATCCATCAGGACAGTGCCTTTAGGGTGTAGGAGGCATATTCGAGCACGGAGGAAATGCCGGGTAAGCACCACGCAACTGAGTAACAGTTAGAGAGGAAGCACCAGCAGCTCTGGTTTCTTTGACCATGAGGCCTGCTTCTGGTTGGCTCCCAGCTTGAGCTGTGAAATTAAGCCATATTTGGTTATCAGAGTGATTCATAACCTGCTTATGCCTTGCCCTGGGCTGAGTCAGAGAAGTCTTCAGAGCAAAAAGGAAACGATTCACTTCAGTAAGCAATATTCGGGGTGGAAGGAGGATGTTGTGTAGCCATCATAGTGTCACAGGGTCCAAGATGCTAAAACTCAGCACATTCCCCAAAGACCCTGAGCTGCTCTTCAGAAAGCTGCCTTCCAAAAGGCACACAGCACCACAGCCCAAATATCACCGTGTGGCTGGGGGTTGTTCAAGGAGATACAACAAACCATATAAGGTATTGTTTTGATCAGAAATCAAAGCAGTGCACCACACAGTGGTGAGCAGGGCCATGATGACCATTCACAGCCTCTACTTTCCTTGAGAAAGTTGATTGGCGCAAACTCACCTCGGGATAGTTGGTCTGCTTATAGTTTCATCTTGAATCACACACCCAATAGGAAAACCATGTCTTTGAACTTGAGGGCCACTTGATACTTCTGTCGAGGATGCATTTGTACTTTGATGTTACTTTAACTTTTAGCAGAAATTATTATTTTTTTAATCCCAGAGACTGTAATTGCAGCCAGAGATACAATTACACTGAGTTTTCCAAAGCCAGTCCAGTGCTGAATTACCTGATCGCCAGAGCACTAAGCAGACAGCGAGGATGGTGAAGAACAGCCAGGACGATGGCACACAAAGATGGAATGCAGCCATGACGATGGAATGTAGCCATGATGAATGGAATTACTGTGGACTACTGATGGGCTGGTAAGTCCAAACTGTTTCCATTAACGGTTTATTAATATGGTTAATCACTTACTTAGTCACCTTCTTCCCACTTTCACTCAACCATCACAACCCATCCCAAGCCCCCACCTCCAAAGAGAAAATCATCGTTGCTAGGATACAGCCAACGAGTCTGGGAAAACCTTCCCAGGAGATGCAGTTTCGGCCCAGTATGTGAGACAGGCAGGCGGTTGGGGGAGGGGCGGAGAAAATTAGCCACAGGAGCATCATGCACAACAATGTCATCGCAGTACATTCCTGACCCCCCAGTCACAAGCACATGACACGTGCCTCTTAACCACAGACGACGCCCATCGCTCATGCTCATTTGCACAACTCACAGATTTACTGGCCGTTCCCGGAGTAAGCCACTCACAGAAGCAAAACAAGCTTCCTAAAAATGCACATCCTCTTCTTTACAGGGCAGGCTGACACACCCTGACTGTCTCTAAGCGCAGCTAGGTCTTGCTTTCAGGCCAGAGCTGACGGTTTCATTTGGACTTCATCACTGTCACAGATCACAGAGACCCAAGCAAAGTAGCAGATGCTGATCTTAAAACCGAGATGAAAGAGACTTAGGAAATGGGGACAATCGCTACGGATTTCCATGGTCTTAAAGTATTTCTGTCATTACATCACCGATCTGTGCTCAGTGAGAAGACAGAAAACAGCACATCCACCACACAGCACACCTGTCCAGACGGGAAACACTAAGAGTCTATTCCTCTTACTTTAGTTCCACGTGAAGTGGACGTCCCAGCAGAGCACCTCTAGTTATATATACTCTATATACACTCTATGTTCAAGACCTTGGAGGAGTGAGAGGACCTGTAACATGGTTTGATAAACCCTAAACACCCATATCAACCAACTGAAAAATAAGTTCTTGGCCAAGATCTTCAGTACAGGTCCATCATTTTAACACATGGACGCTTGTCCAGTTGAACACTCTTCGTCAGGTATGGTTCCATAGCCGGACACGTCCGTAGCAGTGTGGCTGGTAACAGCCTGTTTGGAGGATTAGCACCATCGGGTGCTAAAATGTCAAACTCTGTTCTGCTTAATCCAACAGAAGTGACCTCAATCGGTTTATAGTCCATAACCTGCCATGCATAGGCAACAGACATACACAAGTTCCACTGGATATCACGCATTGAAAGCATTGGCTGGTGTACCTATGTTGAAAGGCACAGGTCTTCTCCAACTGGACAGCACAAGCTACCATTGCTGTTATTGTACGACAACTACCGTAATGTCTTATCCCATTGGTTGGAGTGGTCTTGATGCACACTCTCATTGGATGGCGGATTTTCTCTATTCATTCCCACCCACTCCAGAAGGTACTGAAAGCCATGCTGCCATTCCATCAGTTTCTATGATTCAGCTGCTCTCTCAGCTGAAGAGACGCACCCTCACCCCCATCCATCACAGTGCCGCTTCATACCAACTAGCATTTCAACAGAGTGAAACTCCCCCAATGTCAAACATCAGAAGATGAAGCAAAGCTTTCTGCCAAGAAGTGAGAGCGTAATTTCAGGGTCTCTGACTCTTAGGGAGACCATGATGAAGCGACACACACACACACACACACACACACACACACGCACGCACGCACGCACGCACGCACGCACGCACGCACATACCATTCTTATTGCTAGTTACAGTCACAACGTATAACAGCTGGGGGGCGATACAGCTGGCACTTAGGGAAGTTCTGCAGTTCCCACCACACTCCCTCCTCTCTGGCTATCACGCCACCCCCCCCCCATATCTCTCCCTGCCATGGCCTTTAGGCTCCTTTTGTTGGCTGAATCCCACACAGATATGGGCAGTGAAAACAATGACTCCTTTAATCTGAGGAGAACCAGAGGTGCCTGCAATCCACCCAGCTCCACGAAGGGGGCCAGCCTACCCCCCCGGTTAACCACCATGCTCAGTGCACATAGGAGTCCCCCTTTCCTGTGAGCCCATGTGCAAACACCTGTTCTGCTAATCACCCGAGATATTTCAGAAGCCACATGACGCCCCCTCATGGCCTTCGGGAAGCTATTAAACCTACAGTAAAGGCAGCCAACAATACCAAGAAACTAAAGTGCACTTTCTAAAAAAGCCTTGAGCAAGAGAAACAGAGAAATCTCATTGGGTAAGTAGGTCTTTAACTAACAAACCCAAGTGTTTAAAGGTGGTAGGCGAGTCCTCAATTCCATGCTTATCAGAGGCTCTACACTAAACCTTGAGAAAACATGACTTGCAATTAATGATTAACTGCCGTCTGTATTTTCAGAGATCAGCCCTGGCTCTAGTAAACTCATGTCCACCAGCGGCTTCCCCTGGTTTTTCCACTGGCTGCGTGATGTAATTCCTGCCTGGGAAAAGAGACGATGTACAGCATGTGGGCAGATTGACACAGACAGTACTATATAGACCACATTCCTCTATCAATCACAGGTAAAAGGGGGTATGTCTCGCATGAGAGTCAGAAACTGAGGTCTGCCTAATCAACTGCCCGTTCTGCAGGATCAATGAGGAACCAAGTCCTGCGGGTTCCGCTTACTGAGAAGGAAGGAACAGTACTTAGCTTGAATCTTGTTGGTATTTACTTCTCGCTCAAACTCTAGATGCAAACGGCAGGAAGGAAATCTGGTGAAACACCAGGAACGCAGACCGTCGAGTCCAGCGTCCCGTGAGTGTGAGTTGAGTGTTAACTGGGCCTGGATCAGTGCAATGGTCGGACTGGGAAGTGGGCCAAGGAGGAAGAACAAGCAGCTCTGTCTCAAAGCTCTGAGGGAGCAGAAGTTAGTGATAAGAAGATAGTGATCATTACTTACTGTCTGTGAGACCGCTCCAGTGAAAGGGGCTGTCTGCTGTTTGTGCCGATTCAGCCCAAGTGAACCGATCGCACTGCGAATTCATGCTGCACCTCCCCAATCCAGAATTTCACAAGGCAGCAGACACTACATCACACCGCAGCTGGGGGGGGGCTGCAATCTGCATAGCCCGGGGTGCATTCTATTCACAGTGCAGTTGCATGCTTTCACCAGTTTCCCCGCTCATCTAGCAAGGCAAGTGCAGGGGCCGCACCTCACAGCTACCCAGATTAACAAAAGCCTCAGTTTCTGAGGATCCTTCTAACCAGATGGTGAACAGGGGAAAATGCCACCCTCCCCTATCAGGCCGACAATCAGGCATCAGCCCCTCAGGGCAGCCAGGACAGTTGCTTCGGAATAACCTGTATTTCTGAACAGCTAAGCCCAGGATAAAAGTTTTTCTCTTGATGATTTCTGTAAAAGACGCCGTCTTGCGGGAGAAACACATGCCATGGAATGAACCACCAGCACAATGGTGTGACTCTATAAATAGAAAGTTATTTTCATTTCCTGCCCCCAGTTTTTCGTCGCTGCAGTGGATTCTGGGAATTCTTCATGAAGCTGAATGAGCAAAGAAATCCGTACAGACAGATTAAAGTGAGGGAGAGCAGAACAGCAGAGGGCAAACTGGAAAGCAATCGATTAAAAATAACATTCTTCAATAACTTAAGTTTCGTAAAACTTGTCCAGTTAAACAGGAGCCTTTTCAAGCCCAACCAAATACAAGCAGGAAGAATCTTATCATGTCAACTGAATTTGCAGATCATTTCTGTGGCCTAACTGTCCATCTCTGTTTAATCTCAGGTCTTTCTCACCAAAAAGATCATCTACTATATTCTGGCCCCCACGGTAATACCAACACCAACCCACCCCCATCATCGCACCTAATTTCCAACCCCACCTCCTCCTTACAGTTGGCCCATGCCACACTTGGGGGGGGGGGGTGGTAACTCAGAAGAGCTTCCTGACTTTCAGGGTTGAAAAGTATCTCAAAGATCTATCTCAGAGGCTTTTGGGGAGGGGAGCATAATAACTACAAGCATTTCCATTAGAAGAGGAAATGTGAACTTTTTAATCGAAGGTAGTTAAGCAACAAAACAGCTCTGTTCCTGCATTTTAGTAACTAAGTGTAGCTAAGTGTCACTGTCCATTAACCTAAATGTCTAGCTATCCGTGTACCGTCACATCGCGCCAGATATATTAAGCCTATAAACGGGCCCTCGGTGCCGAATAAAGGCGGTGAAACGCGGTGCCGGTCATAAATGACCATACAGAGATAAGGTCATTATGGGGGTCTGCGCTCCTGTAAGTCTGCATGTGTGCATGGACACGTTTAGCGCAAAATGCCTCTCTAGCTGCACAAATCTTACATAAAAAAACCGAAACCGGCGCCAGCCTGCTGCTCCTTCAGGGCTGGACGGACAAAATCCACTCAGTATGTCAAAAATCACCAAGCACCTGTCACCTTACCCCCCCGACCCCCCATGCGAAAGGGGCAATGGTACTCCGTGTGATCCCAGCAATGATCCCGATAGGGTGAATTAACGGTCAGAAGCCCATAAATCGGCATAAGACGCCGATTAAAGGGTCTTTTACGGTGCTGTACCCACCCAGAGCCCGGGGGGTCCGGTGCGAGCGTCGGGGTCTCACGGCCGAACCGCTTAATAAGACGGTCCGGGTCCGCTACTGAACTTGACAGCTCGTCTTAACTTATCCGCGCTTATTCCAGACACTTAACCCGGGGACGGCAACTCAAACTGCACATTTTAACTCAAGCATGCGCCTTTTAACTTTTGCATATATAAATCTTATGACAAAAACAGTTTTACGATAATTTACAAATTAATGCACGAAGTCGCGCGGTTATTGGGAGGGGCACCCGAGGCAGGGACTCACTGCTTGAACATTTTCTCCATGTCTTTGATCTGCTTCCTGGAGAACTCCTTGAACTCGGTGTAAGGGTTGAACACCTTGGAGCTGGGCTGCTGGTGCTCCCCGAGCCCTTCGTTCAGCTCCCCGCGCCGGAGTAGTTTGGCCCCCAGTTCCGAGTCGGCGTTCGCCGTAGTGGGCTTCTCCTGGCCGCCGTCCTCATGGCCACAGTCCACGGCCACCGGGTGCTCCACGCCATCCTCGATGTTCAGGCGCCTGCACAGTTTGGATGCCAGTTCATCGGAAGCCATGGTTTTCTTAAAACCAAATCAACGAACGGAGGAGCTTCTGAGGTCTGCTGGAGGAGAGTTAGATGATGGGCGAAAAACCAAAAGTGAAACACGCTACTTGCTGGGGAAAAAAACCTTCTTGGAGGCTTAGGTTTCTGGTGGATCCCCCTCGTCAGTCAGAGTGATCGAGAGGGCTTCCTCCTTAGAGGAGCGGCAGCAGTTGTAGCCCTGGGGCGTCTCACCTCCTCGGAGCGCACCTCTCCTGCAACCAGCCACGCCTCTTAAAGACGCGAAGTGTTTTGCAGCCGAAAAGCGCTATACACAGCGTGCCCCCCCCCCAAAGGGCACCGGGCAGTGCGGGCATCCCCTTCAGATGACACCTCGGAGAAGTCTGAACATCCGCGGACCTAAAATTGTTAATATTGTTAATATGTTAATGTTGAGTCAATAAAATAGAGTGTACTCAATTCGAAATATTTAAAATTATTCAAATTTTAAAAGTAAATTAGAGAATTAAAAAAAATCTACAGATTCAAAAATGAAAAAAAAAAAACAATTCTAAAGAATTAGAATTAGAAAAACAAGCCATTCGGGTGTATCATTTATTATCTGACATGCATATTCTTGCATGAAGACATTCCGCATAGTAATAAACTAATATGGTTAGCAAGCGTCAAATGTTCTCATAGCATCGAGCTAACCTGTCAAAGTTGTCAGATTACAGGGGTAAATCTGTAAATCGGCCGTGTAGCATCTTATTAAGATCCATTTTACTGTAAAATGTCAGCGGTTATTAATGCGAGGATTTGAAATTAAACCCCAGTCGGCCATTTTGTTTAACGGTAAGGAGTTTGTATCAGAACTTTCAATTCCATCCGTCTTTCCCTATCCAGG
Organism: Mormyrus iriodes; assembly: GCA_011763525.2. Classification (NCBI taxonomy): domain Eukaryota; kingdom Metazoa; phylum Chordata; class Actinopteri; order Osteoglossiformes; family Mormyridae; genus Mormyrus; species Mormyrus iriodes. Next base: position 23,405,400 of record JAAGVU020000123.1, on the reverse strand, counting down.
CATGATCTAGATCTTATTACAGAACATGGAGGTGGTAGGATAGAATTCAAACTGGATATCAGCCAGGGGAGTTTCTAGCTATTGAAAAGATCAGGAGCTAGGTCAAGTTTACCTGGGGCTTTACATTTTTTTTTTGAAAGAAGATTGGCATCGGGGCTAAAATACTCAGGGATATAGCCCTGAGGGATCGGACCATAGGACGCCCATGATATCAGTGAATCCACTGAACGTAAAGTGTAAATATAAAACTGTTTGTAGGTGAAAATACAGCATGGTATGAATCTGTGTAATTTTGTCCCCCTTATTGGCTTTGATTATGTTACACATACACAATGACTAGAGAATGCAGGCAATGTGCTATAGCAATCATATCTATGCTGCATTATTTGCAGAGAAGGCCACTCTGCACTCTTGGAAAAAGGGTAGAAATTTGTACCTTTGCTTGTCACTGGGGCTGTACCTTCATCCCCAAGGTACAAACAACATTCATGTATCCCCAGTGGTACAAAAATGTTCATCAGAGTCCATTGCTGTAATTTAAAAGGTACAATTACCTATAGCTAAAGGTACATTTGACAGACCCTTGAGGGTACAGCCCCAGTGACAAGCAAAGGTACAGATTGGTATCCTCTTTTCTGACAGGGTGTAGGGTTTCAGACATGACTAACACAGGCACAGTTTGTTTGGAATTTCCTAATGGGCTAATACTTTCATGAGCTGGCAGACACTCAAGCAGTCATACTGAGACTAATATAACAAGTAGGTAGTAAAGTCAATAAAGTTAATAACTCAAGGTCTGCTCTTGGCCAGACCGTGGACTGTTGGCACTCCTCATCTCATAGGGTCCTGGAAAACCATTTTGTTTCAGAGAGCTTTGAGTTGCTTCTCTTGCTCTGGAGGAGTCACTGTGGCTCAAAGTGGCTCTACAAGCAGCTTCATCTAGCTTATGTGCTTCCCACACATGCGTGTAGCGACCCACCACACTTTCTTTTCTCTCACAGACCCTGGGCTACCTGTCTCGTTACCATATATGGAAGCAGAGAGCTGGGAGGAAGTTCACTGTAGCCACTTCCTGTTCCTCAGAAAGTAAGCTCTGTCATCATTGCGAGGGAGAAAAAGACAAATAAAAGACGATCTTGTCTGCCTTTGGGGGGTGGGGTGGCGATATCCATTAAGTATGTATGAGATGGCGAATAGCACTGGAAGGTTTTACATGTGAAGACTTATTTCCCTATTCACATTTTCTCTTTGGTGTGCCACTAGATAAGCTAATTAGTGGGTCTGTAATAGCGTCATGTGCAGAAACCAAAAAATTTACTGTTCGCCAAGTTAAATATCAATGTGTCGAAGTTTTTATGTGCACAACAATACGATATCAGTATTTTTTTCCCCACCAGAAAACCAAAACCAAACTTAATAATAGCCAGTCCTCCATGCCACCTGCACTTCAGACTAGGCAATCCACCTGTAGTAAAGCAGGTTTGGGCCTGGTCAGTACTTGGACGGGAGACTAAGTAGGAAAACTGGGTTGCTGCTGGAAGAGGTATTGGTGTGGCCCACAGGTTAGCCCATCCTGTAGTCTGTGTAGATCCCAGTGCCCCAGTGCAGTGATCGGGACACTGTGCTGGAAAAATGGTCCTTTGGATGAGATGTAAAAGTGAGGTCATAAAACATCCCTGGGCATCTTTCGAAAGAGTAGAGGTGATTCCCCAATGTCCTGGCTAAAATTGTCCAATGTGGCCCTATCAGATCTGGCCTCTTAATCATCCCCTATATCTAATTGGAGAATTCTCTCCTGCCCCTTCTCCACCTTAGCTGCTGTGTGGTGAGGGTACTGGTGCAGAATGGCTGCCGTCACATCATCCAGGTGGGTGTTACACAGTGGTAGTGGTTGAAGTGGCTCCCCATTGGTTCTGTAAAGTGCTTTGGGTGTCTTGAAAAGCATTATATAAATGTAACATTCATTCATTCAGTTACCCTTATAAAAATTCTTCATGACTCTGCTTGGGTGAAGTCTCCTCACCAGCACAGGAAAGTTCACAGTCTTAAACTAACGCTAGCAGCGTTTATATGAACTCGACCCTTTTTTGTATGAATGGTCCACATGTTAAAAGGGCATTGGTGAAGTAGGTCAAATGTGCAGAATTTTCCAGATCTCTTGTAATTTTTTTTAAGGTGACATGGGAATCCTTAAACAAGTCAAGGATTATGGATGACTGTGAAGCTCGTTGGTCTGAGAAACAACAGAGCTTTTCAGGAAAATATGTGCCTTATTGGGGAAGCAATCTAATTGCATAAAGTTCATTTATCCTCATATGATGGGGTTCCCCATTTCCGGCCCTGGAGGGCCAGTCTGCAACAGAGTTTGCAGATTTCCCTGCTCAGTTTGCAACAGAACCCTGTTTAATGAGAAAGTAATCAGTCCACATGATTTTACCATTACTATGCTGAAATTTTCTAACAACACAAGACTGAATGGTTCCAAAAGAATGACCTATTGTTTTTACCTCATCTTTATAATATGTGGCATTTTAACAAAGAACTTTTTGAACTGTAGGTGTCAGACACCCTCATGGTCCACAAGGCACCACAGTCAGGGACAAACCTTCTACTTCATCTTCTTCTCAGAAGGCAAATCTAACTGTACCTCCTTCCCACCAGCTCGGAGATTGAAGACTCCTATCTGAAGGGCTGTGTTTTGAGCAAAATTAAAAAGGAATCTGTCTCTCACATACTGAGAAACTTGTGCAGTTCACTAGTATCAGCCAGACACTCATGTTGCCGTTTTCCTCGGCAAACTCAGTGCTTTCCAGGGCAGTAGATGAGTTTTATTCTATCTCGCCTTGAATGTGTTTTGACAGGGTGTTGCCATGTGAAAACCAGTGTTAGTCTTTGTGGTTCTGCAGTGCTCCTTCTTAGATGCCTGAGGAACGACTCTCACACACTGGCCCTAGCCTTGGGCCTCAACCCCAAACACAGCTGTCACCTTTCACTGAAACTGAAAAACCAGACAGAATACGATCAAACTTCTTGGAACATTCCAGAAAGTGGCGGTGATGTCATTTCCTCCAGCAGCTAAATACCGTTGAGGATCTCCATAATCAAAGACAGCCCTGGGGAATAAAACACCACAAATTCAGAGCTGTCCGACTCGAGTTCAAACTTAGCAGTGGAAGGTACATCCAAAATGGTCCCTGGTACATTTATCTCTCGGACCACTAATCGCGTGAACGATGAGAACAATACTCTGCGAGTGTCCCTTTGAAACTCGCGAAAAACACCAGTAACATTGGGTGAGTGTTCAGAGCAGAACTTTAAGAAACCCCACCCAACCCCCTCCCTCAGCAAGATTTAATCATTTATATGTGCGGAGGGGACTTTCCATTTCATTGGCTAAGTGGTGGCAGATAGGAGGAGTCTCACTACAGATCACTCCCTAGGGCCCATTTGAGGGCAACGACGCACAATAAGGTCGTATGACTCCATAGTACTTCTTGTCAGGTGGACTTATTGTGACTCACTTAGTTTGCTGCTCAGCCATAAACAGTCCGACTCTGCAGGAGTCCGTTTTCCAGAACACTCTCCGTGGTTGGTTCAGGTTCCTCTCCCCAGGAACCACAGATTTAGCATATGCAACAACACACCTGTACAGTTGTTCTCCAACTGGCCTTTACTGTACAGAATGATCAGGAGATAAGCAGACTGGAGGTGAGGTGTAGTACTTATATGTTTACCTGTCCTGGCTACTGTTTCAACGTATAGTTTTTTGGTACTGAGGTGAAACCCCTGATGACCTTCCAAGGAACAGAATGATAAATCCTTCATTTGCCATTCGCACAAGTACAGGTACATTGGAATGCTTTTCTTAACCCGCCCCACCTTGCTCTCCATATCTTGGAGGGGTCACAGTGCAGGGTCAGCTCAAACCGGCGATCTTCTGATCACAGGCACAGAGACTTCAGATACACTTCGGATACTCTACCTTTGATTCCTGAGGCTGTACCACAGAGCAGGAGCTTCAAACATGCTGTGGAAAAACCGACAAAGGCTTCATTCAGTCTGCTCAGCACACATGACCACAGAGATAGTAATTATTGAAATGTTTTGGGTACCTGATATGACCACTAGAGGGTGGCACATAGCTTATAAAAAAAAGCACACTTTAGTCCTGGGTCTCCATTCTTGGCAGGTCTTCCAGGTTCTTTGGTTAAGGGAAAATGGCCAAATTATATCACTCAGCAGCTGAGAAAATCTGCACGTACACTGTGACCCACAGTGACACATGAAAGACAGCCTTTAACGATCCGGGGGAAAGGCACAGTGATAACAAAAGTCAGTTTTTCAGCACTTCAATAAACTGACATGAACCAAAGCTCCGGCAGATAAAACGAATACACCCGAGTACGTCTTTATTCTCAATTTATTCCAGAGATTTTTTTTAATAAACACTTTCTAGAAAATAAATACATCAATTGACTAGTGATTTGCATCATAAATCAAACATGCTGTATGCCCCAGCCCTTCAAAATAAAAAAAATTAAAATCAGACAAGTTCCAGGATTAATACAACTCATCCGAAGCAATTCACTGTAGAGAAATATCACAATACACTGTCAAAGTACCTTTTCCAGAGCGTGCACAATTACACTCATCACACACAAAATCTACGCCTCATGCCAAACAACCAGATGTGGTTCTGAATGTCTTTTTTTTTTTTTTTTTAACATTAAGACAACATAATATTAACTAGATAGAGCATAACAGGTGAGACATCAACATCAGTAAAAGCACCCACAATATTTATTTTGTGCTGACAGTGGAGTGTGGGTCTCATAGTGAGGACAGCGGGCTGCATGACCCTGGTCCGAAGCTGACATTCAGATCACAGCCACGCAGACAGGGCACAGTGGCTCCATGAAACCTGGTTCCAGCCACGACGAAGCTTGTTCCGTTAACCCTCAAACCCACAACCCGCACCTCTGCGGCTGCTTGCCAGCCTCCCCGCACTCCAGTTCCCACGATGTTACGGAACGCGGACGAGTCATCACGACAGCCAGCACAGGAAATGCAGTCGGGCTGGACGCAGGCTCAAACAGCACATTAGACTCTTCAGTCCATCAGATCACCCACTTCCACTGTTCACAGGCACCTGTAGTGTTGAAACGCATCAGGCGGCAAAAAGCCGCTTCACAGCATCTTACAACGTGAAGAAATGCGGCAAACGGGGTGAGGCACGACGCCGTCCTGTTTGGGAAGCTTGGTTCGGTCAGATTCAGTTCTTTCCATCACCTGAAAAGGTTCTGCTGGGATCAGCCCCACCTAATGTTATGCCAGAAGTCATCAGAGCATCATGCATGTCAGGGCTGGCCACCCCACTCCAGCTCTACAAGGTCACTCCAGGGGTCTTCGGGAACACATTCAATCTTGGCCTCTCATCGTGACAGAGACTCCCTCCAGGATTGTGTCTGCATATCCGGGAAGGAGGGGGTCATCGAGGCCTCTCAAAGCTCAGGCATCTTCTCCTCATACTGTGGAGGGGGGGTCAGAGGTTCGATGGTCACCTGTCCCCCCAGTGGCAAGCTCTGGATGTCCAGGTGCATTTCTCGGTTCAGTTTCTCAGATTTGATCCGCCGAGCCAGTAGGGGACGCAGGAGCCGGCTGGAGCGGCTGCTGCGACGAGCTGCAGCAGGGACAGGGACAGGGACAGGGGCTGGGACTGGGGCAGGGCCAGGAGACTCCTGGAGCACGCCCTCATTCTGGACAGCCGCCACAAGGTCTTCATAGGATGGCAGCTGAGAGGAGCTCATTCGGAGGTTGCTCTGCCGTACTGGGTACTGCCCGCTGCCCACAGCCTCCTCATAACTGGGCACGTCGTAGCTTGGGGACTCCTCCATCCTGTGTAGACATATGTCAGTATGCATTTCTCCTCTTTGAATGCACAGGGTATGGACTTTTATATTAGAAATTACAACTCTACAGACTCTTCCAATCTCATAGTCAAGAGGCTGTTCCGTTCATTTCAATAAATTGTGAAGTATCTGTCTGAGGACAGGCTGGCTGTAGACGAGAGTCATTCACATTATATTTGGAGATCGCACAGTTTTCAGCATAGAGTGTAAATCGTTGGTTGGGACTGCTCGAGACTGGCCACATTCCTGCCCCGAAATAAGCAGATGAGGCCAAATATCTGAACTGTTTTCTTGGGACAAGGCCCATCAAGAGCAAACATGAAGCTTGTGACCAGTCTGGCCCCCATTACTCAGCCCAGAGTATGGACTGTCACACAAAGCCATCACTCTAAATGCTGATTTATCCTTCCGCATCGAGCCTATACTGTGACCTGCATCACTGAGAGCATTTACGCTTGTGGGCTGGCGTGTCCGTGTTGCTCAGTAATCACACCGCCAAAATGCTAGGCGATACATAGTTTCAGATGTTGAATTTATTTCCTTACTACCCTGCAGTATAATCAATTATTGAATCATGCAATTGAAACAAAAAAAAAACAAACATTTAATAAAGTATCCATTTATCTAATCCAGGTTACATTTCTGTTGCTCTAAACTTCCCACAGACAAATTCGGAAAAATGTCGAGCCTCTACAAAGTCTTTATGGATTTTCCCTTCTAAAATTAGTGTTTAACTCTGTTTGGTCTTGTAAAGTAGGAATAAACTTATTGGAGGTGAGTGAAATTGGCGCGGTCATCCTGTGTGTTTTGTAGACCTGTTGCTGTGATGCCTATGGTGGGTTATTTAAGGCTGCATATAAACAGGGCTTCAGTTTCAAACAGCAATATAAGTACATCGGGGATATATGCTCTTTGCTCCCATAAAAAAACGAATGCTACGAAGACGACCAATCACAGCTCTTGTGGTTTACATTGCCATGACATGTAGTTACATTTTACATTTTTTGGGAGGTGCACATCAGGTTAAGCTAAACTTTAGGCGTCAGTTCGACGCAGAAGTATAAAGCAGCCTTAAACTCTCCTTCCTTGGGTTGTAGCCTCCGAGCATTATTAGTTAGACCTCTGGAAAGTTAAAGCGATAGGGAAAAAAAAGACCTCCTGACAGACAGGGGGCAGCACTCACGCATCTGTTGATCCCTCAGCTGGATTCAGGAAGCGGGAGTTTGTCTCCTGAGGCGCCCGGGCCCTCTGGCGTCGCTTGTTCCTCACAGCTAGACAGATGGCGAGAAGCAGCATAGCTATACCCACGGCCAACAGCACAAAGGCTACTGACGAGGTCTTCCCCCGTGAGTCCAGGCTGCCATCCAAGGGCTTGACGCTTGATACATTGTAGACAGGCTCTGTGGGCACCACAGTCCACACGATCATGACCACACCCAGGGCGACGAGGCCCACTCCCAGTGTGCAGAGTGCATACTGGGAGCCTGAGCTGTGGCCGCCAATAGAATGGTGTGGAGGGTGGATACGCCCCCTGTGGGACGTTCCCTCCCCAGGGCCCGTCCGGACCATGGGCTATGGACCACACCCCCTGTCTGGGGAGACACAGAGCAGACAGTCAACAGATCACGCCAAATGTGCAATCACAGTACCACTTCACAGACTGCAAGACTGGTACATACTGAAATCCAAAATCATAGGTCCTGTGATAGGAGCAGAACCAGCAGTCACAAGCTCTTGGGGATCTGCTCAATCGGGTTTCTGAATCCACCACCTTGGCCAAAATCCACCCACAGGTAACTCCAATTTCCCTGATTACCAATTGATCAGAGCCACATAAACCCTACCTCACTTCCTGCACAGCCATGGTTCTGAACACCGGGGGCAGCAGCGTGTACCTCAGGCCACCCAGCCATGAGGGCCAGTGGAACCAGTTTAGCCTTTAAGGTTGACACTAGCTGAAAACATCTCCACACCTGCATGTTGTCCTCAAACATCAAGAAACGCTTGCGTTGGCATAAAGATGATGTGACGTATTGAGGAGAAAAGTGGATGAGTCAGACCTACACATCCCTTCACCTCCAAAGCTGATGATGCCAGTTCCGGTAGCTCCCTTACGTAACACCGTAAAACACCCGAAAAATCACTCGGTCCTGCCCATTCCATTCTGCACCATTTTGACTGAGCTGACTGAGCCGCCCTGGGACTATTTTTTTTAGAAATGGGCCAACTGCCTGGGGCAGGCCTCTCCATAAAGTCTCTGACATGTGGCTGGTAGACATGGCTCGCACTTAACTCTTTTTAACTATTGAACAAGCTTGTCCCCTGAATGGGTTGTTGTGGGCACCCAAATTCATTTGGCCTCTCCTCACATGGAACTTGCTAGCGTTTTCCACTGAAAGACCATTCAGCTCTTGTAGTCATGTCGGCTAAACCCTGGTGTCAGACAATGTCCGGGAGACTCACTTCCCCCATTCTCCATTTTCGACACTATTTTTTATTTTTATAAAGTTGATTTGAGAATTGTTCTCATGTTCGCCTGGAGTCCAAAGAAGGGAGTGGTGACCAGCTCCCTGTAAACACATGAACCATATCCACGAGTTTAATGTGGTATGCCCAGGGCTTGTTCTGACTGTCAACATAAAAGTAAAACACACCCCCAAAACCCAAACAATAATACTACTGGGGTCACAATCCATTAGTTGATTTCATTTAAACTGGACTTCCAATTTAGGTTTCATGGTCCAGTGGACAAACCACTTATTAACTGCTTGAGGTGTGCTGTCACCATGAGAATGACAGTATATTCACTGCCGAGATAAACACAATACAAAGGCCATTTATATATCAGGTGTGACTGTGTGCTGTGTGACCCTTCAGAAAGGCAGGAGGTCTGACTTGCTTTGCTCCCTTTATCGAAGGTTTAAAGGAATTAAAAAGCCCAGATTATTAGATTTAGAGATGGCATACAAACGAACCAGTCTGACACCAATTAGGATCAGTTCAGATTGACATGGGGTGGTAAAAACTCAAGGAAATGATAGTAATGAGAGTAGGCAGCCATCCGGAGTCAGTACCCTCACGTCAAGTTCCGTCATGGCTACACACCCAGCTGCCATGGTGATACATCTCTTGCCTCACCACCTGTACTTTCACCCATGTTCCGATCCACCGGTTAACACTCCCATCGCACGGATTCAGTATGCAGGACTTTTACAGGGGAACAAATAAATCAGACCTGGCTTACCATTCAGAAGCCAACAAGGCCACCGCAGCATCCCCCCAGAAACAAGAGTCGCCATTAGGTACAGTCATTCCCCGTGCCTACCTCAGAGACAAACCGCTTAGGGTAACAGCCCTAGCTATTGTCCCCCCTTCCCCCAGTTTCAGGAGCTGGCCCACACACGTCCGACACCAGTTGACCTCACCTATCACATCCTCATGTCCCATAATGCAAAGCAACAGCATTTACAGGCAGTCGCCAGGCTAAGAATGTCTGACTTGTAGACACCTTGTACTTACAAATGGACTGCCATGAAGCCGGGTATATTTCAAATTTGGGTTAAATCCACTGGATCGTAACGAAAAAAATATTTCGTAACTCATGAAAAACATTGCACATATTACGCAGTTCATCGCCTTCAGGTACCATATAGTACCATCTTTAGTTACTTTTATTAATTACTAATTATTGTATAATTATTATTAAGTACTATATTATTTTTCCAACTTATCTACAAATTTGATTTTAAGACAGACTAAGGGAATGGATCTCGTTTGGAACCTGGGGACTGTCTGTATAGTCAACAGAGGCAAGCCGAAATGTCTAGCATTACACATCCATCAAGAACAAATTCAAAGTTATTTAGGAGCTTGTCGGTGACTGGCTGACACCCCTTTATACAGTATCTTATGATGAGGAATGTTCAGACAGTTACTATACATCCGCCACAATTAAGCAACGCCTTTATTATTACTAAGCAACAGTTGTATCCAGTCCTCCAGGAAAGTGTAACCCAATATTATGAGCGTACGAACAACCAGACACCAGTTAAAAATAGTTTACTTTGAAGCTCTGATGAGTTTGTGGAGAATGTGCAGTACTCAGGCTTTGAGAGCAGTCAGAAAGGCACCCGTTTAAAAAAGATTAAAGGTTCGCTTGTCGAATTCCAGTTCAAATTCCCTTTCTTGATTTTATGAACAAGTCGTCAAATGTTCAACAGAGGCTAATATCCATAATTTGACTGCTCATCAATCTAAAGTATGCTTTTGTTCTGAGCTTTAAACCCCACAAAAAATTAAAAAGAAGAACAATTGAAATCTCATTAGCACATAAATCTCCAAAATACACGCCAAGTCCTCTTAAGCCAGCCTGATCTCAGCGGTGCACACTGCATGCAAAATAGGTCCATCCCACTGAAATCTCTAATGGCCAAGAGTCAAAGTCTCCAGCATCACCTGCTACGCAGGCACCCACCTTTGTGTCCATTTGGACTTCCGAGTGACCGTTATCTGTCAGATCTGGAATGTACACCAATGCTGCATGAATTTGCTGGTCACAGTCGCTTTGAAAATTCAGAACCGGCCTGCTGTGACCTGCCCGTTTTTGACTCACGTCTCCCTCAACCATATCAAGACATCATCGAGATGGCCACCCCCCCCCACACACACACACACACACAAAATGAAACTGAATACGAATGCAGCAACATCTCTCAGACAGCAATAATATTTGGGCTGTGGGTGAAACCTAACACACCCACAAAAAAAAAAAAAAAAAACTTGACTGAAGATGTTGGCAGAAACTAAAATCTCTGGGCAGCACCTGACTGCAACAAAAAACAAAAAAAATCAAAGTAAATGTGGAGATGATTATCCACACACCAATACGTGTAAACAAAGCTGCAGTAAAAACAGTGAGATGGGTGATGATAAAAAAAAAATCATGAAAACAGTGAGCCATAAAAAGGGGGGTCTCCTTAAACTCACTCTGCCCCCACGATTACTTTTTTCCAGGGGGAATTTCAGCATTCAGATTTCACTAACACAAATTTATTTTCCAAAAAATAACCCACATTTACACAAATAAATCCCTGATCCTTTCCTCAAACCCGTAACTGTAAGAGGGTTTCACATTCACAGAAACTAGATGTGCAGTCATTATAAGTACAATACACAGTCTGTTTCTGAGATGTCGCAAGAAAATACACCCAACAGGTACAACAGCTCAGTCAAAAGTCCGATCCTGAAATCTGGCATCTAACTTGGCACACCATGAAATGACCCTCTCAGATTTGGCCCCTCGTGGGCTGAACTCCCACGTCACCCTCAGGGGCATCGGTGACAAAATGGTGGGTTTGTGCTGAAGGACCCCCCCCAAAAACACGCAAGGCAGGCATCTTCGGGAGGCTGTTGTGAGAAACACCTTCGGCTCATATACAATCACAGCCACGGGATCGCTTATAATTATAATACTATAGTAAGTCTTATAAGACTAATTATATGTGAGTATAATCAAAGACATTCACCTTGAACTGCACAAAAATGCATAAGTCAACGCTATTTAAAAAGGACAGTTATGAAAACATTAAATATTTCAACTAAATCGACTTCAGTAAAAACACTAGAGTATTATTGGATCTCCCAGAAGGAGCGATCCTAGTCGACATGCAAAGGCATAGGTGTGCCCATTGATGCAAATGAGGTTTCAATTTTTTTATTTGTATTAAAGCAAAACTGTACCAAAGTTAACCAAAGATATATACAGTGGACACGAATCATCAAAATATAGGTTTTAGCTGGTATTTTCACATGTAAACTCCTGAAAACAACAATATCCGCACCAAATCGACAACTCAATCCACCGCAAATATACTTTACCATTTGCCGTGATTATGTCTCCGTACATCGCAATGAAACAGCTAAAACTGCAGAAAAAGTCCGGTGCGACTCAGCTTTCGTAAGAAAAGTTCTTCGACCCCGACATGACGGGGAATAAAATTCCTGGACCTGATTAACTATTCAAGCCGGACAAGTAAAACAACATTTCAATCAAAAGTCGGTTGTAACTTGTAAAAACCCATGGATCACTGCAATAACTCAAAAACTTTCACCCGAAACCGAATCCGCAGCATTTACTGGATCAGGCTTATCCTGCTCTACTAATACATTAATATGATAAGCAACACTAAAAAGTTTAAGCTCTGTTGGACAGAGAGCGACAGTAAGGCGTACAGGTGAGGGAGGCGGCCTTTTACCTTTACCGAACCGCAGTTGGAAGTCTCCTTCAAAGTGTCTCCTCCCAATACAGCCCCCGTTTAACGCACAAATACAATCTGATGTCGCACGATTCTGCCCCTTATCTGTGGATCAACAAACGCTGTCGGTTTCTCGGGTTTTACTTGTCTAATCAGCATGTAATGCGGAACGCCAGGAACTTTTTTCCGACTGCCATACAAACGGCAAAGGCGACGTGACAACCGGTTTCGCTCAGACTCGGCGTGCGCAGAGTGCGCAAAGTGCGCAGGGAAAGCGCAATGTGATTAATCGGAATCGGGTCGGCTTCCTGCCACACCACCCACAGAGTCATCGTGCATGGTATTTGGAAATGTTTGTGACAGGCACAGCGTATTATGTGTATTATATATTACACATGACAGTTCAGGTTTCCACCGTACCTGCCTGTGGTCTATAGCCATTCACATGGTGCGAGGTGGATTTTTCTGGTGCGCCCCAAACATTAAAAAGGTTTCTCAACATGCCGGTCCCACTAGGACTAGGGAATAGACATCAAGATGTATAATAGCCAGTTCCTATGGTAAAGACGAAAAGACAAAATGGGCTAGGAAGGAGTGTAAATTCACCAGTAGCCCATAATTTAGGTTGATTCTCTCTCCCAGCTTAGGTGAGATCGCTTACTGGGGCATGAACAATAATGCAGACCAAACAATAACGTAAGAGCTGTTCACATTTAGGAGGCTGAATCTGCTTGCAGTGAACCAGTAGCAGGAACATAATGATTTTTTTTTATTAAAATGCCAAAAAAAATTACGTACAAGCCATCCCGTGATTTGTGGGTATCAATGCTTTTCCAGATAGAAACCAAAAGGGTTGATTTCACACATGAGATTTGAAATTGGTGACTGGCATTGGATGCTGTATGGGGGTAATTCACCCATCCTCCCAGTTTGAGGGAAAGGCACTGGAATAAACTTACTGCAGGCGCAGAGGGGAAAAACACTCAGTATAGACAATCAACCAAGGATAACACGAAAATATTTACAAAATTTCATTTTTATTTTTCAAATTACTCACTCAAAATTTGTTGTGAATTAACCAGATTAAAATCCTGTCAACATGTCATTTAAGGATTATGACTGCCCAGAGGAAAAATGTCTGTACAGCTAAAGTCAAGTAAACATTTTTGCATGTACCGAGACAGAAACAGAAAATGGAAATAAACAAAACCTATAGGGATATTGCATACTCGACAAAAAATATAGGCTTCTCTAAAGACATGTAAATGTCTTGAAAAGTTTTTAAACATCTGACTCATTTTGTCCATTGATATTCTTGCTCATTGTGTAGATCACATGTCTGACTGGATTAATTGTGAAAAAAGAATCGGCATAGGGATGGATGGACAAAGGAACAGGCAGACAGACAGATGGTGTTGACGGGGAATGATAGAGGGATGAATTACTCAGGTGAGGTGGGTTACAGGGCAATGGATTTTAAGAATGCAAAGTTAGGGATTTCTCAGAAATCAATTTTGGAGGCAAAAGAAAATAAAAGAGAATAACTGGAACCTCAACAATGAAATATTTCACATTGTATAGAAGCTAATTAAACATATCCTGCATTAATGAAAAGCTGTGTGACAGCACTCAGAGCAGTAACTTACTTGACTAGTTTTAAACAGCTGAACACAAAGGAGTAAACAGGAGGTGACAAGCCAAGGTGGCCACCCTAAGGTGATTCACAGGCCACTGAAATCTGTGATTTGCACGCCTTTCTGCAACTAAGTATGGATTTTTCAGACAGAATCAGCTTTATTGGCCAAATATGTTTACACATACAAGGAATTTGTCTCCTGTTTGTCGTCGCTGTCAGTGTCCTTCAACAGGACAGCGAAAAAACAGGACTTCAAAAAAACAAATAATTAAATACGGTATATCACTCTGTACATGTGTAAGTCCTGAATGGAGGGCAGGTCAGCACCGGTGTATATAAAACAGGTGCATACACTTTAAAATTCTTCAAAACAAATCTGAACGCAAAATAAAGTGGCAGAAATGTACTACTGTTGGAAGAAACCTAGGGAAAATTAAGGATTCCATCTAATCAATCACACAGACATTTAAAATAATTTATTTCATGCCCAGACCAAATTATCAGAGCCATAAACTCACATCTTTCATGAGCCTCTATGTAGCAATGGGGGTAATGGCTACAGTGGGAGGGATTACGATGTCCTTAACCGACATTTCATTGGCTGCCACATTGTTGCCTATTAGCCTAAGATAGTGATTGACGGCACACATTAATCACTCACATTCGGGGATATTGTGAAGTAATAACAGTACAAGCGCACCAGCAATATGAGCTGAACTCTGGCCAAGACCCTCCTTCTCCCATTCATCATCTTAGCTGTTTATTGTTTTAAGCTGGGGCAAAGTTCAAGGTCCAGGATACTTAACATGGCCCACGTTCATGGAACTACCTCACCGGTCTGAGGGAAAGAGAAACCTCAGAATGTGCACACAGGAAGCCTGATATTGATTTAAGCCAGGTTATTTGTGCAGGAGTTTATTTTACATGCAAGCTGCTGCTTGCCTGTAGGTTGACGGGGAGGGGGTTGTAGGGACAGTTGATGTCTTGTTTGGATTACTGGTGTTTAACCAAGAGAAGACTGGGAAACTAACATTCACTAAAAATATTCTGGAAACAAAACAGAGAACTACTGTCTACTCAGGCTGCATAGTTATTATTTTAGCTGGTGATGGGGACACTGATACTAAGGGAGCCTGAAAAGCTGGTCCAGTCCGACATCTTAATGGTGGATGTGTAACTACCTGAATATCAGGGTCAATAAACCAACACGTCATTGTTCCTGAGGTGGCAGCATGATGGTCTCACTGCCTGCTGCTTTCAGGCTCTCGCTTTCCCCATCACCAATACGTACCTTTGCCCCATCAAGTGCACCATCCGTGGTGCAGATCGAGGTTGGTGGCCACCGGAGCTGTTGAAGTTCTGAGCTCTGGAGGCAGTGTTGTGACAACAGAAAAAAATTCCTAGGAAAACACCCCTTATCCTGATCATTGTTTTGTTAGCCAAGAGTGGATGTGAAAAAAGATCTATAAAGAGCAGAGCTGCTATTTGGCTGCCTTTTAATAACTTTTTCAATGCAGATGACACACTGCTGTGCAATTTCTAGCTTCTGTCCACAAGCCTTCAAAAAACGTTTAATCTCTGTAATGTGGGAAGGTGTCTTGTGATGCTCAGTGAGGTAAATGTCTCTTTCTAATTCCAAGGATAAAGACCAGAACCCATCAGACACTTGGTGTCACTAAGGACTCAACAAAATGTCTCCAGTTGGCCAATACAGATCAAGTCAGTTCAGCTGAATAGGCCCCATGCTTCCACAGACCTGTCTCCCCTGTTTCATCATCATTCCTCTTTAGGACACAGAACTGCAGGCAGCCTGTCCATTAGGTTACAGCACACAGGGACCCCACAGCCCACCTGATGTCACTCAGCTTTCGTAGCTCCCAGGACTGATCCTTGCACATCTCTGGTGATTAAAGAGGCTGACAATAAGGAATACAATCTCTGAAGCCAATAAAAGACACGTGAGATGTTTGGAACTGAGTCAGCCATGACTACGTCTAGGCAATGAGCATTGTATTGCACATAGAAAGTGTGTTTTCCCACAGACTGTGTCCATGCAGGGACATGTGATTGCTTCTCACTCATCACAGAAGTGCTGTCAAGATGTTTTCTGTATGCCTACTATTGTTATTCAGGGCAATTTCTGATCTTCTCTGTCAGGCCGATAGCATCTAGGTAGTTTGCTGGTTATGTGGGAAACTCTCATGCACTGAGACATTCTAATAATATTTTGGCACCAAAGGATATTCATTCCTCTTTTTTCATGTCAATGGTTTCGTCAGCTAGAACACTAAAGCGGTCACTGATTTATTGGACAATATTAGCCGTCACTATCCTCCAGGATTTCATTTTTGAATAGCATGACTTCTCCTTGCAGTGTGATATTTTCTTCTTTAATAATGGATCATCTTTTGCTATGCGATCCTTGATGCTCAGAAACTCTCCCTAATTACACACAGTCTCTCACACTGTAAAATGTTCTAGTAGCAGTAGCTGTGACATGGAAAACTTCATCACCAACTTTCACACACACTACCATTCAAAAGTTTGGGGTCACTTACACATTTCCCATGGAATAGCCTTCATTTCTCAGAACAACAACAGACTGATGAGGATCAGAAGAAAGTTCTTTGTTTCTGGCCATTTTGAGTCTTCAATCAAACCCACAATTGCTGATGCTCCAGACACTCAGCTAATCTAAAGAAGGGCAATTTTATTGCTTCTTTAATCAACACACCAGTTTTCAGCTGTGCTAACATATTTTAAAAGGGAATTCTAATGATCAAATTTGCCTTATAAAATGAGAAACTTGGATTAGCAAACACAACGTGCCTTTGGAACACAGGACTGGTGGTTGCTGATAATGGGCCTCTGTACGCCAATGTAGATATTACATTAAAAGCCAGCCGTTTCCAGCTACAATAGTCCTTTACAACATTAACAATGTCTACACCATATTTCTGGTTAACTTGATGTTATTTTAAATAGAGAAAAAAATGCTTTTCTTTTGGAAACAAGGAAATTTCTAAGTGACCCCAAACTTTTAAGGTAGCGTGGCTACAGTTTTCTTATACTCCCTTCAGTTATGTTTAATCTGAGGGTCGAATCAAAGAAGAGCTGCATCTCACACCCTTTTATGTTCAGCCCATGGCACTGTGGCACTCACATGATGCTCTGCCTTGGCATGCTTTGTAAAACCTTCATCTCTGCTTACGGCAGTTTTCCAGTTAGAAATAACAGCAACAGAGGAGAATGATGTCATGGGATCGGGGGGGAGTCAAAAATGTCTCCATACAAAACGTTAAGCGGATTCCTGGCTTTGTGAAAACTGGAGCCGATTATGGTCTTTTTATGGCAGGTGGCATTAAATTAAGAGCTACTTCCACCAGTGAGCCTGCTCAGTTCTGGGGAAGACCTTTACTATTGGCAGAAATGGACCCACAGTCCGGGTTTGAGAAATATCCAGAATTACTAAGAATTTCATAATTTGTCCGTGTTAATGAACTTAGTTCACTAATCCATATAATACATATTGAAATGGTCCAGGGCTGTTAAACACAGTAGTGCTTTAAACATCATCCAGTACATTTCCTCACAATGTCTTTTTATGGACCAGTTTCCCAGACAGGGACTGAGCCTATTCCTGGATGAAATAGCAAGACCAGCAGAGAATCATCATTGGAAATTCTGTTTAGGTTTAGACTCGAGCTTGAACAGCCCCATGTGATTAATGATCAGGTTGTATCAGGTCATTCAGAGTTAGCTGTTCACATGTTTTTGTTCCTGTTCTTATGAGTGTTATTCGGCTATAAGTGGAATACGAAACTGCCGATGTTTTACTTCAGATACTATCTGATATTATTGCACCTACATTGAAACAGGAACCAAAAACAGATACATAACCCAAAAGAGACACTTGCCCTTTTGCAGACAAGCATGCATTATAAATTCATGAGTTGCAGCAATGTGTCTGAATATCATTGAGATTAAATTCATTCCACCTTGAGGACCTTTAGGTGCAGCAAACGTGGGTCCAAATTGCATTGGGAGGTTCCTGTTGCCACCGCGAATGGGATAAGCAGATACAGAAAATGGATGGATGGTTCCTGTTGCTATCGTCACTGTCTGTAGCTGCAGCTATCTGTCCATCATCATTTTCTTTGACTGAAGAGGTGGATGGATGAAGCATGCCATCTCTGTGTGCAACTAAAAACACTGACATTAATTCTTCAGTTTTTATTTAAATGTAAATGATGTAATTCAATTATATAAATATTGCTGATGGTGGTTTTTTCAAGATGTTGTTTAAAATATCATCCATTTTAAGTAACCTAGACAATTAGTAGGAAATTCTTAGATAAATCCTACCTAACATTTACAAAGTTTACATTTTTCTTCTTATGGTGGATAATCAAGCTAGATTTCTAGTTACTAGATTGAGTAACTGCGAAATTCCATCCATTCAATCAATCCATTTTCTACACCTGCTGGTCCTATTCAAGGTTGCGGGGGTCCGGAGCCAATACCAGAAGCTATGGGCGCAAGACAGGAAAGTACCCAGGATGGGGAGCCCCACAAAATATCAAAAAACTGCAGAATACAGCTCATGTTCCAAATGATATTGTAACTGTCCTTATTGTCACCCGGAGGTGCGCGGGTGCAGGGTGCAGGTGTGGCCCCGGCGGCTTCATGCCATCTCTGTACTACGCTTAACAGTCCCTGGCTAACGGCAGACAGTCTCTGGATGCTGACCAGTCTGACCCAGACCATGAGTGCTGCTGACTGACGTTCTTGGCTGCCATCAGCCTGGATCTTACCTGCACATTTCTGTTAGCAGGGTTTCATAAAAGAATGTTTTTTAATACCTTCTTTATTGTCTGTTCAACTCTATTAACAGAAGTATCCCTTTAGACTACATAAAGCCCTCATCATTTCATGTTTTTTTTGTCGTTTTTTCCATAAGTGACAAGTACCATCATCATTATGCAGGTTTAGTCTCTTCATTGACTAGATTTAAAATTCTACAGTAGCAGAACAATGAAAAGATTATCAGGATATAACCACTGCTGGAATATCACAGACACGATGAAAAGCAAGAAATTACTTGTAGCATTGACTGTGACAAGACAAGTGCACAAAACTTATGAGGTGCATTTTTATGCCTCTAATAGAAAGACAAACTGAGAAAAAAAGGTAATTCAAAGCAAAAATGCAACAAGTTTCCATCATTCGGGTTTGCTATTCATAGTTCTCTCTGAAAGCTTTTAATCAACCAGCTGGGTAACTAGTTACGTAATAGTTGACTAAAGTGAACCACCCATATGTATCAAGCCACCAAGCCCATTCACAGGAAAACATTGTAACTGTGAGTCTTATTTTAGGACTTTTTTCCATGCAACTTTAGCCAAAAATGTAGCAGCAACTTTCATGTATTTTTGGATTCTTGTACAGCTCTGGAAAAGAATAAGAGACCGCTCCAAACTTAAAAAAAAAAAAAAAAAAACTGCTTTTAAAAATCCTGGTTTAATCCTAGTTCTGCTGGCAGAAGGCTACGCAGCAGGTTGCTTCCAGGCTCATAATTTCTAAGACACACAAGAATAATTGAGGAGACACTAGGAACGACCAAAAATCAGCCAGGTAAAGGGCGGAAGCAACTTCCTAATGCCAGAGATGACCGTTAACTTATCCGACAGTTTCTCATGAATCGGAGGGTGACATCAAGTGACCTTCAAAAGGAATGGGAAACATTAAGTGCAGGTGTGAAGTGCACTGCTAGGATAGTTTGTATCAGGTTCCTAGAAGCAGGACTGAAGTCCCATAAAGCAAGGAAGAAGCCTTTTGTTAATGAGAATCACAGGTGCACACTCATAAATTGAGAAATGAGTGAAACAAAAACTGTGCTGTGGTCTCTTAATTTTTTCCCGAGCTATAAATTTATGCGATTCTGTGAATTCAAATTGTACTTACCTCACATTCACATCCTGCATCCTCTCTGACTACAGTGCATTGGGGAAAAACTGCATTTTACATTCTAGGAAAGACATCACTCAGCACCAGTGAAAATGGGGGTGAATCAGGTAGCCGATCAGATTTTAGGAGGGGTCAGCACCTCTCCATCTACCTCCACTGGCATTTCTGTTTTTGGAGGGAAAAGCCTAAAGTATAATTTCATGAGCTAATGAAACGCTAAAGGAAAACAAGGCTCTGAATGGGGAGGGGGGAACATGATAGACCTACTTTAGGATTTTGCATCATATAGCATCAGCTTTAGTGGCCACGCCCTATCCTCCCTATCCTCAGCCAGTGTCATTCGAGTGACCCTTGATAATGTGCCAGCATTATCAAGAATATATGAAAATACACTTGCAGAAGATAAAGGAGTGAGCAATCAAGGTGATCAAAAGACTGTCTTTTACTGGAGGGCAATATTGTCTTGTAGT
Organism: Mormyrus iriodes; assembly: GCA_011763525.2. NCBI lineage: Eukaryota > Metazoa > Chordata > Actinopteri > Osteoglossiformes > Mormyridae > Mormyrus > Mormyrus iriodes. Next base: position 23,385,164 of record JAAGVU020000123.1, on the reverse strand, counting down.
TTTTTACTGGCTTTGATCAATAAATGTCTTTTTATAGCTCTATTAGATGCAGAATGTAGAAACTTAACTTAACAGATGTTTCTATCCAAAGAGACATACTTTTCTGCCAAAGAAGCATCAGACAGTCCCTAGTGTAACTGGGGGAGATTGAAGACCTTGCTCAAGGTCCCACCAGCAAAAATCACTCTGCTAACCCTAGGATTTGAACCACCGACCGTCCAAACTCAAGAACACACTCCTAACGCACTGAACCACACACCATCCCCATTGCGTAGCTGACTAATGGCTGCCAGCCTAGTCTTAGCTTAACAGAACACAGAGCTAGTGGAGCTAGACAGCGAGCCCCCACCGAACCAGAGGTGATGCTGGTTATCCCCTGAGCCTGACATTCTGTCACACCACCTGGTGCTGAAATAAGTAGGAAGAAACTTTCCCTCAGATACAGAGAAATGGTCACATGACTACAGGACAATATGCATGGTAATCATACTTGTATGGTTTATTTTGGACATGACAGGACAAGACTTTGTTTTGATCCCCTGAAGGGGAAAGCCCCTTGTTACCGCTGTGTGATAAATTAACAACAACCAAATTAAAATCTGAAGAAGTAGAAATATAGAGTAACAATAAAAATAAAAGTATTACAAAATATCATAGAAATGTAAAGAAAAACAGAATGATATGACTTCTACTTATAATTGAATTTATGCATATTCTTATTACACATAACATTAATGCACGTGTCCCAGGTATTATCATCCAAAAAGAGGGTGTCATACAGGAAATATTGCACTAGGTCTATGTAATCCTAATCATATTGCACAATGAACAGAGTGCAGATGAAATAGCCTGACTCTTTATACTAAACTGGCTGGTTGAAACAAAATCTCGGTCTAGATTTTTACTTTATGGACCTGAACTACCCACCTCTGACCATTAGGCTGTGTGCTACCTTCCAGGTCCACGAAGTAAACCGTGACACACACAAATCAATTGGATTATATCAAATTATTTGTCATGTATTAGGTATAATCAGCTGGATTATATCTAACAGGGGGTGGTGTGATGGTTAGCATTATTGTCTCACACTCTATGGCTAGAGTTTGAATCTACACCATGGCTCCATTTGTGTTCTGGTTGCATGTTCTCACCATGTCCTCATGGGTACTCTGGTTTCCTCCCACAGTCTAAAAACATGCTAAGGTTAATTGGAGTTACCAAACTGTGTGTTTGTGTGCATGTGTGAGTGAATGGTGTGAGTGTGCCCTGCGATGGGTTGGTGCTCCATATTAGGTTGTTCCGCGTCTTCGCCTGTAGCCTCTGGGGTAGGTTCTGGACAGCCCTGAATAGGACAAGTGGTTACAGAAGATACAAATAAAATCAGCAAGTACTTTATACCATTGGCTCTGGAAATATAGTGTGTGGTGCAGTCCTGTGAGCTGTTGAACCCTTCAATGAAGTGTTTAACCTGTTAGAGGACCCAGCTTAATGAATATTCAAGTTGGCAAGTTGCTTTGAGGAGACGCGTTGCCTTGGTGACAGAGCCTTACTACGACAGGCAAATGTTCTTAAACTATAAAGCCTCTGTCTGTTAACTCTCAGACCAAACTTAGATACAAAAGTAATGGCCTTAGTACATCCATCCATCCATAAACAATTATCCAGTACAGGGTCATGCAGAGGCATCGGGGGACGCCAGTTAGTATATGACCAGAAGATTAAGTACAAACAACACAGCTGCTTATTGTTTTCTGTGTGCCATAATGACCAGCCAGCAGCAGGGAACCTCAGTCTGATCTCCACCTCCAAACCCATGAGTTTAAGATTCGTTAGTCCTGTGATTTACTGCCTACACTCATCTGCAGAGGTGATTAACAGTCTGGGCCAACAATGGGCTTATTTTTATGTCCCAGATGGTCATTATGCCTCTGGTAGAGTATCATGCTGCATAAAACATCACCATTTTACATCTTTACAGAGAGCTTGTCTCTCTGGTGGACCAGCCAGCTGTCTGTGAGAGCGTTTTTAAAATCAGTCCATCGTCTATCTTTCTGTTTTCTGTGTCAGAGAAGCTCCACAGCCAAGTTCGCAGCTTCAGTGCGGACATGTTCTCATGAGACAGACTGTCGCCCTTCAAAAACAAAGTGCTATACGGGTCAGTGGCTTGGTTCACACAGATGATGCAGTATCACAGTGTTCCGCTCCGAGTGCTTTGGAATGGGCCGCTGTGAGCTGGGAGGTTTGATGAGATTCATCATCACAGCCAACATGCTGTGAGCCGGATTGTATCTGGGCCAGAGCAGTGGGCCCCCCTCTTACCAAAGGGATTTTTCTTCTTACAGATGTTAGCTCTTGTCATGGTTCATCGACGGTTCATCACCTGCTGTTCTGCTGTAAGGAACATAGACAGATTTATATTTACACAGAAAGCACAGAGAAAGTAACGTTCAGCTATGGATATTAAAGGTATCCCTAACACTACCCCTCGGCCCCACCCTTTTCTCTGCTGTGGTGAGACGGAAGTGTTGTGTAAATGGGAGGAGATGGGAAACCTCATGGTGGCCAAGTGAGAGATATTCATTCCACCATCTGATGACCAGCAGATGCCAGTTAAAAGGCCCATCTTCCCTTGCCCATGTTGTAAAAAAAAAAAAAAAAAAAAAAGCTTGTTTTTCTTTACCAGGAGCCAGTGTTTATTGGAACAAGTAATTTGAAAGATAACATTGATTGCACTGAGGATATATTGCACATGTTTTTGAAATCGCTGGGAAATTTTCCATCAAGTCCCCCCTGACCCCCCTTCTCCACACATGCCCCACGTGCCACTCTCAGATGCCGAGATGGACAGTCAGTGCCAGACAACATCACTCCATAAGGCAGCATCACAATTCAGCTCTTTTGGAAAGATAGTACTATCCTGAATAATGTTAGGACGCCTGGGCATGGCGCCAGCAAGAAAAGAGAGGGAAAACAATCCACTGGCAGCTATAAGACACAAAGGGGTTTATTGGGGGGAAAACAAAAGGCTCAGGGGAAACAAGAAAACAAAGGGACCACGAGGGGTCAAGACAGAACAGGGCAGGGCAGGGCAGGGCAGGGCAGGGCAGGTACTCTACAACAGGGACTAGGAACACAACTAGGACACAAGGAAAACACATCTAACAAACCAATACAAACCAGAACCCAAAACACCTAACACAGCTTACACAATGACCGACTCAGGAACAGAAACAGAGCAGACACTTAAATACACAAATGGTGGCTGGGGCAAACAAGGAACAGGTTTAACTAATAAGGG
>JAAGVU020000123.1:23368578-23381766 GCA_011763525.2 Mormyrus iriodes | reverse complement strand
AACTACAGACAGGGTACATAATACCAAACACTGCCAACTACAGACAGGGTACATAATACCAAATACTGCAAACTACAGACAGGGTACATAATACCAAACACTGCCAACTACAGACAGGGTACATAATACCAAACACTGCCAACTACAGACAGGGTACATAATACCAAACACTGCAAACTACAGACAGGGTACATAATACCAAACACAGCCGACTACAGACAGGGTACATAATACCAAACACTGCAAACTACAGACAGGGTACATAATACCAAACACAGCCGACTACAGACAGGGTACATAATACCAAACACTGCCAACTACAGACAGCACATTACACGAAACACAGTTAACCACAGAGGCTCTATACCAAACACAGTGAAGCACAAACACACAGCACACATTACGTAATTCCAAACACAATAAACAAGGCATAGCCTCAGCCATACATCAGGGTCACTCCCTTTCTGTCACACGTGCAGGCATGCTTCCACTGAACAGGAAGGTGTATTTTTAACGCTCAAGAAACATCCACTGTTATGCCTGACGCTTGCTGCCATCAGCCAAAGGGACCAGGCGGTTGGAGTACAATGAGTAAATATTGTACTGGCGTTTCGGATGCCAATAAGAAATGTTACCCTCCAGCTCTCCAAAATGACAAAATGTTCATCTGCTGAAGGAATCTCAATTGCAGTCTAACATCCCCCCCCCAACAAAAATCTGTTGGCATCCATTTGTAAAGTATTGTGTGTATAACGACACGTCCACCATGCCATCCTCTCTTGGGCTGTCAGCTCTTGAGCGCTGAGTCATCAACCTGTCCGCCCTCTAAAGTGAATCTCCCTCCCTATCAGCCTGTCGTGCTGATGCATGAGGGCGAGAATGTAGACTCCCTTCATCCCAAAAATAATCACTCCGTATATATGATCAGTGACGTGTACCGACGGCATGGCGAGCTCAGAGACAGACAGAGATGTTTGCCATGGCATATATCCAGATATTGCCAAGCGCTGTGGGATTCTCCTCCTGTGGCCTCTGCTGCTGCCTCCATTGTCAAGACACAGCGAGTCTCAGACAAAGTGTTAAATAATTTGAACATAAAACTACAAACTTCTGAGGAGATTGTTCTGATGTATTATAACAGGACAAAATTTAACAATAAAACACAGCTAAACCAGACAAGAAATTATATCAGGACTCACCCCGATCGATACTTTTCATTTTCAGCATGGCCCGAACTTAATGACTAAAACATTTAAAGGCAAAATAGTATTTAATTCCCGAAAGCAAACCTGCTTATAGTTTAAAACGATCCGTGTGACCACTGAGGTACAGCAGACATATCCTCTGGCTGTGTTGCTTTATGATTCAGTTTTAATTTATTTTTTACATTTTTTGCTTGTGCTGCAGGTGCAGTCAGAATTGTCAGCCCAGAAATAATGCAGACGTGACCGCTCATTCTCAGGTCAATAGCAGCACGCAAAGTAAAACCACACTATCACCCAAGCCAGCGGGGGCCCAGACACCCCGTCAGATACAGCATTTCTTGCCGGGCTCACCGCCCAGAGGACCCTTGCAAACACAAACATATTTATTAGCCGAGAAAAGCACAGCAGGCAGCACAAACTTACAGCTCGGTCGCTAACGAGCTGAACAGGCTCCGGAGACGTGCCAACTCTCCAGGAGTGGGTCAGCAGCTCTCCACAGGTAACATGCCGGGCAAGAACCCCCAAAGGGTTGGGCAATATGACTGAATCACGCTCTTCTTGAAACCATCAGTGAGATGAACCAATCGGCCGTAGGTTTTGATTGATTGGCTGTTCAGCAGGCCAGTAAAGCTGTCCGCTGGTTTATGATATTAGAGCATCAGCAGCTGTTTGGTGCTGGGGTTGGCCCAGTGAAAGCCAGTAAAGTGGGACAGGGCTCCCAGTAGAAGGTTAGTCTGGGACACAAAGCCTGGCCCCACAGAACTGGAGGCAGAATGAGTGCATGAACCCCAAGGATTCAGAACAGAAGTCAGGTTTAATTTTCATGATGATAAGCCAGGTCTATAGGCTTCGCTGATTGCACACTGCACATACACGGATTACATACCTAAATATATGCACTGCATAGCAAGATATACTACTACTTAAACATTGGCACGCTGTATCCCTTCTACACCTTCTATATTTTATATATTTATACACAGTCCTCGAGCGACCAGGTGTTCATTTCACTACATGTTGTAGTTGTACGTGACAAATAAAGAAATCTTGAATCCTGAATCTTCACTGTTTCACGTCATTTTTACTGCCACCTGTGTCTCACCTTGGCGATAAGCAGCTAGACACCACATCTCCTCTGCATTCCGTCTAACCAGCCACACTCTTTCATTCTTTCATGGTCTTGAAACACGAGAGCAGCAGCAATTCTGCCTTGGAGGCTAAAACAGCCGGTCCCAGGAGCCTGTCACAGGCTCACTTTGTACCTGTGTGTGTGTGTGTTTCAGTCACTATGGTGAATTCCTGTATTAACAGAACTGAAGCGAACAGGTGCCCCTGAACACACAGACTCACACAGACATACTCACATGCATACACGCCCTCCTGTGCTCTCTCTGGCATGAGTAAATAGCCACAGATATTACAAGTCCCCCCAAACCCCCATACTCACTGGAGCGGCCCTCCTCTCCATCCGACTTCATGGTTTGCTCAGTGTGAATCTGTCTGTGGCGGCTTCACACACATCAGGCACATGCACAGGCGTGACTCTGCCACTGGCCGCCTCCCCACACCGAGCTCCGCCCAGGCCAGCCACCAGGAAGTGTCACCACCCTACATGCACCTGAGCCAGCCTCTCTTGCTCTCTCTCGCTCTCTCTCGCTCGCCTGCCGTACCTGTTTGCGACACTCCTCCAAGATTCTCTGGAATTCTTCCACCCCACCCCACCCCACCCACATTGCCAACAACCTTTCTCAGGGGGTGGAGCGAACTGGAGTCGCCTATTGCAGAGAGAGACACATTTCCCCCCCAGGGAACACAAACACACAAAAAACAACCAGGCAGATACACGGAGAGCACTCACAGGGCCTATCAGACTCTGCAGACTCACAGATAGCACTCACGGGGCCTGTCAGACTCTGCAGACTCACAGATAGCACTGACAGGGCCCATCAGACTCTGCAGACTCACAGATAGCACTCACAGGGCCTGTCAGACTCTGCAGACTCACAGACAGCACTCACAGGGCCTGTCAGACTCTGCAGACTCACAGATAGCACTCACGGGGTCTGTCAGACACTGCAGACTCACAAACAGCACTCACAGGACCTGTCAGACTCTGCAGATTCACAGATAGCACTCACAGGGCCTGTCAGACTCTGCAGACTCACAGATAGCACTTACAGGGCCCGTCAGACTCTGCAGACTCACAGACAGCACTCACAGGGGCTGTCAGACTCTGCAGACTCACAGACAGCACTCACGGGGCCTGTCAGACTCTGCAGACTCACAGATAGCACTCACAGGGCCCATCACATAGCAAACAGCTTTTCACTGCCTCTTCACTGCTGACACTCATCAAAGGCCCATATTCCAAGGTGTCTAAATTGCTCTAAATTACACTAAATGTAGCCAACTGCCCCACCTGCACTTGTGTCTCCATAACCTGTGGTTTCTCTGCCGGCTCTCCTCCCCTCACAGAGCACGGCAGAGTTTAGCAGAGCAGACGATGGCCCTCCTCCCCCCATAACATAAAGCAGTGAAGTGCTAAGCTTCAAACCTTTACTATCACCCCCCCCCCGGCCAGTGTCTGCTGCTTTCAGTGTTGATCAGCTGGTCCTCCCCCCAACATGGTGGGGCGCGGATGGACACACCCATGACTCGCGATCGATGCGTTCCCAGGGACGAGATCCCAGCTGTGACAGATCAATATCAGACTGGGCAGTACTTAAACACCACTGGCCATGCACAGAAGCCTGTGGTGAAAGCCGGCCGATTCCCTCTCCTCTGTCCTGATCCCCTTCATCTTTCAGTTTGTTTGCACCTATATTCTTTTTACATAATTTAATATTAGATCGATCCTGTTTACATATCCCCATATCACCCCCAAATTCGTTTCATTTTTACAAGTTTCATCAATGGTCTTTTTCACTTCTCTACCTCATGCTCCTTCAAATCTTTTGGCCCCATCTCAACAGCTTCCCCTTCAGAATGATGTACAGAACGGGCTTTTTAATCTCAAGGCTAATCGGTTTATCATGTAAAACACCTAGCTCTCACTTATCTAGATACCAAAGTGCAGCCACATCATAACCGTGTGGGGCTCGGGCTTAGAACACAAAGAGCCACTGACTCCCTGGAGAGTCCCAGTCTCTCTGTGTGTTTGGTTCAATGCAGCCTTCTGGCTGGATGAGTCTGCCCTTCACAGACATGGTGCCCCTGGCACCAGCATGGAGACACTTCTCCTCTACTGCATCACCTTGCACTTCTCTTTATGCCTCCTCCTCCCACTCATACCTCTCTTTCTCCCTTCCTTTTGGCTTTCTCTCTCACTTCCCTCATCTCCTTATCCCTCTATACTACAAACTTTTCTGATAATATGTATAACAAACAGCCCTGTTACTCTCTAAACAACTTGAATCCAGGATAATATACTGCAGTGAAGTGTAGCGTATAGTGGTTTACCCTAGTTTATAGTATAGAATAGTACAGTATAGTATAGTATAATATAGTATAGCGTATGGTAGTCTACCTTAGTATAGTATAGTATAGTATAGTATAGTATAGTATAGTATAGTGTAGTATAGTATAGTATAAACCATTTCAGGCTCACACACAGCATGAACCTTTATGATCTCATTTGATTTCCGTCATCCATACCTTTATCCACAGAAGTGTCTGGGTTACTAAAATCCATCAGACTTGATTGGTCATTCTGGAAACATAAATCCGTCACCGTCTTCTGCCTAAAATTCCCAGACAAACCTTTAGGGAAAAAAACGTACAATTAGTATAATGCACAGCAGTAGTAAATACACATTTACACCCATCCTTTCTCAGTACCTGACAAGAGACGACTGACATAAAAAACATGGAGGGGAGCAAACATATGAAACAGCCTCAAAGAAAATTTGAAACTATGTACATCTATTAAAATATTTAAAATCTACTTTAAAGGGGATAGTTTGTGTTCATATAAAGCTGCATAATGATGCTTAAAATAAAATAGTAAAATATGAGGTGAAAATGGAATTTTATTTTGTATTGCAGATTTGTTTTTATTATTTTTATCATCTTGAGGATAAGTATGTCTCAATTGTTTGTTTCATAATATTGATCCGATGAGTTTTGAGATGGTAGAATTGTGAGAGGGTAGGCAGGCATCACCAGCGAGCGCTTTAGCCTGCGCCTAGTGCTTATTACATTTTTCATTCTATATTTACTCTATGTTTTTTATCATGTTTTCATATTTTATTGTATATCGTTACACATATTTCTTTGTGGTTTTCTATGATGGGCATTGTGACTTTTGAATGAACAATAATCAATCAATCAAACATACAGGTCACTAAACAGAAAAACATCAGACTTCTGTCTGTGATACCACTGGGGCTGCTAAGTTTAAAAAACAAGGAAATTTAAAGAAAACCAAGTGGACTACTGAGATTTAGAAGTATTACAATTATTTATCTATAACATACACATAACCCTTCAAAGATTGAATCAGTGGTAAAATTGCAGCAGAACAGCTGATTCCTGGCTGCCAGAGACAAGGAGTAACAGGGTCTGAGCTTCTTAAAACTGCATTTTGAACTAGATAAACATCACTTCTTGCATCTTGGCTGCAGCATGTCCCACTGTGCCAATACTGCTTAAAACAATGCCAGGCACTTCTTTAAGTGAAATGGGCAAAGATCAAACGGTGGCAGTTCTCTTCATGACTGCTAGGTGGTGCTACCATGCAACACAGGAGTAGCTTGGGTTGCTCAGATACAGACACCGCCAATCTGTATTTATTGAGTTACGGTCACACTGATCTGGAGCCAATCCCAGAAGGTAAAGTTAGAGTACGGCATGGGCGAAATGCCAGCTCATCGCAATAATGAAAGGAAGCATTCCCGCCAAACTCGCATTAGAGCCTCAGTGGACGGATATCACATTCATCGGGACATTGCTGACGAAGCGCAAAGGCACAATTTCACACCGCCAAGTGATGAGAGCAATCCGAAGTCCAGTCTTCGCTAAGGCAGGTGCTCACGGGACCGCTGTCCTCCCCAAAGGTGGATCACGAGACGAACCAGGGACCACAGGCAGATCAAGGCTGGCAGAGCAGGTGAAGCACAGCCCGGACATGGATCCAGTTAGGGTCACTTTCCTTGTGCATTTCTACACACTGGTGTGTCATTAGTTAGTGGACGACTACAGACTAGTGCGTCGCCACCATAGTCTGCAGATGTTTGCTTCGTGGCCATCCTCCATCTCCCCTACCCTTTCCTCCTGCCCCTCACCCGCAGATAAAAGCTAAGCACAGCCACTCAATTTTCTGATAAATGTCTGAATTAATTGTGTGAATTAAGTGCTCTGTGCCTAGAAAGGATGGGATTAATCGGCCTCCACGAGCCGCTCTTTGTGCGCTGCCGTTTTTTAATAATAACAATAAAGGCCACTTATATCTTTCCACTCCGGAGAAGTCCACCAGTGCACAGACCTTATTATGGTCCTGTCGTTTCTTCTTGGCGACTTTGAGACGTTCCAGCAGGCTGGTAGACGAGGACAGCACCCGAAGCGAGTGACTCCAGGTTGCAGAGTCATGCCCGCACTGGACAGCGACTGGGCCAACACACCATAGTGGCACCAGCAGGCTGTTCTCTGCTCTGGGAGAGTGAAGCCCGATCGCTGCTGGGCTGCCTGGAAAAGGCCGCCTAGCATATCAATATTGGAATCAATGCAGCACGACTCGACGACAAGGGCTGTCAGTATTTGTTTGCCTTGAAATATGAATACCTGCAACATTTTCTCAAACCAGATTCACTCTGCCTTCCCTGGGGTGCCGAATGGAGCCCCTCCGCCTTCCTCCCACGCCTCCCCTGGTCCTCACCGACACGTGTGGGGGAGCACTCGGTGCCAAACAATAGAGAAAATTACAGCTGCTGCCTGCTTCACGTTGGAGAGGCTGATGAAGCACCTCAAAGGATACCCAGCAGGGCCCAAGGGAAGGCTCAGGGGATGGAAGGCCAGAGCAACTAATGAGCACCAAGGACAGGCAGACTGTTCACATCACTCGAATCCCAGGGATGGGCTGTGACCTTCCGAAGGAGCAGCCGCTGGTCCAGTACCATACAGGAGCACTTTCTGTATGTATCTGTGTTTACTAATATTTCTTTCATTATTTTATTATATATTGATTCCCATGGAGAAATTCTCTTTAAGCCTCACCCAACCTGCTCTCCATAGGTGAGAGCAAGTTGGCCGTGAAGGGCAGCCACCCCAAGGAGTCAGGGGTCAAGGGCCTTGCTCAAAGACCTGCAGATGTGCTGAAGTCGGGCTCGAACCACTGACCTTCCGATCATATCCACACGCTGCCCACCATAAAAAAAAAGCCACTTTTTCATTTATTTAACCTGGATGCACGAATGGATGGATTTACCTGCACTATTTAATTATTCTTATCAAACAATGTATATAGTCATAATCAGAATTAATTCGATTCGATTCATTTTTATATAGCGCCTTTCACTACAGAGTCACCCCAAGGCCCCTGAAAGACTGTGTGACAATATATTGCCACGTCCTTTATACAAAATACAAAATGGTGAGTGAAACGGGGAGAGGCCCGGTGATACTGCTGTACCTTGACGGAGAAGCTCAGCTGACATCGCATGTGGCTGCCCCCCCATGTCAACCCTACAGCGGGCAGAGACATAAGGAACTCATCACTGAATGCCTTTTGTCAAGCTTTTCTGAGAGGCTTACCGTAGGATAGATCCCCTCCAGCTCCCGATAACGGGTGCTTTACAAGGAACACACACCCTCTCCACACACCCAGCCAATGATCAATGAGGTCTCCACCACTAGTAGAAAAAAACACAATATGTATCTTCCTGTGCTCATGGGAGTTTTACTTGCACAAAAATGTTCTGAGGGCAGAAGGAAAAATGATTGGTTCAGAGAGATAACCAATCAGATTATAGAGGAGGTGGGTCAAAGCAAAACATTTTTATGTAAGTAAAACTCCCATGAGCTATCCCTGCCTGCTGTCTGATTATTATACATGGCCCTGCCAGGGGGAAGCAGGGGGACCGCATATCCGGAAGGAGGCACCAAAACCAGCCCGTCACACTGGCACCATGTCACCACTGATCCAGCTCTGAAACCCAAAACTTTTACAAGAATTTTACAACAAAGAAGAAGAATCCACAAGGAAAACATACCGATCCCCTCATGACGACAGGTCTTCGCAAATGTACGTGAAATCCTGGTTAGGCTTTTCAGCCTGACAGCTCGCCGTGCTCGTTACGGAGATGTCCCCGGCCTTCGAACTACACTATGCCATGCCCTAAAAACCAAGCGATTCCAATTAATTTTCCACTACCTCGCTCTCTACAGGAGTTTCCGATTCCCGAGTCTCTGGCTGCTCACTGTACCCGGGAGAGACTCACAACGTGAGAAACGACGGCACAGAAGTTAAACTCTGGCTAACAGTCTCGGGCAGTGGCGGCACCAGGCTAACGAAGCTGCATCGCCATCAGCTCCTCCACGGTGTAGCCAAACCACTAATTTACACGTCCTGTAAGTAGTAGCTCCTCCTGGGTTTGGTTGTAATCCTTTCTGGCAGCGAGATAAAGGGAAGATTCCTTCCAACGCAGCTATGAAACACAGCTACACAAACCGACACGGAGCAACACGGCGAAATCTTTGTGGCACTAAGAAGCAGCAGTGGGGTATGGTTGGTTTGCACAGCATGCTGGCTCGTACTTAGCAAACACTTCTTGCTCTAATCAGAGGGCACACCACGTGGGCCCTGGGGGTAAGAGGGCCTAGTTTGCAAGTGGAGATGCACTTAACAAAAGAATTGGGACAAAACTTATTACACCAAATGAGTGCCAAGTGGAAAGGGCTACATGAGAGTGAGCTCAGAGAGGAAGCGGCATTCTGGGTAATGTAACTGACTGAGTAATGCCTTAAATTAAAAAAGCCCCTCCTTGGGATGGGTGGGGTAAAAATCATTAGAAAGACTATGAAAGCAGTTTTGTTTCTTTGCCGAATGGGGGGGTGGGCAGGCCTGTAAGAGGCCTATAAAGGAGCTGTAAGAAGCTTCCAGAAGCTGCCCTCTGTGAGCAGTATGTTTAGGGAGGGCGCAGAACGAGGCCAAATGAGCGCTGTAATTATGGGATGGCACTGGCTGAACAGCGTGAAAGTCGAGAAGCCGTTTTGGCAGATGAGAAAACAGAAAGCACAAACAGAGAAGAGGAATCTAGGTATAAACCCGTACTCAAGAATGTACGCGAAACAAATCACTATCAAATCGTCAGGGAGTAAGGTTGAACTAATCAGAACAAAGCACAGACACGAGTCACCCGGCTCTCCCACACCGCTGCACTGAACAAGCGATCAAACCAAGTTCTTAACGTTCTAGTGGCATCTCTGGGACAAGCTAGCTTGCGATTACAGGTGTCCAGAGCTGTGCAGAGACAGGGGAGAAATGTGGCTGCAGTTCAGCTGCTGTCCTTACGGACAGAGTCTCATCTAAGAAGCGATGGAAACGCACGTGTCCTACGAGGGGACGGGCACACCCTCTCCTCAGCGTTAGACTCCCATGATCCCAGCTGATGAATGATAACAGTAAATGATCCCAGAATCATGTCGGAAATGATAATACAAATGTGATCACCATTCTGAACAGCCGAAGAGGGCAGATTTAATTACCAGGGTCTTCATTATATAGCCCAGCTGAAAGGCTTGCTAATGAGGACAGAGTCGATTAAGGGGAATTTCCACGGAAATTATGGCAGCCCCCTGACTCACAGTGAGCCACAAGCCGTGCTGTGCCATACACGGTGGGTTCATACAAAAAAGCATAATCTGGGGCAAGCAGACAACCTTCCAAGTTTCCAGATTGTAAACAAGAATTCGATTAATGGTTGCCAAGCACTCCGTTGGTACCCTTTGATCTTTAGCCTGAGCCCCTCCGTAAAGAGAGTGTTCACGGCTAAGCCTTTCTATGCACAGGACAGGGAGGTGGAGAAGAGCAGAAAAGAGAATCAGAGAGGACAGGTGGAGGCTTTTAAGTGAGCAAAAGCAACTGTGCAGCACGTGAGCCATCAGTCCTCCGCACTTACTTAAAGAGGACCCAAACACAGAGCATGAATGTCCTCTACAGAAATTCCAGAGAACTGACTCTATCTCCATCCCACTTTCATGCTCAGGTCCAAGTCTCCCATTGCTTGCCTTTAAACACCGACCACGTACAGGGACCGCCTAGTTCAAGATTCCTTTACTGGACAAATAGGAGTACAGTGTACATGCAGGGACATGTACTCCTGTTTGCTCCAAGGACTGTGCATAAATATATTAAATATAAAAGGCGTAGAAGGTGTACGGTGTGCATATGTTTAAGTAATAGCATACCTTACTATACAAAGTGCATATATTTAAGTACCATAATCCGTGTACATTAAAGTGCAGTGTGCAACTGTGTACTGAACTATATTTTTGAGGCTAGTGAGTGGGTGTCAGCAGATAGTTCTATATTGGTTGAGTTCAGTTCATATTATAAGGCTATGGTGGCATGTCCTGGTTAAGAGGTCTTATGGCCTGAGGACAGAAGCTCCTTCTGAGTCTCTCTGTTTTGGCCATAATACTTCAGAAACAATTGCCTGATCTCAGCAGGCAAAACAGACGGTTACTGGGTTGAGACGAGTCCCTGGTGATCCTGGTTGCTCTGATCCTGCATCTCCTGATGTACATGTTCTTTAGAGATGAGAGAGCTGAACCGGTACAGCGTTCTGCTGCACAGATCATTCTCTGCAGGGCTTTACAGTCCTGGGCACAGCTGTTACCAGCAACCAGAATGCAATGATCTCTGTCAGTACGCTTTCCACAGCACCGGAGTAGAAAGTCTTTAGGATCGCTGGTACCCCTAAAAGCATCCCGTGTCTCTCCTGTTGGCTGCCTCCTTCCTCCTGCCTCAACTCTGTCATCGCGAAGCATTAAAACAAAAGAATCCTCAATAGACAAAAGTCCACTCAGAGGAGATGGAAGGAGTATTTAACACTTGGTGTGGTTCGTCTGTCCACAAGCTGGAGGACCAATGGCCAGCAAGATGAGACACTACAGATTCACGAATGTTAACACACTGATTCATCACCACTTCTATGGTTTGAAATTTTAATTTCGTATTTTCATTCACTGAGGGCCAAATGACGCTACCTGCCGGAGGTATATCAAAATAATTTATCTTCAGCTAAGCACATAATTAGAATAAAAACCTTTTAAAATAATGAGGAGAGCACAGAAGAGAACAAAAGACTGGGTTTTACACATTAAACATCATGCTCTCATAACAGGAGAGCTGCACGTAAAGGAGCCAGCCTGGCTACAGAGAGTCATTGCTGTTCGGGACAGCTTTTTAATACAGCCATTAATGGTGATTTCCTGCAGGTTCTCCAAGGTCAATCCTGCACTTAAAAAAGTCCACTAAGTGCCAGCCTCTGGTTTCTCACAAGCACTGCTCACTAGCTGTCATTAAGAGTAATCACCACCACCGGCATTATGGCGTCATGACACCTGCTGCCCACCTGAGGTTCTGTCCCAACTCGTGGCACATCTTCAGGCCTGGGTGTACACAGTTTCTTAGGGCTGGGACAAGATGTGCTTTGTTTTTTTTTTAACTGTGAAGCAGGGTATACCTTCGCAGGATGCGCTGGGCAGAAGAGGAGCTCCAGCTTTACCAGAAATCAGGCCACAGTGTCTCCTCTCACATGCTGCAGGCCTGCAAGATCAGCACCAGTCCCCAGCACAGAGGATTACTGGAGAAACAGGTTTTGCAAGTTTTAGCTGTTGTGGATGAACAGGACCAGATCCATCCAGCATGATGCGTGCGAGCAGCAGGCTCTGGAAGGCAGTTATGCAGCAGCATCTGCTGTGATGTAACAGAGACAAAGATCAGAGGTGAAGTGGAAGAATTTCCCAGAGATGATGGCACTGCTGATCCCACTGCTCTGAGGCCCCGTGTGGGGGCTGTGCAAAGGGGTGGGATAATGTGCCCACATAGCAGTTTGCAGGGGTGTGGGGGGGCAGCCTGAATGAAAGCACAGAGTACACATGTGAACAAGGGGATGTGAGATGTGAGACTGGATGGGGGGTGGGGGGGCTCTAGCTCTGTGGGGCATGAGGGCCAGGAGAGGAAGCCATGCTTCTCCAGCTATGAGAAGGAGGCAACTCACTGCAGCTCCGAGGTCAGCTTTGGGAACATGGCTGTCTCACCATGTTAGGGCATCCCAGCACAGCCAGATACTGCAGCCCCATGCCTTAAAACGCCCCCTGGTGGTAAGAACCTGCAGGCTTTCGGAAGGCTCCCAGGGACCCACAGGGATATCTCAGACTTTCCTGTGTCTGTGAGCCGCCAGAATGATGGCAGCAGGAGAGCCCTGCATCAACGGGGCGGCAGGGGAGGACAGTACCAGGTTGTCATGTCGACATGCATCTCTCTCATCCCTCGCTCTGAGACAGAGATGTCTCCAGGAACCTCCAGGCCGGCACGGCTCGATCTGAAGCCCCCTCACCCTGAATCCAGCTCATTTCAGGGGAAGTGACGGCGACTGCTGTGGTTCTCAGCGGCAGGATGTGGGAGGGAGAGCCCTTTGAGAGGAGCCACCACAAAAGAGCAGCTGGTACCAGCGGGCACAGCTATTGTGGCTGTAATGAACAAGATAATTCTCCAAGAACAGCTGCCTTCCTCAGAGGCCTGGAGCAACAGGCAGAAACCACCCCAACCTACGCTGACCTGACCATAGAGGAGAGCTGGCCAGCCTCCATGGAAGGGCACCAATTCAGCAAGAGAGCAGAAGTGAGGTGAAGTCTGTCCCTCAGAAGCAGGGAGGGCTTCCATTCAGGTGTGTGTGTGTGTGTGTGTGTGTTTGTGGGGGGGGGGGGGGGGGGGAGGGGGGGGGGGGTAGAAAAAAAGGAGTTTTGTTTGAGGTTCTGGAAA
>JAAGVU020000123.1:23339454-23354480 GCA_011763525.2 Mormyrus iriodes | reverse complement strand
GAGCATGGTGCTGATAAATGTGGTGAGAAAATAAAGAAGTTTTCATTTCAGTACTTCCTTATAGTTGAAAATCATAGGCCCCCCCCGCTGCAAAGTGGGGGGTGGGGTCGCTCTTATAGGGTGGCAGAGGACGGCTGGCAGGAGGTAAGGAATGAAGATGCAGAGCCAGACAGAAGCACAGGGTAAACGTGTGTGTTCCAACATGGCGTACGGCCAAAAGTTGGTGGCTCTATTTATATGAGGGGTATGGAGAAAGGGCGGGGGGGGGGGTGAAGAACAGCGAGCACCATCACTCAGCTGCCAGGTCACGAGCTCCTGGCACACTGCAGCACACTCAGCCATCACCATAGATGCACAGCACACCTGAAATACACAGCTGGTGTTTGGGTCCTCATGGCGCTCCCTGTCAGAACATGCTTCCGTGTGCATGACGTTATGGGTCAGGTTAACCCGGTTAAACACCGACGAGTTTGGCTGCCCCGCCCTGCCACCGTGATTAACAAAGCGCGCCAAGCCCATCAGATGAAAGTATTAGAAATACAGTTCCAGCAGCAGAGTCAAAAAAACTCACACCACCCCTTTCCCTTCATCCAGTAGAAGGTTTCTACTGATTCAAAATCCCTCCCCGACACCCTCATTCGTTAAAAAGTCAAAGTTCAACAGACTGTATAGTCAACGGACTCAATGGATTCATGTAGGTGTTAAGTTTCATACATGGACAGGAAATGGCAGCCAGCATTGTAAGAAAAGACTCTAATCTGACTTTCAGAGTTATTACCCCAAGAACAAAATTTACCAATGGTGAGAAAACATCTGTTGGGCCTAATATCTGGTGTTCCCATGTCTTCCAGCCTCACTGAAAAGGTCAGCCACTTTAAACTAACGAGGATAAATCTGAAAATGAAATGTACATTAATTAACTGAAAAAGGTCACTCACAAATGACAGGTGGTGAACACAGACCCCCTTCTCACAGTCCCTCTGCAGGATATCGGAACCGCGGAAGTGGAAATAGGGCAGGCAGCACAGCACCCCAAGAGAAGCCGCCGTCGCAGCAGCCCTGGTTTCCATGGCTACCATACACACTTCATGTGGACGAGTGACTCTCATCTCCGCTTGCAATTTTGGGGAAAATGAAAACGTGACAGTGGGACAAAGAGTTTACCATCAACGGGAGCATATTCGTAGAGGTGGGGCATACATCATGGCTACACCCAGAGTATACAGACAGGATGGGGAGAATGAGAAGTGTAAATGTGAAGGTTCTCCCAGAGTCACACCATTGGTTTCTAGGTGACTGGAATACGGCTTATGACGTGCAAACTATCGCTGCTGGTGTCTCGAGCCGTTCAATGCCGCTGCACATGACGTGCCTGAAGAGGCTGAAGCTCATTTCATTGAGCATTGAATTATGTTCTCTTCTCGATTCTATTTTAACAAAGCAGGATAGAACAACGAAAAGCCCTGACTACTGACCGTAGGAGATACTGCCTTCTAGTGTATAGGAGGACTCCTAAAAGTAATAGAGTAGAGACAGAGGTGGTAAATGAGGAAGATCAGAAGATGATAAGAGTCACAGGGCTTGTGATGCAAACCTTCAGCACAACTAAGAGACACAATGAGTCAGTCTCTATAGTTTCATGTCAGTGTATAACTGACAATCGCAGTAAAAGTTCAGCCACCTTTGACGGACACATTCTCCGAGAGTGAGATCTGGGGACAATTACCTGAAGCCTTTTGGTGTGTTATTTTCCGTCAGAGTTGTCAGCAGAGGAAGCTGTGGACTTTGGCAAGATGCGGATGGGCTTCTGTGAGCTGTCTGACACCAGCCTCTTCTAGATTGACTTTCACATTTCTGTCCATGACACCACCTTTTCAGGATAGACATGGCCTGCTCCCTGCAAAGCCCTAATGACCACACCCTCTCCAGCTCAGTGACTATACCTCCAGATTTTGCCAAAAATTAAAAACAGCCTAAAAGTGTGATTTGTGAGAAAAGCAGTTTGGCAAAGGTAAGGTTTTGAAGGGAACGTCCTGTCTGATAATTATTTCTAAAAGATTTTTGTCTGCTTCTCAATCTGCTCTCTTGCTACAGAGTTGCATTTATTATCAAGTTCAACTTCCAAATTTTTTACGTGCATCACGCCAACGAATCTAACAGGAAGATAAGAGTTGTTTCGGAGTCAAACGGTGTTCCTGCCGGCGACTGGATTTATCTTGGGACATTCCTTCCAATGTTGCTGAGCTGTTACATGCGAATATGTACGTTAGTTGGAACTGTGTTTTCTTCCAAAAGCTCTGTGATAATTATCCAGAGGCAAAAGATGATTCTCTTTGATCTTGAGAACATAAAAACGATCCATGACAAAAATACTTGAGCTAATATTAATGTGGACAGAGAAGGGATTTAATTCTGAAACATACATTGTCCTTATTCCCCCCCCACATATTCCACTGACTGATGTGGTGTGAAAGTTAATACTCCCAGCTTTTGACAGCACAATTCACAGTGCATCCAAGCTCAGATATACGTGATACACTCCACCAACTCCGAGAAAACATCACTGAAGCCCAGAGCGGCTAGAACTTGATTGTTGAATACAGAACTTCAACATGAATAAAACAAACAACTTTAAAATTCACTCTCTAGAGAACACAATAACAAAGCAAGTGGGGAGCACTTTGAAAGGACGGGTTAAAGCATGTTATGACGTAAGACTCACGGCTCACTCACGCTGAAACGACCTGGTTACGGTCATTATGAAAGCTTTTCAAATCCTGCTCTCTCTTTGATGGCCAAACATTCACGACAGTGCCTTGAAGATGTCTTCTCTGATCACCCGCTTCTCAAGCAACCTTTTAGGTCTGTTTATGTGTGAGGGAGCATGTGTGGAATAATTCCCCCTCCACTCGAACTACTGATAACCTCAGTTTTATACAGCCGTTTGGACCCTTCCTACAAATTTATTGAAATTCTTGTCAGATGTCAAATTCACTCAGAACTTTCTCAAAAGTTTTTTTTCTGGTACCAAAAAACCCCCAGATCAGTTGGCTTTGCCCTCTACATCTGATTATGTGCTCCTGGTGGATGGGAGACATCTGTCAATTAAGGTGACATTACGAAGCAGTGCAACTTTTGTGAACAAAACCACTCACATTAGCAAATGTAATTCAATTAAGCTGCACTCCTGAGTCTTGACTGCATTAAGGCAGTAAAGACTGTGGAAATGGGGGCTCTACAATCTGAAAAACAAACAGCCAATAAAGGTGACAAAATATAAACCTTAGGGAACAGACATCAACATCTCAGCTGACTGCTCCCTACCCGTGTAGGGGACACAAGGGACAAGTGTGGAATCAAATCTGATGTCCATTTACTCATTAATAATTGTGCTTTTAGTATAACGCATTTCATAAGCAACAGAGTTGTCACTAGGAGCCTTAAGTAAGTAACAGTAGGGGAATGTACTGCTGGGGTTAGTTGTTGAGGCGTGTTAAAAGCCCGTTCAACAACTGACCCCGTTCAATAATTGTTCCAGGTCTCCCATACGTGGGGACAAATGTGCCCCCTCCATCAGGGCTGGCTCTCTGACCAGCAGAGGGGGACAACATAGGTCACCTGGCAAGGAGAGGCCTTCACAGCTTTCATGGAACATGCAGTAGAGATCAGACCTCCTCCTGGCTAATGAGGAGACTGTATGGGGAAAGCTCGCATTCCCGAAGGGCCTCTGATCCACCCGATTAATGACCGACACTCAGTTACCACCCGGCATGGAATCCATTGTGTGGTTGCCAGGGAGTGAAGTTCCTGGAGGCCCTAGAACTGCAATCTCAATGACAAAGAGACATAAGGGCAGACACTAATCCCTTAGCAACACCAACTGAAACCGTATCTACTGAAATGACCATCAGGAGTCTCTAAAATATTAACTAGTCAACCACAAAGTGTCCATCAAATTGAGGTTAACTTGCTAAAATGCTAAAAAGGAAATGCTTATTGCTCCTGGCAGCTAAGATATTCAGTCAAAGAACTGAATTTCAGAGGCAAGTATGTCTCCCCCTGAATAACATGGACAATGAGGTGTGAGGAATCCACAAACCTGCCTGCAAACGCTCACCACTCTTCACACCAGGAGAGCCACGCCCGCCGCATCACTGTCTGCCAGCGATATCCAATGTCGTGTCACCTCGAGCAAACACATCTGCCTAACAGGTCGATCTGCATGTCAGCCAGCGGCACACTCGCACAAGTGTCTGCCGCAGAAGTTTCTGAAGTTGCCCAGACAGACAAGACCGTTCATGAAATAAGAGAGCTGTCAAACATCTGGGGGAGAATTTCAGCAGGAGCTGCTAACGGCTCTGGACGAAAGCCAGTGCATCTATACCAGGATTCCTGAACTGTACAAATATTATCATTATAACAGTGCTAAAACCACAAAGTAGCAGTATTATTATTAAACCATAACCTCAATAATAAAAAAAATGTATCACACATTGGAGGTAGGAAAACTGTGAAACCTTCAGATTTGAGATGTTCCTGACAACGTGGACTACAAGTTTAAAGTGAAAAAAAATTACAACAAACCATATTGTTTACAATCTGAGGAATGGCGGCCGAGAAGCAAATTAAGGGGCTGAGTCAGAGCTGTCAGAGATAATGGCTTAACCCTGCAATGTGCCTGAGATAATATAACAGAAAAGTTCAGTGACGCACAGAAACAACATGTTATTTTCTCTCTACAATCAGCATCTCTCTCCCTTTTTGCACAGCTTGAGCATCTTTGGGATGTTTCAGTAGTCTTCCTGGTCTATTTAACTCTGACAATGAAACAGAGTGAGGCTCCTTAGCCAAAAAAGATGCCGTTAATTCAAGAAGGTTACCGTATTTAATAAGCAAAATCAAATGACTCCCCAGGTCACTGCAAAATCACCATAAGCTCAGTATTCAATTATCTTCTTCGTGCATATGGTCTAGAAATCTGTAACTAAACAAATCAGCTTATGTGGCGGTTTGTATATATTATTCCACAGCTTCCTAAGGACTTTTATGACCAACTTAAACAGTGGGAGGAACGTCGCTTTGTAGCGTTTGCAGGGGTGGCACATGGAACAGAGATGGGTCCATCAAACCCTACAGCTGAAGCGCCGAGCCGCGTGTCGCTGTTCACCGCGGAAATGTTGGCACTAATTAGCCAGATGGTTCTGTTCAGCAGGGTAGAGTGCACAACCTACTGTGTCAAATAGCCCAAGTAAAGCAAGGAACGGACATAAGCTGAAGACGGCAGAAGACGCTTTCCCGGAACGTCCTGGGCATCCAGCCTGTTTCACAGCACCTTTCAATAACACAAGAAATCACCACTGGCCTTTATAAACTGAGTGGCAGATGAACAGTCGTCTTATCAGGCTCACACTGAAATCATGCATAACAGAGATATAAAATGGTGCTTTTATAGTAAAATTGAGTGGATAGGTTAGCTACTGTCTTCAGTAGATTACCCCCCACTACAAAAGGAAAATAACCCCTGCATCAAACCACAACAACATCGACCATGGAACCCTGACAAACACTTGGAACTGACTTCCGTTTTCAGCCAGAATGTGACAGCAGGTAAACTTCACCCCTTAACCAAACGCATCATGGGTCAGAGACAAAACCACGGCAGTTTTCATGGCTCACAAACAGAAGCTGTTAGTGTGTGAGGTGCAGAAGCATTAGTGACAACTGCAGAAGACAAACAAACAAGGGGGATGCAGAGTAAAAGCCACAGGGACTGATTTGCATTTATCTAAATACCAACTTATTCTTCAGCACACCATTCAGTTGGCTGCTCTCTGCCTCGCGCTTGGAAACACTGGTCACCCTTAGTTACTGTCCCACACAGCTGCGATAGTGAGCCGTGCTGAAATCCACACCAGCACCTCGGGGGGTTTATAAACTCCCATAAGTGCATTCCATCAGATTTGCCGGCTCTTCGTGTATCCTCTGACTGTCCTCTTGTACTCTGAGCTCAGCCTAACGACATCCCTGCTGTGTGCACCCCACCCCCCAAAGAGAAAAGGAGCTTGTAGGAAGGGGGGGTGCACATAATACTCATAGGAAAGCATGCAGGAAACTTCCCGATACCCTTTGAGCCATTCTCACCATGGGTCCTCTACAATGGGGAGGTCATAGCAGCTATCAAGCCCCGCAAACAATAAGTACCGCCCATGCAAGACAGAAAGGAGCTTCTAGCGCCTCATCCCCCAACCCCCACCACAAACTCACTGCCTTTCAAAAGACCCAACTGCTAAGCAAATGACAAACAACAATTTTAACCATTTATGGCTAATCATTTTTGCTAGAGATATCTGGGTCAAAGATACCACAGCAGAGACTCCTGAGATGTAAATCGGAGTCCATTCCTTTAACCGTTTTATCAACACTGTAATAATTAAGCACAATCTTTATGTTGACTGTGTGCAGAACTGCTGACATTTTTACACGAAATACTCATCCTGACTAACACCCTCAATTTCCCTCAGGGTATCAGGGTTCATTTTAAAACATGAACATCGGCATGTCACCCTTCATTCTCAAACACTGCGACTTATTCAGCATCAAAAAGTTTCTGTGATGCATGTAGCACCCCTTTAATTAATTGTCCCCATCAAACTATCACCTTTAACTCCCCCTTTAAGAGCTTTTCAGGAAGCTTTCCATGCCAACAGGAACACTGTTTCCATCTCAGCTGTGGGTCCCCCTTGAGGCTGACCCAGACAAACAAAAATCATACTCCTACACCCACCTGATTCAACAAGCACAAAAATACCACGACGATGGTGCTGGTGACAGAATCTCACCATGGGAGAGCGGACTTCCTGATGGAAACAGCTAAAATGTCAGCTGGCTGGTTTAAAGTGACCATGGGAGGCCACTCTAAACCATTCTCCAAGGTGGCTGAACAGAGCAGGTCGCTGAACCATTTAACGGAAATGAAACAATTCAGGAAGAGACTGAGGGCAACATTAGCGTGACCTGCTTTGGTCATTGTGGAAGACACAACCAGGATACAATCTGATACCCTTATGCTGGACGATATATGGCCAATTGTGGAGAACTCTATTTCTACTTAATGAAATATAAGGCGGCTGCAGCTAATATAACACCTCCTCCGTATGAATATAAGGAGGCTGCAGCTAATGTAACACCTCCTCCATATGAATATGAGGCGGTTGCGGCTAATGTAACACCTCCCCCATATGAATATGAGGCGGCTGTAGCTAATGCAACACCTCCTCCGTATGAATATGAGGCGGCTGTAGCTAATGTAACACCTCCTCCATATGAATATAAGGAGGCTGTAGCTAATGTAACACCTCCTCCATATGAATATGAGGCGGTTGCGGCTAATGTAACACCTCCCCCATGTGAATATGAGGCGGCTGCAGCTAATGTAACACCTCCTCCATATGAATATGAGGCGGCTGTAGCTAATGTAACACCTCCTCCATATGAATATAAGGCTGCTGTAGCTAATGTAACACCTCCCTCATATGAATATGAGGTGGCTGCAGCTAATGTAACACCTCCTCCATATGAATATAAGGCTGCTGCAGCTAATGTAACACCTTCTCTGTATGAATATAAGGAGGCTGTAGCTAATGTAACACCTCCTCCGTATGAATATGAGGCGGCTGTAGCTAATGTAACACCTTCTTTGTATGAATATACGGAGGCTGTAGCTAATGTAACACCTCCTCCATATGAATATAAGGCGGCTGCAGCTAATGTAACACCTCCTCCATATGAATATGAGGTGGCTGCAGCTAAAGTAACACCTCCCCCATATGAATATGAGGTGGCTGTAGCTAATGCAACACCTCCTCCATATGAATATGAGGCGGCTGCAGCTAATGTAACACCTTCTCTGTATGAATATACGGAGGCTGTAGCTAATGTAACACCTCCTCCATATGAATATACAGAGGCTGTAGCTAATGTAACACCTCCTCCATATGAATATGAGGTGGCTGTAGCTAATGTAACACCTCCTCCATATGAATATAAGGAAGCTGCAGCTAATGTAACATCTCCTCCATATGAATATGAGGCGGCTGCAGCTAATGTAACACCTCCTCCATATGAATATGAGGCGGCTGCGGCTAATGTAACACCTCCCCCATATGAACATGAGGCGGCTGTAGCTAATGTAACACCTCCTCCATATGAATATGAGGCGGCTGTAGCTAATGTTACACCTCCCCCATATAAATATGAGGCGGCTGTAGCTAATGTAACACCTCCTCCATATGAATATGAGGCGGCTGCAGCTAATGTAACACCTCCACCATATGAATATAAGGCTGCTGTAGCTAATGTAACACCTCCCTCATATGAATATGAGGTGGCTGCAGCTAAAGTAACACCTCCTCCATATGAATATGAGGTGGCTGTAGCTAATGTAACACCTCCTCCATATGAATATGAGGCGGCTGTAGCTAATGTAACACCTCCCTCATATGAATATGAGGTGGCTGCAGCTAAAGTAACACCTCCTCCATATGAATATGAGGCGGCTGTAGCTAATGTAACACCTCCTCCATATGAATATAAGGCGGCTGCAGCTAATGTAACACCTCCCCCATATGAATATGAGGTGGCTGTAGCTAATGCAACACCTCCTCCATATGAATATGAGGTGGCTGCAGCTAATGTAACACCTTCTCTGTATGAATATACGGAGGCTGTAGCTAATGTAACACCTCCTCCATATGAATATACAGAGGCTGTAGCTAATGTAACACCTCCTCCATATGAATATGAGGTGGCTGCAGCTAATGTAACACCTTCTCTGTATGAATATACAGAGGCTATAGCTAATGTAACACCTCCTCCATATGAATATAAGGAGGCTGCAGCTAATGTAACACCTTCTCTGTATGAATATAAGGCGGCTGTAGCTAATGTTACACCTCCTCCATATGAATATAAGGCAGCTGCAGCTAATGTAACACCTTCTCTGTATGAATATACGGAGGCTGTAGCTAATGTAACACCTCCTCCATATGAATATAAGGCTGCTGCAGCTAATGTGACACCTCCTCCATATGAATATGAGGCGGCTGTAGCTAATGTTACACCTCCCCCATATGAATATAAGGCGGCTGCAGCTAATGTAACACCTCCTCCATATGAATATAAGGCTGCTGCAGCTAATGTAACACCTCCTCCATATGAATATGAGGCGGCTGTAGCTAATATAACACCTCCTCCATATGAATATAATGCTGCTGCAGCTAATGTAACACCTCCTCCATATGAATATGAGGCGGCTGTAGCTAATGTTACACCTCCCCCATATGTATATAAGGCGGAAGCAGCTAATGTAACACCTCCTCCATATGAATATAAGGAGGCTGTAGCTAATGTAACACCTCCCCCATATGAATAAAAGGCGGCTGCAGTTAATGTAACACCTTCTCTGTATGAATATACGGAGGCTGTAGCGAATGTAACACCTCCTCCATATGAATATGAGGCAGCTGTAACCAATGTGACACCTCCTCCATATGAATATGAGGCGGCTGTAGCTAATGTGACACCTCCTCTGTATGAATATAAGGCGGCTATATTTTTCGTTTTTGAGCATAAATATTCTATATCAGGCAGCAGAATTAGTCACCAGCTGAAAGGCTGATCACAAACTGATCTTTCTGGCCTCTATAAAGGAAATAATTACTGTTAATCACTGTCATTCATTGAAAAGAGGGAAATCGGAGACATTAGAGCGATACTGAGTGACCTTTGTGAGGCTGACACGCCATGTCACATTCGTGCTCCTCGAGAAGCAGGGTCCCCAGGAGGGCATCCTAGCTTCATTGCTCCCCCCCTCCCATTACACCTAAAGGCCCTATGCTATGAAATGGATACCGAACATGCTGGCCCCTTTGGAACAGGACCACAGGACCACAGGACCACTGGGTTCCCATTGTCACTCATGGGGAATCAAATGCAGTCAGGGACTGCGGAGAGAAGCGTCCTTTGCATAAGTCATAAGGCAGAGTGGCTCTATCAGCCTTCCCAGGGCTCTACCAAATTCCCAGGGGCCCCAAACTCTCTGTTAATGAATAGTTCATTTGCAGAATAGTTCATTTTAGCAGAAACTTCAGCAGATTTTTTTAAACTGTGTCTACTAAAAAATCTCATAGTGTGTCATCTGTTTTAGAGAGTTAGTGGGATAATGGATAGGAGAGGAACACTGATATAGAACATACTGCACGTGTGTTTCTGAGTGTGCTTGACACATCTCCTCCGCAGCGTGTCCTTGACCTCCATGTCCACAGAGGGCGGCCGCATGTTGACTCGAAGCGAGCTTCACTCCTCTTCAGCCTGGAAATGCTTGTCCTCCCCCCCTTCACCTCAAGGACACTCATCGCCTGAACGGCCGAGCTCAGGCCATTTATGGACCAGTGCCCGGTTCGTAAACAGGAAACGTCTCTGGCTGAAGAGCACCGAAAACATCTGGAGCGTCCTACCACACCGATGTATTGCGAATATGTTACTGTCTCCTATAAACATGTTTGCCACTAATGCATTCTTCCTCAAAGAAGCTAATTGGTGATTGGCTCCCCTCTAACCAGCACAATGCTTATTCACACTCCCCCCAATATGTTCAGTCCTGTTACAAAACGCCTCTATCCTGATTCGCTCTCCCCCAAACCTTCTTAATCTTCATTGGCTCTCTGTCCACTGTGTTTGACGATCTGCTCTCCAATAATCTGCTCAGCACAGATTCGTCCGTCTTTGCTCAGTCCCAGTATGGCAGGTGCACGGCGGTTCCGTATGCTGGAACGATGCCAGCTGTGGTGCTAACGGCGACGCTGAGAAAGCTTGCGCAATTGATTTTCATCGTACACATGGCACTTAATCAATGCCGAGAGCTCGTAAAGTGTTGCATTTGCAGCTTGCCAGGGGTGTTTTAATCGTGGGGGCGGCTCCTTTCTGCTTCATAGAGCAGTCGTTACAGCCATCGCCTTTTCAGTTTGGCATTGCGGCCACCCGCTGCTATGTCGACCCAGAGGGTCCAAATCGGCAAACGGACGCAGCTCAGATCAGGTGCCGCATTTGCTCTTGAGGCTTGTGCTTATATGGGCCACACAGGCACCAGCACACCTGAGGTGAAGGGCTGGGGTATCCTTCCTCAGTCTCATCCTTCCTTCTCCATTGGAACTGCAGGGTTGTTCATGTGCATTGAGGTTGTACTGAGCAGGGGCCACTGCAGACAGGTTATGGCCAGTAGGCAACATTCAGAGCCTCTTTACTCCAGCCAATCCTCTGCAGGCTCCATAAAACCTTTAAAGTATTACCTGAGAAAGACTGATCCACACAGGACAATCATCAAAACTATTGGACTGTGCACAAAGACTCACTGAAACTATAGAAAAAGTGAAGCAAAGAACAGTGTAGCACAGAGCAACTGAATCTTCAAAACAGTGCTGCACAGAGCCCCGGAAACTACAGGACTGTGCAGTACAGAGCAAGCGAATCTATAGGACAATGTAGTACGAAAACTGCCGCACAGGGCAGCAAAAGATAAACTACAGAACAGTGTATCACGGAGCCACTGAAACTGCAGTACAGTGCAGCATAGAGCTCCTGAAACTGCAGGACTGGGCAGCGCAAAGCTCCTGAAACTGCAGGACAGGGCAGCACAGAGCCACAAACTGCAGGACAGGACAGCACAGAGCCACTGAAACTGCAGGACAGTGCAGCACAGAGCTCCTGAAACTGCAGGACAGGGCAGCACAGAGCTCCTGAAACTGCAGAACAGTGCAGCACAGAGATCCTGAAACTGCAGAACAATGCAGCACAGAACTCCTAAAAGTCCAGGACAGTGCAGCACAGAGCCACAGAAAATGCAGGATAGTGTAACTAAAAATACACAGAACAACTAGAACTACTGGACAGTGCAGTTCAGAGCCACTGAAACTGCATAACAGCACAGCACAGAGCCACTGAAACTGCATGACAGCACAGCACAGAGCCACTGAAACTGCATGACAGCACAGCACAGAGCCACAAACTACAAGACAGTGCAGCACAGAGCCACTGAAACTGCAGAACAGTGCAGCACAGAGCTCCTGAAACTCTAGGACAGTGCAGCACAGAGCCACAGAAAATGCAGGATAGTGCAGCAAAAACAACTGAAAATACACAGAACAACTAGAACTACTGGACAGTGCAGTACAGAGCCACTGAAATTACATGACACAACAGTACAGAGCCACTGAAACTGCAGGACTTTGCAGCACAGAGCCACGGATACTGCAGGACAGTCAGGGGCGAGGACAGCAGAAAAGCACTGAAGCCAGAAGAGAATACATCAACAAAAAATGTTTTATAGCAAACACACACAGACATCATAACAGAGCCATAGTCCAATGTGACACATAAGTACTAAGATCACATCACAAAATGTTTCTTCAAAAAGGAAAAAAAAGAGCGATAAGCAATAACAGGACTGCAGTGACGGTGGTGATGGTCACATGACCCCAAGCAGGCATCTGGCGAAGCATTGACATGCCAAAACGACTGCACAAGCAGAGGAGAGTGCGTGTTGAACTCCTCAGCATTCAGGGTCTGCAGTGTGTTTGCTCATTAACCAAAGGAGGCTCGGTTCCAAATCCATAAATAATGCAACATGCCCCCCCGCTAACTGAATCTTTGTGCAGCCCTTTGTGGGTGCAAAGCTACCGTTCCCATGTGTTTAGACAGCAGGGTGGCGGCGCCACAGCCCAAGTCCGTAATGACGGTTATCGTGTTAAAGGGGGCCGGCGGCTCGGAGCAGTGGGGTATGTAACAGGCTATAATGCAGTGCGGGCTGCGCGGGGTTGGACACATCGCTGCCAGCGCCAGCGGCAGAGCAGGCAGGCAGCCCCTCTGTCACTCCCCCATCTATCTGTCCACAGTGGGGCTCCTGCGGCCCTTCTACAGCCATACGTGCACATACACACATACACACACACGCACACAGCTGATAATATGACACCACAGAAAATCCGAGAGGAAGACGTGTCACATGGTCTTAAGTTAAGAATGAAGATTGGAAGCATTTCAGCATACGGACAGCAGTCTAAAAAACAAATGTCACCCAGCAGTGCCAGCCGGTGTCAGTCAAACTGACCTTGGTCCATGTGGCGGTGTTCTGTTCATGCTAATGCTGCAGGGGCCTGAGTTTCAGCTGAGTAACGATCGTGTGTGCATTTTGGTCATGAGCAAGATGCGAAATGTCCACGAACAGGCACACAATTTTAAATGTCTCAGAGGAAGAGTTTATCTTCTGGATGAGAAGAACCAAATCCATCCCCCCCCTCCCCCCCGCCACACACAGATTCCTGACCCCCACCAGTTGCCCCCTGCATAAAAAAAAGCCCATTATGAAGAAGGCGGTGGGGCAGGGGTAGCCATGTAACCAATGGCAACCCGGACTTTCCCTGGGAGAGAGTGGGTAAGTCCTTAAAACAGCTCCACCTAGAGGATACGATGTGTGCCATAGTGTACAGCTCATCCTGCTGAGTCTGTATCAGACTCAGAAAGTTTGGTGGGGAGGACAGGTGGCAATCGGCGAGACGGCAGCGCTGCGATAAGAGCAGCCCTGAATCATGCAGCATGACCTCGCTTCACAGCAGTAGAGACCGCAGTGCGTCGCCCACGTGCTCAGCCACCGAAAGTTCACATCAACCTCAGGGGGGGCAGTAGAATGGGGTAAAAAATGCCGCCAGACACAAGGGAGACGCCTGGGCAAAGGCCAAGACTGCCAGGGGAACTTCCTGCCTGCTAAACGGAAGAAGCAGCGATCCTCAGTGACGAGGCCGCATCCTAGCTGTCAGGCGGTCGTCACCCTCGCTCTGCGCTGATAATCACCTGACTGCGTCGCCAGGCGCCGGCAGCAAGGACATTGGCATGCAATCCGGCACCAGGTAGTGTGACATCATTGAGACAGAGTGGCAGCAGCTGAAGTGCACCTGAAGGGGGCAGGGGCTTCAAGGCCATCACCACATAATGCCCCCAGGAGCAGCTCCAGGGCCACGACCACACTGAGTTCCAGCCGGCTGTCTGGGTCCAGGCACGTGAAGCAGCACTCTGAGCACGTGCTGTTTCTGAAGTTCCACTCGTCCACTTTCCCTCCTGGTGCTGTACGCACTGCCAGGCCACTGGGCTCGAGCCGCCGGGCTCAGCACCACCGGGCCAGCCTGCGGGGGGCAGAAGCCACCACCTGACTCCTGCTGGAGTTCACGTCCCTCTTACACAACTGGACTATGCCGCTAAAAGCTTTGGGAGAGTAATTAAACCCAGCCCCCATCCCAGCGTGGACCTCCTGCAGAAGGCAAACACACCCACCCTCACACTTCCAGGGCTCCCACAAGCCCCCGCCCCCCCAATCCCAGTTGCCGGGTGGCATGCCGCATTACCGTGGCGATGCTGCTGACTGCTGTCCACGCCGGGGGGGTCGGCGGACCCTGGCTCGGCCAGCCGGCGAGGGGGGACACTCAGCTCGCAGCGCAGCTCAGTCACCTCCTGGCTGGCCGACTGGATGGCCCCATCGATGCGCTGCGCCAGCTGCTTGTTGTCATCCATCATTTTGAGGATCTTTCCCTGAGGACAGAATCCACAGCGAGTGCCATGGTGTCAGGCAAGCAACTCTCAACTCCGCTTCTTCCTCCCGTACTCCTCCAGTTCTTAATTCCTCCCTCCTGCACGCGGCTAAAATCCTGAGGGTGTTTGGCTTCCTCCTTGATTTCACCCTGCTGTGCGATGCGGCATGCTGCGTGTGTGTGTGTGTGTGTGTGCGCGTGTGCGAGTGTGTGTGCACGCGAGTGGGGCTGTAGTAGCGTAAGAAGAAGGAGAATCCTCCCACTGCAAGAACCCGCTCACGGCAGCTGCTCCTGGAAGGACACAGTACATTGAGAGATGACGATCCGACCTTTTTAAACGGAGCGTACCATCTGCCAGTAGAGAGGGGGGGGCGGACGGGGGGGGGGGGGGAC
>JAAGVU020000123.1:23325094-23339354 GCA_011763525.2 Mormyrus iriodes | reverse complement strand
GGGGGGGGGGGGGGGGGGGGGGGGGGGAGGGACAGCTGAAACAATGCCAGTGTAACCAAGCTGGAGGAAGTGCACTGGGGCAAGGCTTAACACACACGTGTTCTAGGTCCCTGTACACAGCAGTCTGAAATGAGTCAGCGATCCTCACTTCTGCACTGATGAAGAGGCCCATTTACCTTCCTGCCCCCTCCCACCCCGGTCCGTGTTCCCCCACGCCGAGGGCTCGGCTATAATGACAATCCTTCTGACAAGCAGTCATCAAGTGTTCGCTCTGCGTGACCCTCCGCTTCCCCGGCCTCATTACGGATTCCAAGCTTTGTCCTTTGACCCTCTATCCGCTCCCCCGCAACCCACCCCCCTGCAACCCACCCCCCGCTTCCCCTACACACACAGAGCAAGAAGGCAAGGGAGGGGCACTGAGAAAACCCCAAAGGAGGAGCACAGAAGTTAGAGGAGCACTTCATGCCCGTGGCCCCCGTCCAGGATCGTGGAGCTGCAGCGTAGGGGCCGCCCAGAGCGGCTGGGCCCGGCTCACAAAGCGTGCCAAGAGGCTCTGACGCCTGCACAATTGTCCTCATCTCAGGTGCCTGTTCCTCTGAATAATGAAAATAACCAGGCAGATTGTGTGTAATAGCCTTTGATCAGTTACTCTTCAATTAACTTGACTTGCTGCTTATCTGACTTTTCGTTCATTCCTCACCCCTGATGTCTTTTTTCTGTTCTGCGCCATACAAACAATCCCACATAATCCGTTCTGCGACCTCACATGTGGATCGCACGATTCCCAAGCGGGCAGCTCACCGGGAGCCAGAAGGATACGCTGGAGGAGTCGGGAGGGAGCTTATCTTTTAATGTCAACAGCTAAAGAGTAAGATGCTTCATTAAAGGGCTGATGTTAAGACAGAATGCTCAACACCTCAGGTCAGTGACGCTGATACCCAGGAGGACTCAGACCTCAGACGGCGATGTACACAGTGAGAAAAAAGAAGCTCCACAGCATCACCGGTTAAAATCCTTCCTTTGGGTGTGAAATGCTTTTAAAGTGGAGTGCTGTGTGCACATGTAAACATTAAAGCCCCACTTTGGAGCAGAACATTTAGCATTACGACGAAACAGGTCACGAACAAGCACTGCTGAAGCGTCGCTGAAATAACACCGTGACCTTGCAAGGGGGGGGGGATGCGGTAAATTCATAGTGCAGCACATTGGCTGCTAGTAAAAAAAAATGAAGCGCTGGTTAGTTAACATCAGCAAAGCCCTTAAAGGGCTCATTTCACAGACGTAAGGGATGTTCAGAGGTCAGGCCATCAGACTCGGAGACATGCTGGCCACCACTCTAAGACCCCCATGTTAAACTGGGCTCCCGTAATCCAAAATGAGTCCCCTGTCCTGTCTGAAGATCAAGGTCACTAGCTCTTTAACATGCTTTGCAGGTTCCTGAACACACCGCCTCCTCCTGAACACTCCTACTTCTCCCAGCTGCTGCAGGATCATTTCAGCTCCATCTAGACCCCCCCCCCTCCCCCCGAAGTTTTCCCCCCATAAATGGCATAACTAGGAGTGATGTTGAATGCCCCAGTCCTGGGTGGGACATGCTCAGTGTCTGCGAGACAAGGAACAGTCAAACTGTGAGCTAAATCGTGCCTTGGCTAGGGAGTCTTTTCTGTACTAAACACTTGGTAGAAATGATATTTTATCCAGTGGCCCAGACCTGCTTAACATGCATGGGAATAAAAAAAAAAATCCCCATTTTATACAGCCCCTATCAACCCACCATGGATGTCTTCTCCACAGCTGAACACACAGACCCACAACCAAACACCTGCTGACAGCCCCCCCCCAAGAATAGGTTGGTGCTACAAACTGTAAAACTAGCAGGATGCTGAGGTTCTCCGTCAACCCCAGAAAACCACAACTGTGACAGATTCCAGTCAGACCACTGAATCAACAGAGCGGCTGTCCTATGAAGCTTGATCCCTCTGCCTGAAGATCCATGAAACCCCCCCATCATCTCCCTGCGAAGTGAAAAGGGAAACCCAGCACCATTAGTACTGCCATCACTACAGCCCCACCCCCACCTCCCCGAGGAGTGTATAAAACTTGTAAAATCTGACTTAAACATAAAGAAGCAGCAGAATAATTCATGAGACCAGGATCAGGACTGTGTTTCGCTCAGGATCTCTGGTCCTCCAGTCCCAGGCCGAGCCCTTTCATTAGCCATGTTACATCCCGGCCCGCCTCCCTGGGGCTGCGGCATGAACCTGTTACTTATCACCTGTGATCAGTGGAGGACGCCAGTGAGGACCGAGCACCTGGACGGCAGAATTAATCAGAGAGCAGCCGGCACAGGGCTGTCTGTCATCCAGCAGTGGGACTATCAGCTGGGCCCTCACCTGCCCCACTGCTGAACGGGGCAACCAAAGGGCCACCTGTTCAGAAGAAGAGGGATCAGGGCTGGCACTGGCGGGCCCGTTAGCCAGATGCACAGCAGACTGCTCCCACTGTATAAATCAATGCACCCGGCGGTAGAACAGTATGTAAGAGTCACTCTGCTATTCGCCCTTGTCATTCCATGTAAATTTGTTGGTTTACTGAGCCCATTGACGGATCATAAAGTTCTGGCACCAGCGAAGCAGATCACCGGCCGCGTGAACATTGATTGTTTCCAGGCAAACAAAACTGACAGAGAACAAGTTGAGAAAAAAAAGTGATTTTCCAGAACCTTCCATCAAAACTGCTACTTTCTTCTTTTCCAATTTAGCTTTGTTCTGTCACTCGCCAGCCCCGTGAGTAGGACACAATAGGGATTTGTATGGACCAGGTTGATAAATAACCATGGACAGAAACCAGTTCTGTCCATCTGTCCCTGTCTCATTGTCACACTTGTCAACA
This sequence comes from Mormyrus iriodes, assembly GCA_011763525.2. Lineage (NCBI taxonomy): Eukaryota > Metazoa > Chordata > Actinopteri > Osteoglossiformes > Mormyridae > Mormyrus > Mormyrus iriodes. Next base: position 23,336,462 of record JAAGVU020000123.1, on the reverse strand, counting down.
GCGAGTGTTTAAAATACTTTTCGGCTATTACCTGTCAGACCCTTACAAATCACTTCAAGGCAAATACAGGGTCACCAGTGGCAAAAAAAGCAGGGTTATATTTTAGAAAACTAATTTAAAAAAAGGTAAAATGTAGAAATATGACATTGGAACATACACATCTGCCCCACCATACCCAATGCATTGCCAGACAATTTCCCACACGGCCCATCCCAGCATGCCTTGCCTATCATTGTGAACTGCAGAGTGACGTTCTCCAAAGCCTGGGGCAGGACCGATAAAATGGAACGAAGACATGGAGCTAACTGCGGGATGAGCACCTAACCAACCCGTCGTATGAGGGTTAGAGTCAGATTACAGCCGGAAGCAAGCCCCCAGCAAAGAGCCATCTGGACACTGCGGACCCCGATTCCCAAGACAATTCCCTAAAAACCGACGAGGTAGCTAGCAGGGGCACTGTCTGCACGCTGTCGCTGGCCCAAGGCAGCTCACTGCCTCCCGGTTCTCCTGCTTCAGTCACGGTCAGACATGTCAGAAGAGACCTACTACGGCCTTGTTTCCCGTAATAAATGACGGGAGTGCATAATTACTGCTTAGCGCTATGGCTCGACGCATTCACTCGGCTGAACATGCTCACATCCTCAATCTTCTGTCACGCTTTTCAGAGTCTGGCCTTTTTTCTGGCTTCTTGCTTTGTTTGCTGATTGCTGATAAACTATAACCAAATGACCTATGTTTAGCCTCAAGAAAAGAAAATGCTGCACTGCTAAACAGGCACGGTAGGCCTCACCGTGAGTGGCTAATGCCTCGATAAGCTAACACGCTAATGCTGCCCAAGAGGCCATAATGCATACTAAACACTAACGGAGAAGACATTATATGGAGGGCCAAGGATCCCTGGTGCTCTCAGAATCGTCCCACTCCCAAAAGGCAAATGCAAGAGGAAAGAAGGCAAGAGGAGATGTGCTGGGGTACAGGGGTGGGGCCACAGGGACACTGGCTCCACTGAAAGCTGATTGGCCCTGGAGTGATCCCACTCCTGCCACTCACCGATGCAAAACATATCATTAGCTAATGATAAGCTTGACTTTCCCGTATGAATGATGGCACCTCTTATGTCCCCTATTTTAAAAAAATCCCGGAGTCACCCCCACCGTGGTTCCACCCAGAAAGGGTAAGTGCACCTGATGGCTCCAGACACTCCGGAAGCTCCTCCCATCGCTAGCCAACCACAGCAGTGACAGCTGATAAAGAGCCGTGGTATTTGTGGGAGAACAGACCTCAGCTTAGTCAATAGACATTAGTTTACATCCCCCCCACCTTTACACACATGGTTTCATCCATGAAGGAAATAGCAGCCCGGAGCCTATGATTTACATCCCTGCGGGGGGGTGGGGTGGGGGAAAGGATCAACCAATATGGGAGCAAAGAAAAAATTCACACAGCTGTGTTTACACACCAGGCCACAGTTCAGGAAGGGGGTGTGTGTGTGTGTGTGTGTGGGGCCGTGGGGGTGTCCACCTGCAAATGCCGACGGTGCACTACCCACAATAAGAGATAATTCACACCCACAGTTTTCACAATAAGTGGTGGCTAAGACACGCAAAGGACCTGGGCTGTCTACAAACCCGCTGGCTTGGTACAAAACCACGCTGGACCACTCATCACTTAACATATGAATAACCTTCCTGCCTTTTCTAAATGTTAGATAAAGTCTGAGTGGGTTTAAAGTCCTTGCCGTGCAATCAAAATAAAACATTTCATTCTACCCATTTACAGTAGTCCCTAATTTCCACTTTAACAAATGGCAAAATCTTTTGGAGACAGAAAACAGTTCTCAAATGGTGTGAAGGAGCCGTCTGGATCTGCTGAATGTTGTTTAAGCATATCAGCTTCCAGGCAGATGAGTCTGGTGGGCCAACACCATATCGGATCAGATAACCAGGTGAGGGGACATAAGAGGGGCTATAATTCATATAGAGGGCCCAACCTTATCATTAGCCAATGATGTGTTTTGAATCAGTGAGTGATGAGGGGAGCCACTCTAATCAGCTTTCACCTGGGGTCAGTGCCCCTGTAGTTCCGCGCCTGTACATGCCCCTTCTGAAGACGGCTCACGGCACAGTTCTACAGAGCTTGTCTTCAGGTCAGAGGTCAGGAATCCTCAGGAGTCCTCAGTCTGCCCCCCATGTAACGTTTAAGAACATACCTCACACCTACAGCTGATCTCAGGGAGGGGCCTGGGGACAGAGGCAGCCTGTGGGTGTGCAGCAGGGTCATTGACTAGTGGGGCCACACAGAAGCCCATTTCTTTTGAGATTACTTTGCTTAAAATCACTGCCCTTGGTCTACATTAGCTGACTGGGTCATATCTGTCCATGCAAAATCACTTTTATTCTGTAGTCTATTTTTGATAAAGGAAACAACAGGTACCTTTAAAGACCTACCAAGTACAAATGAGGTGGGGAGGTGGATTTTATGGCTTCCCTACCTCCTGCCCCTGAGTTTAATAGCAGTTAAAACAGCCACGGGCACAAAAAAATTAAATCCTTGTTTCAAAGCCAAAAGTTTATGGAATAAAAAATGCTTCAAAGAAAAACTGAAAAATTTGGCTTTTCAGAGAAAGTGATAAGGGACTGCTTAGCAGAAGTCGATGGGTAAATCAGGATTAAGAACACTGCCGTTGAGTCAAATTCAGCACACACTCAGTGATATTTATTTAATTTCTTTTGTTTGGTAGAATATTTTAATTTGAATGAAAGAATTCCGGGGCATACCTTTGTCTACTCATAAAAATCATTTTTCAAAACCCAACTGATAGGGAACCTATTTAAAAACACATTGAATATATTAACACAGTCTGCATCGCATGCATCGAATGAACCACAGAAGGACTGAAATCACACCTTTGTTACATTCTATATGATGTCATTCTCAACACAGATGCGTTAACATCAGTAGTGATGCTACTGGAGGCTCTGCAGCAAAGATTCGGCCTCAGTAGCAGCAGACCATTCCAGACCATCTGGATTCAGAGAGGTCTTGTCCACCTGTGACAAGGGTGATTGGTTCTGGGGATGATGGTTACTGCTAGATTGCATATATTTTCTATGTTTTGGTCCTGAGTTGACATTTTCCTAGCTATCCTTTTGTATTGATGGCCACCAGGGAGTGTTACCATTACGGTGGCGACACAAACACCCATTACATTCTCACAGCACCTGGACCTTCTGCCACCTGCCTTTGCGTATCTGCTACTGGCCAAAAGCTACAGGGACGTAACCTGCTACAGCCCCGCCGGCTGTCAGAGAGGGGGACCAAAGTGAGTAGCGACGGGCCTGGATTTGTCTGTGACTGACGTCATCGGCACGGCTGGAGCTGTGAGCAGAAACAGCAGGGATGGCAAACCGCGGTCCCAGCCACCTCCACCGTAGCTTCTAAACCTACCCTCAGCTACACTGAGAACCCCAGGCCACGAGCTAAATAAAGGCACAGAATGTAGGACCTTCTGGCCAGGCAAAGGTTCTGATCAGCAACTATCAAGTGGTGAGTCTCAGAATATAGTGATACCCCCTTTGGCTGTGTAACATCACCACGTGCAGCACCGGCAGGCCCGTGGTGTCCGTACAGATCTAGGGATCAGCCTGGAGTGGCCAGGAAGGATAAGAATATAACCAAATAGGAAGCCCTGTCTGATTTTTAAAAGTCCGACTTCTCAGTTCCCCTGGCTGGACGCCGCCCTCACTGACCAGTGCCAGCCCTACCAGGACTGAGTGATGTATGCAACATGACAAGACTAGACCTCCTGCTGATCGACGAAGCTAATTCACTTCTCGACCAAAGAATCATCACTGTCTGTCGGGATCAATGCCAGCATCATCTCAAGAAGAGGCTGATGAAAGCGGAGAGGCATGAAACAAAAATGAAAGGTCATGGATGAAAAACAATGCGTGGGAGTAATGACAGATTCGCAGATGTTTATGAGTGAACAGGTACTGGGAGTTTAACTAACTACTAACTCACTTCTTATGAGCCTCAAAGGCCGCCCTCTGCTGGTAGGACATCGCCATTCTGCCTACTGTACACGTCATATGGAAAAGGGTGCCAATCAAAGCCGGGAGGGCAAGAGAGGGTGAAAGCCCTCCTGCCAGTCACAGCAGCTTCATGGGGAAAAGGCCCACCAGCTACTGAGTGTAAATAGGTCCCATCTATCAGTCTACCAAACATACGGCCAGCAGTTCCATTCAGCATAGAATGTTTACATTTACTGTGATGTCACGTGACTCATACACCGCCACAAGCTACAGCAGCATATAGCAGGAAGTGAGACAGCACTCAGTGACTGGAAACACTTCACACGAAGCCAGTGATGACCCAGATTCTAAAAGTAAAACTAGCCTCTAAACCTTCAGATACTTGGTAGCAAACACTTCTATCGCCACCCAGGGTCTCCAAGGAGGCAGAGAAGACAGCTCTGGCATCCTTCCATCTTCATGTGGTTGTATGGGGGCAGCAACGTGTGTTTTTACAATGTGCCACATTCACCCTTGACTAACGGGTTCACGAGGACATCCCAGAGCAGATGGCTTGTCGATGGAGCGTTTTGAATGCTACTGCACCGAAAGCCGCTGGTACCCATACGTAGTGAACATCACTACCAGGTCCTTTAAACATCAGAGATGATAAGCTACCTGCACTGGCCTTTCTGAAAATGAACAGAGGGGATTCCGCATGATGCAATGATTACTGGGCCTCAAAAACTTGTCTCCATGTCAGAGAAATACATAAACCGAGTGTCGACGGGCTTTAGGGCCTGGAGGGATCCTGTCTACACTCCCAGATAACGACAAGGCACGCACTCATCCCCACATCACGGCGTGTGTGTGATTCACATCAAAGCCACATTTGCACTGGCGTCAAAAGAGAAGGCAAACGTTAAGCCTTTGTTCTCAGATTAATTCATGACAAATAGCCAGAGGTCTTGGAATTAACCCGAAATGTGCTAGGTTTTCCCAGCAGTGTGTACACATGAAAATCCCAAGATCTCTCATTCTCTAATGAATGACACCCATTTCTATTGTGCTATGTAGCATCCTCTGGGTACAGAAGAGTTTAGTTTATCAGAATAGATACATAAATCCCTTTTATTTAAACAGCAGACACTGAGGAATCGTGGGAATTTAAGCTGTAGCAAAATCGCTGCTATTATATTCCATAACTATAAGTTACCGATCTGACACAATTTGACAATTCCCAAAAGTGCATTTCAGACATTTTAATTATTAATGTAATAGGGTCAGAGAAGGCAAAAATGTAATTTAACATCATCTAAGCTATATAACGAGGAATGTAACTGTGGCAATGCTGAACCTCGAACTACTGCAGGATAACACAGGTCAAGAGATGTGAAGAGCTATTCCTTGGTGTTTAACAATGTAGCTGTCAGCTGATGTGCTTAATTGCACCCTAATGCTCCTGCAGAAGCTGGCACTTTGGTATAATGTATAATGGCTGCAGACTCATTCAGCACAGTGCGTATGGAGTACACCGATCCCAACGTGAGCCGACAGAGGCAGGGTGGACACACATTCTCCTGATCGGTTAACCTTCGCACAGCCTTCAGAACGCGCCCGTCAGAGGAGATCTAGATTGTGCCGGCGCTGTTGGGCAGAACTGGGAGGCACTGTAGTATGAACAGTGGCGGCAGGCCTAAGGATACCTATACCCCTTATGGGTGTCACCCCCTGGCTGCCAGCGGCCACTGGGCAGGGCAGGTGTAGCAGGAACTTGCCAGCCAGGCTCTCAGAACTCCATTTACTTCAGAAAGCGTGACTAAGGGAGGTATTGGATGGATCGAGACCGCCCGAGTCACGGGTCCAAATGAAGGCGACTTTTATCCTTCTTTCATCTACAGATGAAAAGGCCGAAAGACACAAACAGGCAGACCAGAATAATTCCGTGATTATTCTGAAATAATACTGCTGTACAATCAGTACCTATTTCTAGCAGACAATCCCTTAGCCCCCCCCCCCACCACACACACACACACACACACACACACACACCCTGTTAGGTTACCATCTCCCCTCCCAGTGAATGTGGCTTCCTCACTTAATAGACTCGATGTTGCTTTTCAGCACCACCACCCCCCCCACACCCCAATATCATCTTCTTCGCAGGGTGGATAATGGCAAGCTCCGCCACGTCCCGTCTCATTACCGCCACAGCCGGCACCGACCGCAAAAGGTGACTGGGCCGTCACGACGAGGGGATTCTGTACTTGCTCAAGGTGCATGTCCGTTATGCTCATCAGCGGTGAGAAATTAAACTCGGCCCCTGAATGACGGCACAAGGGAAGGAGATGGAGGAGATGAAGGAGCAGGGGGAGAGTGATTTAAACAAAATGTCATTAATATGACATCAGGACAAGAATGCCCCCTGGTCTCCTCACCACAAGGGGGCACCAACAGGCTCGGCCATAACCTCACTATATCCTGGTGTGACACAGTGGGAGCAGCTGTGAAGCAGCCCGGCTTTGATGTGGTTTGGGTTTGGCCGTGTCACTGGCTTCTGGGAAACAAAATCAAGACCAGAGCTCACATTCTGGTAATCTAGTTATCAGACCTGATGCCAGGATTAACTAACCATAAATCCATCGGCCAGTAAACCCGTCAGAACTTGTCAAGATGCATAGACCCATAGAGAAGTTCACTGGACTGGGCTAATTAGCCTGTGCTTGTTTTATTCTGCCCACGGTCCAAAGCCAAGCGGAGGATGGCCGAGAAGCATCTGACAGCTGAAGTCGGACAATAACAATAAGAGGGGCAGCCCACAGACACAGCAGGGCTGTCTGTCATGGAGAGGATGGAGGCGCTGCCCATCGGGGGGGTGGCTGTGTGTGGCAGCTGTAGGGCTTAATGGGGTGGAGGAGGGTTTCAGTACTACAGCGGGCAGATACACCTCCGCAAAAGGGCTGTAAATCATACTCACAAAGTCCATTAAACACGGGAGAAAGCGGACAGCACGACACAGGGCACTGTAACCGGCAATTCAGTACAATCTGATACAAGCATCAAATAAAAGGATATTAGCAGAGAGCTCATAACGCATGGTGAGGCTGCCACAGACATCCTGAAGATTAGTCAGTGTGCTGTTGATGTACCTCACTGACAGTGAGCTGACGGTCTCGCATCCATATGACTATTAATGACACCACTAACATCTAATAAACCATACATCCTTTAAGAAATGCTAAAACGCACAAGCTCTCGACTACTGTGCAGATGTTTAGAGAATGGCATTTTGAATAATGTACAAGCACATGCTTCTACCTATTACTAGAACTGTTTACAACTTCAGTTGTAATTTAGGACCCAAGATGGACAGTAAGGTAAGCTCCTTTCTCTTAGACAACTGGGCTTATCTCTTAGGTGCCCCAAATCTCACGTGGGCAGTGACTGCAGCTCCCACCCGAAAACAAACGGGTCAATATAAAGAGAGACGCAGAAATCAAGTGACATAAACCCGGGATTCATTTCAAAGGAACTTAATAATTACCTAGGAGTTCATTGCGAGGACAGACCGGGGGGTTTAATTGAAAGGCTACGAAGCATTGCCATCAAAGAGATAGTTCTCAAGAAACCCCAAGGATCCTGCTGGAACTTTAAGTCTGCCACTCAGCTCCAGAGGGCTCTGTGGAAAATCCACCCATCGCTAGCTAAGCTGCCACCCTCACATCTCGCCAGCCGATGGTCTCCTGTGGCTAACTCAACAAGCAGAGCACCATGCTAACAACACAAAGGCTACGGGACCGAACCCTAAGAAGCACATATAAAAGGTAACCATAGTCATCATCATAGTCATTAGATAAATGAATAAATGAAGATTAAGCTCTTTCAGACCACAGTAATCCGGGGCGGAGATGTTAAGAGGATAAACAGACCGGGTTAAGCATCTACAGCAGGTTGACTGAGCTCAATACCTTTCTCTCGCTTTCATGTGCTAATTACATTTGCAGACACCTCAGCAGGAAGCCTATGAAATACCCGGCCTATGAGTAGGCTTCCATGAAAGAAATTAAGGCCGAAGCAGGAGACTGATAGCCAGAGGGGATCTATTGCAGTGTCCGATACCGAATCGTGAGTCTACTAAAAGAAATCACTGCAAAATGTTGAGTTTGGCTTTGGAACACCAAGGTTCCTGCGAAAGGACAGGACATAAGCCAGGATGCAAGCAGGACACGGAAGCATGCTGTTATTGGTGGGGGAAGATGCACGAGGGGTTCAAACATGCCAAATGACCTCTGACCTGTGCTGGGGCAAAGCCACTGGTGAGGAAAACTGTACAAAATGAATGCAATGGTGGCCATGAAAGAGGGAAGCAGGGAGCTCAGTGACTGTGGCTGCTGGCCGTACTACAGACACCGAAACAGCTCAGTGTGGCCTGATTCTGAGTGCCAAATCAGTGAAGATTTCTGTTCATCAACATTCTCATCAGTTTCCTGTCAAGCTCAACTTGGTACGACATCCTCAGAACTGAAAAAAAAACACCCGTGAAAGACTCGCTTTGCAGATAAACACAAGGTGCACTTTTCTCCTCAAGGGACACTCCTTTAGACCTCGCTCACAACAGTGATGTCATTCAGCAAGAGGGACACGACAATCATCCGACGTAAATTCCGAATCAAAATGTGGGTGTTCATTTAAGTGACAAACTGCAATGTAACAGCCTCACAAGATGAGAAAATTAATAAACAGAATTTGATTATTTCACAAAAAGGACAGTACCTTAATTAGTAGTATCTGCAACAAAAGGCAGTGTAAAATTATTCCAGTAATTTCCATCGTGACAGTTTTCCCCCAGACTGGCTCCAGAGAGAACAGACTGAGGATTCCTGTTGAGCCCCACGCAACCCTGGCAGGTGGGCTGTGGCCTCCCAGTCTGCGGGTTGCTGGAGAGCCATCACGAGTGCTCACTGCGTCCTGATGCTGCACCATCCCCAGGCAGCAGCCTGGAGTGTCTGAGGCTCAAATGGGTGTCTGCGGGGTGGAATGCGGTCACCTGTGAGATGCGGTCACAGGACGAGGTTGGCGTATACAGCCCACTCGAGAGAACACGCCAGCGGAGAGATGCTGCAAGCCAGAGCAGCCCGACTGTAGCTGCATTTAGGAGCAGCTGTGACTCCTGGTACACACTGGGTAGCTGGGACAGCACATTAAACCTGCACAGTCCTCTATGGTTACTGCAGGTTAATGTTCGCCATGCCGGAAAATAAAGATTTATATTGAAATAAAACAGCGAAACACAAATCAGAATTAAAGGCTTTCATAAAATCATAGCCACAGGCTGGCAGGAAAGGGAATTAATTAAAGAGTTCCGCACAAAATATAATTCTGTCTTCCACCAAATACGACTGTGTGACAGAGCCATCAGCAGCGTAGGCTGACAAATCTTTACTTACTGAAAAGGATGTGGAATAGGCCCATGGGGAAGTTTTAAAGAACCATATTTGATAAGATGGGCTGGACAAAAAGTAACTGAAGCACCAGTTACTCGGGGGAGTCCCCTGATCCTCAAACCCCCGCCTAAGGTTACAGCTTGATTCCCCCTTGACTGAGACTATATCATTGGCACCTCCCGTGGCTGCAGTTTAATTTATAAAGGGGCAATGCGAACAGCTCATCCCAAAGGCCCCAAAACACCTGCAGACAGAAACCCCTCAGCATCCTCGCCAGGATCCAGGCATAGGCAAACGTGACAGGTGCTTGGGGCCCCATCGGCACAAGGGGACCCAGAGGAAGCCATGAAAAAATATTTATATATATTATATACATTTATTTATGTTATGTACATATATCTTGGGCCCCAGAAAAAGTAGTTTTAGCCCCTGAGTCACCTCACACCACAGGGTTACAGGTACAAATCTTTCCCTAGCTGTGTGTGTTGATGTTCTGTATTTTCTTCATGGATGGAGTTTGTGGGGGGGGGGGCGGTTGTGTAAATATACTGCAGTCACACTGTGTATTACGTTATTTAGCTGCATTCATGTCACATGACAGGGAGAGCAGCACTGAAAGTTGCTCCTACATATTCACTATGTTGGAATCATGTTTATTTCTCGTGTAGGATGACCAGGTGACCAATCAAGGAAGGGTCACGTGACGAATAAGGACCAATAGAGAGCGCAAGTCTGACATCATTTTGTAGGCGGTTTGTTAGCATTTTCGAACATCTGGGTCCCTTCGCAAAAAGCCTATGAGGAAAGTGAATGGGATTTCAGAAAACCGGCAACGATAACGTCCATGGTTAAAACGAGTATTAAAAAACCTTCACATTTTGTTGTATGAGAAATCATTTGATACTGGTGGAATCTCAACAAATTTTTATGTTTTGCGTAGGAGAAATTAGTATGTTGCTGATGTTCTGCTAAAGGAAGTGAATAACAGAACTACAATGCACCGATTTCATAAACATCACACTAGCCGTTGCTGGTCTGAGACCAGCTTATACTGGACCTGTGTTCTCCTGAAGGAAGCCTGTTGAAGGAATTATTTAGCCATATCGCTCTACATCTTAGCGGTTTCTTACTTTGCAATCTTATTTATTATATAAAACATAGTGCAGATAAGATTGTTTCATCCTCTTTTGTATATAATTTTGAACATACTTTAGTTTAGTGTACTCCGTGTAAATCAATTTCCACATTTCAAAGTGATCTGTTGTTAGCCAGCAACACGGCTCATTGCTTTGTTATCTTCTGTTTTGAATGTTTATAATACAGTTGCACAATTAATTTATTAAATGTTTATTGGAATCCATCTGGGTTGAACAGCTGGAATGAAAACACTTGGGATAAACATTCTGATAGGGTTTTTTTCCATATTAGCTAGACAGTTGGGGAGTTAAATGGCTTTCGCCTCTCTCTAAACTTTTCCTATCATATTTAAAGCATGACACTACAGCACAGAATATTGCCATATTGGATTGCTCACTAATTTATTCATTTGCAGTGGTGGCTAATGAACTGGCAGTGATAAACTGTGTAAAAAAGGAAGGGGGGTTGTCAGACAAAACTGGTCTCAGATTAGCAATACTACTCAATACTTGTGTGAGTGGAGTCAGGTAAATGACAGTTGTAGTTCATTTTGCAATTCTGGTAGCAACATATTAGCAACATATTACTTTCAGGGACACAACAAAAATATTACCAGTAACTAGGGATGCATCGATCCCACTTCTTCTGTCCCGATACCAATACCTGGACTTTGGGTATCGGCCGATACCGAGTACCAAACCGATACCAGTGTTTAATTAATAAGCACTGTTTGGTTTTATATATTAGTGAACAAAGCGTACACCCAGGTGTACT
>JAAGVU020000123.1:23294612-23309847 GCA_011763525.2 Mormyrus iriodes | reverse complement strand
GTGTAATGCCTTACATTTTCAATACAGTAATATTGTAATGTAACGAATTACTTTGAAATGACAGTAACAAGTAATAAATAAGGCATTACAGTTTTGAAGTAACTTGCCCAACAGTGCTTACAAATGACTTAACAACATAAGAGAAAGCAAAGAGGTACGGCTGTGTTTACCTGGGCGTCTACCAGCAGGTGCCTCATCAAGGTCATTGACTTCTTTAGGGTGTCCTTCTCGTTGGGCAGGAAGGCATGGTCCTCATGGTCCAGGGCCTGGGGCCTGTTCACCATGAAATGGGAGATCTGGTCGTTCAGGCTGGTGAGGGACTGCACCGCTGGAAGGTTGGGGAGGGGAGAGAAAAACAGCAATATCAGCCTCCAGTTACAATCAAGGCAGTGGCGAACCCAAGCGACCTCACGCTGTCGCTGTTTTTTCTGGAGCCTCTGATCCACTGGAGCTGATGTTTCACTGGGCTGCACACTGCCTCACGCTCCGCGTCGCCTGCGTTTGGGTCCAGTTCTCAGCAACCCCCCCCCCTCCAGATAAGTGGTTACTGAAAATGAACTGATGAATGGGTAGCCCTGCTGTAATTACAGAATGAGGATTGGAGGATATGTTTTTGGGGTTATTAAACAAAAGTCACATCGCTGCAGGGACCCATGGCAAAGTCAAACTGCAGGTGGACATTAAACACTATTTCTGGTTTAGTCCCAATGCATTACAGCTGAAAGCTCGCTCACTCCCTAAGACTTTACAGACCAAACCTAGACACCCTTCAGGAAAACACTCCCGGTCATTCCCCTGTCAATCCCTTTCCAGGGCATCTAACATCAACACAGACGTGAAATTTATTCTGCATTCAGGAGGGAGATTTCAGTAGCATAGGCACCAAACTGTAGGCAGACTGTATGGCTGACTGACCAGACAGAAAACAAAATCCTCAAGGGTTTTTTACAATCTACCTAATTAACCATAATTAATGTATTATAAATAAAATATTATGTAAACTAAGTGATCTGCAGCAGTAAAGCATTTCATCATGACATTTAAATGAGCTGTAATATCTTCTTTAACCAATTATCAGGTCCACCCCCGATCCCGTGGGTTAAAAACAGCTGAATTTAAATTTCAAGCATGATTCCGATCTCTCTGGTCTGTCTTATGCCATATGTAAACTACTCCGGCCAGACTTCTCCAAAGATACTTCATACAAACAGTGCCGAATGGACTGGCTTTAAGACAACTGGGATGTGGCCAAGCAGTGGGAAGCGTGCTGGTTCAGGAACTGGACATAGATGACAAATGTTGAATTTCCTCAGGGAAAATACCCATCCATGAAAATGAAATGACCGTAAAATGACATGCTGCAAAATTAGCCTACAGAGAATGAACTAAACTGTCAACCAGAACTTGACATTTCAGGTCCAGAAAGTAAAAATTCAGACCAAGATTTTGCTTCAGCCAGGCAGATGAGTATAAAGAGTCACAGTTACAGAGTCCTGAACTGGTTGGTTGAAACAAAATCTTGGTCTGGATTTTTACTTTCTGGAACTGATTTGTCCACCTCTGACAAAAGCTAGGCTTGGGTGGCAATACTGTAATGCACTGTACTGCATTATTTTGGGTAAATCATGGTATTTTGAATTCTTAGTGACAAAGTGAGGGATCAGTGAGTGGAACCCCCCCCCCCCCATCAAAATACCGGATATGCCGGAAAATACCGGCATAATGATAATGTCTGAACAATATGACGGTATGAAAAATTTGATAATGGCCAAACCCACTGTCAACAAAGTCAAGCTTTTTCAAAAACCTGCACAGCACATGCATAAAAAAGAGCATTTCAAAGGCCATGACTCACAGCACATAATTCCAGGGGCTGATACAGCAGACTTGAGGACCACGTTGCCAGGGTTGGCCTTATCTAACCACACAGCCATGCTAAGTATACCCTGTCCAGGCCGGCGTTATCACTGTAACATCACCGTCACACCCTACCCAGCCATTACTGTTCCACATGGCTTAAAAAACAACATCCTATTTGTTTTCCAACAGCCACTGAGGGAGCAAACAGCATCTTACAGCATCCATGCAGACTCGACCACACGTCATCAGAATTCCGGGCTTTGTAAAGACGCATTAAACACCATTTAGAAGTGACTGCTTCACGCTTCAGCTAGGCACCTGTCTTTTAAATGTGAATAACATCACTCAGTCAGAATGAGCGAAAATTACAGGCATCCCACGGGGTTTCCGTTAATATCCGACAGTAATTAAAGAACGGGGTGTTGAGCAAAATGTAGCTTTTCTCAGTTGGGTGCCGCTAGCTGTAAAGCAGGCTGACCGATACCCACGTAATCGGCAGGCTCACAATCATCACAACTGAGCACTGAAGGTAAAAATTACTCATGATGACGTCAATCCCAGAGAGCCATCGGGCCCTTCTCCATGTCACAATCACACATACATACGCATGTGGTCACCCAGTGTCCATCAACAAAACAGACAAAAATAAATAAATTTAAAAAACATCTCATTCTAAAATTTAAATTGGCTATTTAGCAGACCTGTTAACTCAATCAAATTATAAAAGATGTGCTGGACAACAAGAACAGACAGACCAGGGTGTAGAAGAAGGTAAACTGGCCTCCCCTCGGAGCCAAGTCACAGAGGATTCTCAGACAGCTGCGTTCAACCAGACACCAGCTAATTATTTCCCACCTGATTAACAGAGAAAATCAATAATAAGCTACTGTCATTTCAAGAAGCTGTGGATTGACTAATGAAGTTTGCAACACATCACTCTGGCAACATCACACAGGCATCAATTAATATTCATTTAAGTTAATGGCTGCAAAAACATTCCCCTTCGTGTGAAGAATAATCCTCCACAAGAATTCTATGCAATTAACATTTATATTAATTTATTTGTAGGGCACAATTAACTAAACAATAGCCAGAACAAAGTTACATCAGACCCAAGTTATCTCTGGTTCTCAGATGGCATACATAAAGGGTCTTCCTTAGTCGTTTTGCATCCAGGGTACTGAGAGGCAGGCCATCCTGCTGAGAGGGTTATGACAGTAACGGCAGCACTGTGCGGAGGCTGACTGGGCCACCATGCCCTGGCAGGATCCACGTGCCACCCGGATGTTCTAACACTCCCCAGGTGCTGGCAGGTCATGCCAGCTGCTGTTCTGCATTAGAATTTGGCCAGGGTGACTCCCTCTGTAAGCCGGGATTACCCTAAGCCCATTACTGCTATAGGGTGGGGGCTTAAATTTGTCAGTGTTGTTTTTCTCAAATGGTCTTTCAGTCAGGTTTCAGTCCATCTCTGCGAGTTTGGAAACGCCAACAGCTAGGTGGGGTGGGGTAGGGTGGACGTCTGGACCAACCCGTTCACAAGACAAAACGATGGATTCATGAAGTGTTATATAATCACCCTTTTAATGGCCTTTAAGAGCACAGGGACCCAACAAACCCCAATTACAGAGTCTCTTGAACAGGGAAGCCTTTCAAGAGGAATGTTTTATGGAGCATTGAAAACCAGAGGTCACATAGGTTCGTCCATTCACTGGTCACATGGCTGTCACTCGAGGAGGGAGGCACCGGCGGAGGCCGAGTTATTTTCTGTAGAGCAATAATAAAGACTTTCAACAACATCTAATTTTGCACAAAATAAAAATCACATTTGCTTAAAATACTAAATAACTATGGTTATGATTCCTTGTACATGCGTTTCCCAACCTAGTCCTTGCGAATCCCCAGACAGTCCATGTTTTTGCTTCCTCCCAGCACTTTGCCAAAAAGTCCACATTTTTGCTCCCTATCAGCTCCCATGCAAAAATGTGGATTGCCTGGGAGTCCCCGAGAACTGGACTGAGAAACACTGGTTTAGTTAAGTTGTAGTGAAATGCATTCCATGTGATCAGCAATGCCAATGAAAATGGGGGCGGGGGATTCGATTTTGAGGGGGCTAGTGCCACCCTGCCACCCACCCCCCCAGTTCCACCAGTGTGTAGGGCACATGGGAGTTTTACTTACACAAACATGTTCTGAGAGCTGAAGGAACAATGATTGGTTCAGAGTGATAACCAATCAAATTGTAGAGGACATAGGTCCAAGCAACTAGAGGAGATTGGATGTCTTGGTCCCACCTCCTCTAGCTGCTTTGACCCGCCTCCTCGCTCTGAACCAATCATTGTTCCTTCTGCCCTGAACATATCTGTGTAAGTAAAACTCCCAGGAGCGTGTGTAGGACAGGTCAGAAGCGTAACACAGCTGCCCAATAGCTACACCACAGGCAGAGGTAGTTCCACATCAAGAGGACCATGTGCATGGTGTTACAGAGGGCACGAGCACCCTCCACTGATGAATCAGGGGACCCCCAACGCTGCTTACGGGATCGGTCACTGCAGAGATTCTGGGAGATAGAAAATCTCCAGAGTTTCTTGGTTCTGGCCAGGGGCTTCTGCCCTGTGGAACTTGCCCCGAACATCTCCCTACCAACCAGTTGAGTATAAAGGGTCACAGCCACCGAACACTCAACTGGTTCATTGAAACAAAATCTCGGTGTGGATTTTTACTTTCTGGACCTGAACTATTCATCTCTGCTTGGGAGCCATGCCAAATGACCCCAGCTGACTCCTCTTGATCCAAGCAGTGGTTCTTGGGATCTCCAAAGAGATCGAGACCAGCCACCCTGCAGAGGAACTTCAAAGCAGCCACTTGTACTCATGACCTTGTTCTTTTGGTCATTACTCACAACTCTTGTCTGTAGGTGAGTATAGGGACGTGGACTAACCAGATAACCACGAGTCTCATCATCTGGCTTAACCCCCATTTTATCACTACAGGCCTCCACAGTGCCCACAAAATTCCAGTAATAGATCCTCCTGTCAATTTCAACATTCCCTCACTTGTGATCAAGATCCCGAAGGTACTTAAACTCCTCCACTATAGGCAGACTCTCTCACCTCACCTGAAAGGAACAGTGCATCATTTCTGAGAGTGTAGCGTGGCCTCGGATTTGGAGGTACTGATTCTACTCTCATCCCTGCCATTTTATACTTGGCAATAAATCACTCAGGTGTGTGCTGAGGGTCCTAGTCTGATGAGACAAAAGCACAACATGATCAGCAAATAGCAGGGACATCACTTTTATCCCCCATATCAAATGCAATTCTAGGTACGGCTGTGCCGTGATATAGCCGCCGAGCAGGAGAACAGACCAGGTGCACAGAGGCCACACAGATTTTGTGCAAATGACGCAAAGACCACTCTTACTACATTCACACAGGGACCCTGTATTCCTGTAACACCTCCCACAGTAGGTGCTGGGGAACATGATCATTAGTCTTCTCAAGGTCCACAACGTACACGGAGACTGTGTGAGCATATTCCCGCAAACCCTGCCAAAGCTGTGCTAGGGCGAAGTGTTGGTTCACTGTTTCACAGCCAGGCCGCAATCCGCACTGTTGCTCCAGAATGTTAGGCTAATGTAAATGAGTATCCTCTCCAGTATCCAGGCATAGGCTTTCCCTTGGAGTAATCTGTATAAATTTGGCATATCCTGACGTTTATTAAATTCGGTTAGTGGAGCATGCCACATGCTATTGTTTTGGTTTTGCTACCATTATACTAACTTTTGGGTGTCATAATATGCCTCTCATTAACATTTTAGGCGCACTAATCTGCTTATTAAATTGTGGGTGTAAGACAACGTCCGTATAGTACCAAAACACCTGCATCTGGACAAATGTTTCACCTGTTATCTAAAGCCCTGGTGATTATTGAGCATGTGGCATATAATCGCGATGTGATATCGTGCAGCCCTATTTCAAAGCACAGCCTCCAGCTCTCTCTTCAGGGACCAGGAGACGAAAATCAATGATCCACTAAATGAAGGGAGTGTGGAATATTGGAATGTGACTACCCAGTTAACAGGCTATTCTGGAACACCCAAAGCAGATTCCCTGTACTTTCATCTACATGCTCCGTTTACATCTTAAAATGCCGTCTGTGTAACTAACTTGCGACAATTAGAAGCATTTCCTAGTTGTCTGTCCAAAACAGGCCACATGCAGCAAAAATAAAAAAGCTGGCCAGCTACATGGAAACCATCAGGCAGCTTCTGAAGGCACCTTTCATTAGGAACTGGCAGGATGAAAAAAGCAACAAAAAAAAATAATGAAATGTTTCATTTGTATCTGGCACTCAGCAACATCCATCCTCATAAATCCACATTTTTTTCAAATCTTCACTCGTAAGACCGGTATGCTAAAAGAGGAATTACTTAGAACAGGAAAGCCAATTTAATGAACTACAAAGAGGGGAAAAAATAAGAGGTTAGTGTGTTTTTATTTTTATTTTTAATACTTTCAAAGCCGTAAGTACATTAAGCGGATTTTTTTCCCCATGCAGAATTGTTGGAAAGACGTGAAAGAATCACATTTATTGGACAGGAAGCCATGGTGGTGGACTTCAATGGAGCCTCGCATTGGGATTACAGAGCGGCTCTCGCTGGATTCCGACAGCAGGAGGATTTGGAAAGCTTCCAGAGGTCCGATCTCCCCATCCGACTTTGTCGAAATTACCCATGGAGCACTGCATTGCTCGTCAAAATGCAAAACAAGGAAGAACAACAAAAAAAAAAACACACACATTTGCCGGCTTCACTCAGTTCCTGACACACCAGACTCTGCTGGTCCATGCTGCTCAAAGGATTGATCCCATTTGGAAAACAAATTGCATGAAGCCATATTGGCAGAACCGTGGAATCAGTGAGCGGTCGACTGCACAGCAGGTCAGGCAGGCGTTTGTACACTGAGAGCTTCAGCACAGGGAGCCGGTCCAATAAGGAAAACAGATTGTGACACAGGGATTCACAGGACACAATGCAAAGTTACAAATGCTGCAGTAAACTGCACCGACAGCACAGCAGTGAGCCTCGCCATCCATAATGCAGGAACAGCAGAACAGGAAATGCCTTGAGAAAGTGACCAGCTCTCAAAACTGTGATAAAGCAAATATGATTCTCAGAGGATCATTTACACATTTTAGTGCTGGATATCTTAAAAAAAGGGGGAAACAAGAAAACCAAATAGGAGAGAAAACCCTGGCACTTACAGCAGCAATAGAAGTGTTTTTAACACCTGCAGTATATGAGCTGTGCGATGTCAGCCTAAGGGGGCACTCAGCGGGAGCAGGGAGCCACATTCCAGGGTCGCTATGGCGATGAGTTCTGTCTTGTTAACCAGCAAAGAAGACAGACTCAGCGAATGGACGTACTTCACAAGCCGCAGGATCTGCTGAAGGCTACGGCTGGGTGGGGGGAACATTCCAGAAAGGTCTTGGAGGGAGGGGGGATTCTTGGAGCCAGCTTTTGTGATTGGGTTTCCATGGGAGAAAGCGCAGGGCAGGGGCAGGAATTTGCAACAGTCTGATTCTCTCAACGTCTCCAAAACAAACAACCCCCCCCTCCCATGGGCTCACCAGGCTGAGCAGTCTGCTGCATTTTTCCCAGCCTGTGGGGGAATTCCCCAAGGCCCAGGTCAGACATGTGGTTCTCATCCGGCTCCGGGTCTGTGCTGGCTGACACGGAACACAGTCCGGAAACGTCCTTTGTGCCTATGTGCACACCTCAGGTAGAGGCGCGGGAAGGGTTCATTACACCAGGCCTCAGACCACTCACACAACACCCCACGCGATCCTGCACGCTTGCTTGGAAACATCCGATCCAGCGGGATGCAGGAAGCGTCCAAACTGATTTCAGAATGAACCGAAAAAACTCGCCTGCTGGTTTTCGGACTCTCTTCCGGTCCCCCCGACGGCTGTCGGAGCGATACACACTTCATTTAAATTCAGTAAGCCTGCCTCTGGATTAGCTGAGGCGGCACACGGGCACCAGCCCATCCATTCAAACCACCGCTTAGCCTGCATACAGGGCCACTGTGACCCAGGGCCTAACGCAGGCTCCACAGGGTGCACAGAGTGTACTCTCAGGGTGGGGCATCCATGCTACCAGTCACTGACTAAGAGAATGCACAGGGGCAACATACAGCCACTCACACACACTCATTTGTGGTTTAAATCCAGATAGGCACAATTTGCTTTGCTTGTCATCTCCCTGACACTAATAGATCGGTCTGTTAGAAGAAGTGGCCTGATAAACTCTTAAGCATAAAAATTCACAGATTAGGAAGTTAGGAGTGAGAATGGTTAATCGTATATTTTCAATCTTAAATGGTCCTATAACAACTCAACTCATCCTCACTCTGTACTGACATAACCCATAAGTCACAGAAAAGGGTGACGCTAATATGACCCAATACCAACCAACCAGGTGAGCATATAGAGTCACAGTCACAAAATACTGAGCAGGTTGGCTGAAACAAAACCTTGGTCTGGATTTGTACTTTCTGGACCTGAACGTTCCACCTCTGTCTGTAATGGATTACTGTAATGTGAGTAACTTCCCCAACACTGTCCATGAACAGTAAAACTGATAGGGAACAGCCACTTTATTACAGCGCCACAGAGCCATAAGGAGGCCTAACCCAACTCTTTTCCCTTACTCTAACCGTAACCCAACCCGTAACATTCCTGACAAGGAGTCCTAAAGACTCAAAATCTCCAGTTTCACTGTCACAGGATTCAGTGGAATCCCTCTGGCTCTCGATCCTCTCCTGGAAAAGCCCCAAACATTTTTGTTCCGCAGAACAGCCTAAATTACATAATCTAAAAACACTGGGATTGGAGGATGACATCCTCAGATGGAGGGGGGGGGGGGCTCAGGAATTCCTAATGAGCAGGCTAAATGAATTCTGCTGATTTTACGGTTGACGGTTCTCTGAAGCCACACCCCCAAGCTCTGAGGTTTTTCTACCATGCAGGGCTTGACCTGAATCACTTCCTCTCCTCCCAGGAGAAGTGGCTATCTGTGTCGTTCAAGAGCCTTCCACCTTCCTGCCTCCACTTTAGCCCGCAGTGCACACATTCCACTGATATGCACATGGTGCACAAACACAGCTACATTTCCTCACAGAGGGATAGCTCCTGGCACATCTTTAACGACACTAAATCGACATCCTGAATAACACAAAAAAAAGTCTTATCAGGATCACAGGAGCCATGTTTGTAATCCCACAATGTGGCCTTTAAGCACTGGAGGAGTCCCCCCGCCCCCCCACCACCAGTGGTTGAGGCTTCACCAATTACTCAAATCATTAGATCGGACTCCGCGCGCGGCAAGACACCGGGACCGTGACTACCCGTCCGCATCGCAGAGATAAAACTAATGAGCTTCACAGGACGGTCCTATTGCTCTTTCTACACTGCCAATTTCAATATTTCAATTGGGGGAGTTAATTAAAATGAAAATGAAGGAGAACCCCCCCCCCACACACACACACACACCCCCTCAAAAGTCAGCTCAATCTCCCACATCCATAAAATAAAAAGTTATGCAGTACCAATCGCCATGGCGACCGCTCACAGATCGTTTCCCGCCCCTGGGACGTGCTCTGCGCTTCCCAGCCCTTGAGACTTCAAAGGACGGCAGTGGGTTTGGCCCACAGTGCCGTGTCAGGGGTCTGCCAGGGTACGGCAGGCTCAGCTGGCAGCCAAGCCTCCACCTGCTGTGCAACTCCACACAACAATATGTATACAATTGTATACAATTATACATTATTTATACATTTGAAAAGTAGAAGAAAGACGCACTCAGAAGAAAACTCAGCACAATGAGACTCAACACTCTGCCAAACAGACTCAAAGGCAAGTACGGAGGTTAAATTTGCAGCCAATCCAGCACAGCCACATGGTCCACCAACTGCTCCAGTGACTGTTCAAGATGTTTAAGAGGCGTGTCAGACAATAAAGGCCTGAGTTAGGGGGCATGCAGGGGAATGTACAGAGGGATATAGACAGGGGACAGGGGATTTAATTAAGCACCTTTCAGAACCCACCGGCAAAAGACAGAGAGAGAGAGAGAGAGAGAGAGACAGACTATAGAGGAAGAAGAGATAGCGAACGAGAAATAAAGGGTACACCAGCCGAAGAACATGTACAGTTGGTTTAATGGACAGTCAACAGTGAAGGAAGAAAAAAAATAGCCACCGGGAATTCAGTTACTGTTTATAATGACCCCTCATGACACCAATAGGTGATTTAAAGAGACTGAGGACTGCAACCACGGCGACTGAGACACTGAAGGCTCAAGTGATGGCCCGCCGTTCATGGATATACAGCACAGGGCCACAAACTTGCCCAGGAAACATTCTTGTAAGGAAAAGAATCCCGGATCCAGTACAGTGTAAAATAAGCCAGCTTTCAGGGCTGCCCAGAATGTGTCACCACAGGCTTTCTCTGACTTTTGCAAACTCATGTGACCCCACCCCTCCCCAATTTCTCCAGCACAGTTTATTGGATTCCACTTCTGACACTGGCTGTCTGTTCTGTCAGCTTGAACTGTGTACCTCAAAGACCACACACAATGGACCGAAACAGAACAAAATGAAAAGAACCATAAAGGAACATAATGAACCAAAGAGTAAAGAGAACAGAATCTGTACTGGAGAACCCAGACCAACAGGCCCAGGAGAGACCCACACTTACAGGAACAGAAACTGCCCAGATTTAAGGGTTACCTAAGTGCCGCATGGCCAAGCACTGAACCCCTCATCAATATCCATTATACTGCCATGGAGAAAGCACACGCACCAGCAACTGCGATAAATTACTATTAAACGTATAAACATTCCACACTGGGGATAGCTGGTTACTGAGACAGGTACTCTGAGAGTCTGATAAAAGGCACTGATGAGATGTTAAACACCTGAAAGAACACAAACGAGAAATCTGATATGGCTTTTTCAGAATGTGAGGACTGGTAAAAACAGCAAACAAATTCTGCTTGCACAACCTGTGTCAGGAGTCTCACGCAACAATCATTTTATTAAGAAACATGAAGAATCAGGCTTACCACACTCCAGCAATTCTGAACATATTCAGTAAAATTCAGCCTTCAAAATTGTGGATAAGGTGGTTTTAAAATTAAAGAACTTCTTTCAGCTGTCTGGTAATCTTCCGAGTTATGTAAACTTTAGTCTTGAGTATTCTCTGCTGCTCCCACTTTGCCCCTGCCTCCTCTGTGGTCCCCGCATTGGCCCCACCCACTCTGCTGCCACAACTTTGGCCCCGCCTCCTCCGTGGCCCCTGCATTGGCCCCACCCACTCTGCTGCCTCCACATTGCTGCATCTCAACCAATAGCCTCTGCCTTGCTGCATCCCTAGCTTCCCGCTGGTGAATCGTGTTGCCATAACTACAACACCTGACTCCAAATGACCTTCTGATCATGTGACTAATCCAGGCCCTCACAATACAGCAAATGACAACATTGTTCCTGAACTTAGTTATTGCATTGTCTATGATCACTGGTTTAAAAAAATATAAAAATTCACCTAAATTTTGAGAAAGTAAAATGTGAGGCAAGCGCATATTCTGAATTTCCCCAACACCACACAAGACAACAGTGAATTAGCATAAAAGAATGTTTAACATTGGCTGCAGAGGATCTATGCGTGCAGTCAATCATGGTTTTGAAATGGACCAAGAAAGGATTTGATGAGTCAGTTCTTATTCTTATGAGTTTTTACTCAATGGGCAAATTAAAGCAAACCAAAAACACAAAATGGTGGATTCCGTGCAATAATTTTACATTTGCCTTGATTGTGTCTCATACCTCACCTGAAGAGGGCAGAGGGCATTCCAGGCAGTGCCACTGAAAAATAACCTAACTTGCTTTATGCCAGAGTGAAAATTCTGCAGCATTTAAGTTCCCTGCACAAGCATGTTACGGCTTCACCAGAGGTGCATAGTAGGTCCAGAAAGTGAAACTCCAGAACAAGATTTTGTTTCATCGTATTATTCTCTACTTTATTCTCAAATATTCTAGTCTCTGACAGAGACAGGTGAAAGGTTCATTCTGACAGCGACTTGCAACTCACAAGCAGATAGAAGAGCTTCTCACCTTAGCAGCCCAACTGCTCACTTCTAACTTGACAGAGACGGAAGGGTCCCTCTGGGATTTCCTTCAACAGTTTAACCCTAAGGACACAAAATAGCCCCATTTATCTG
The DNA here is from genome assembly GCA_011763525.2 of Mormyrus iriodes. NCBI lineage: Eukaryota > Metazoa > Chordata > Actinopteri > Osteoglossiformes > Mormyridae > Mormyrus > Mormyrus iriodes. Next base: position 23,297,714 of record JAAGVU020000123.1, on the reverse strand, counting down.
ATCTGGTGGGGGTGGACATTGAGTCATTCCCAGAAGCCCCTTTTCTGACTGTGGGAGGACCAATCTTTCCTGCAGCGATGCACATTACACTGCAGCCCCGGGAGGGTAGTTTGCACTTAAAACACAGGAAAACCATGAGTCGATAAACAGCAGAGGCTAATCAAATTTATGGTCTGCGTTAGAGGGTCCCTGGATGACGATGGCAATTCACCTTGACTTTAATATTGACGCACCCATAACTTGCAATCCCTCGTTTCGGTAACGCGACTCCGCGGCGCGCCTCTACCTACACCTCGCTTTGATCTCGGTGCACGCGCCGGTTTCTGGAAGGCCAAGGTTCAGAACGCGTGTTTTCGCCCGCAAACACATCAGCAGTGCAATACGCCAATAAAGCACAGCACATACAGAATGACGTACCATAAGAACAAAGAGGGGAATAAAGTACTTTTTCTTAATATATTCTTAAAGGATTTGGGAATTACTGTGACCCCTAGCAGGGAATACATTCTGCATTAGTTGGAAATTTAGAAATGTATTGAAGTAGAGGAGTTCATCCATTCATGAGATCTGCAGCTTCTCCCTTTTCTTACAAAGTCACAGGGCAGTAGTCCGACCACAGGGGAGACTCCCTCAACACACACCAGTATCAATAGTGGTTTTGGGGGATCACCCCAGGAACGCGCTCTGTCCACATGACGGCTTCAGTACACAGAGGATCTCACTTATACACAGAAACCATTCACTACCACGACATAATTTACTGATACGTACGTTGGCTAAAGACAAATAAAACGATAGTATGATGGACTAAACCCCAGTCCTGCATTTAAATATGATAAAAAAATATGTGGCATAGCCCACAATAAACCAAACCTCTGTGGCATGTTGGCCAAGATCCCTTAAACACGAAGAATTAAATGTTTTAATGTGTATCTCCTATAAAGGCGATTTAAACCGAATACGCCCGCGTCGGGGACATGCAAATAATCGATTACAATTAATTAAATTATTCAATATTTCACCTTGTTCACAGGAAAGGTGAGGAGCTTGACCATGACAAACAGCACATAGCTTTCCATGGAGGGGGGTGGGTTTAACTCCTGCGTTAATTTACAGCGTACCGGTTCCCGTTAATAAAATCTAACGTCCAGATAAGAAATGAGCCGGTAGGGAAGGTAGAAACAGCCGGTGCGGAGCCACAGGTGCCGCTCGCTCGCGTTTAGACACCTAGAAAAATGATTACACCATAAAAATAAATCACTTTACATTTGGCAGGCAGTATTAATTTCCGTGCTTCAGAAAAAAAAAGTCCCCGTGTACAAAAAACAGGCTTAGTTAACTGTAACCTAAGTAATGAAGCACAAATTAAAGTTGACACAAGTTTACACGTCTTTGGTGAGAACGCCGTACGAGTAACGCGCGGCTCTTATTGACGCGAGTCTGCGGGTGGGGGTGGAAAGCTGGAAACTATACGGAAGACCACAGCTTAATGCTGTAGCGGATTAAGTTTTGTGCTGGAAAAATACATATTTGTCCCTCGAGGCAAAGTAATCTCACCTTGCTGACAATTACAGTTCCACGCCGGTCCGGCAGAAAGTCGGCTTGTCTTCGTGGGACTGGGTCTGTCAGCACCAGCCCTAGTGGGCGGGCAGCGTAAGAATCTCAGCCGCAGTCACAGTGCAAGAAAGGGGGAGTCACATTCAGCCATCCGTGCCTTTGCTCAATCCTCCTTCGGGCAGGACGCCCACGTCACGCGAATACAATGCGCGCGTGTTTGCAGCACATATGAGGCGGATTTCTCACGCGCTGTGCAGCCCCCGTGCATGGCGGAGCACGGTTATGTATTTACCCTTGCTGACATACTGCGCCTCCACCCGTGGACGGGTATTTCCCTTAAAACGGTGCCTCATCTCCGCTGGTATCGCTTGGCTCCTTTCCCGGTTCTGTGTTTTCGGAGACCATTCCCCACGGATCAGCCCGATTGCGTTAACTTTGTCTGCCTGCGTAGACACACTATGCCGTTAAGTCACATCGTTTGCAAGTCAGATTTACGCCATCTCATCCTCAAGCCATCCATTTTTATGAAGTACGGATATCTCAGTATATTTTATATTACAAACACATAATTCTTATAAAACACTGGACTCACTGAGTAATTTTAAACACGAGCCGGTGCGCCCAACAGTTACACACGCTAAACTATCATGTAGCTCTTTGTCCGATCCTTTTGTTGGTAAAGGAACATTGATTCTCATTGTTCTGAACAGTGAGGCAGGAGATCCATCAAAGAATCAGGCAGTTTCAGTTTCTGTTCAGGAGAAGAGGTCATGGGTCATAATCTTTACTGCTGGGACCGTGCGTTGCAGAAATCAGGGGGGTGAGAAGAGGGGCCCAGATTCAAATTTATTATTACATCACAATTTACGCAACATAAAATTAGTGAAATTCTTATATTCAGAGCTCTAAACAGCAGTATACAGTATTCAGTAATGCATATTTACAATGTGGGAAATTATATATATAGATACATTATACATACACACACATTATATATATATACACACACACACACGTTTGTATTCATATCTTTGTGGGGATCGTCCTAGGGCAAAACCCTAATCCCAACAATGATTTTAACCCACTACCCAGCCCTAACCTTGGCCATAACTAACCAAACAAAATACAAGGCTTTTGGCATTTTTACTTTTTTGATTGCAGTCACAGATTTATATCACACTGAGTTTCCCCTTGTGGGGACCAAAAATGGTCCTCACAACGTCAAAATAACAGGTTTTTATCACATTGTCAGGACATTTGGTCTCCACAATGTAATATTTACATGACCACACACACAAACACAGGGGTGCAACTACTCATTTTTTGGGGGGTATGCAACAACAATTTTGGCGCCCCCCGATTTTGGCAACCCCCCCCCCAAAAAAAGGTATAAAAAAAATGCCCGTTTCACAGTTCACTTACTGAAGTTTATTTAAACAGATTTCAAATTTTTCCATCATAGTTCATGCCTGTTGCTGTCTTTCACCCACATCAACATTTTTTGGCGCATCCCCTCACACGCCTTCTCCTTTTCTTTTTTTCTCT
>JAAGVU020000123.1:23273662-23287649 GCA_011763525.2 Mormyrus iriodes | reverse complement strand
ACCAGGAACCCCAAGGCAAAAAACCCAGCAAGTCACCCAAGCGAAAAATTATTAAGCCATTAAAGTCACTTTGGATAAAGGCTCCAAGTAGGTGTGTGAGTTTAATTAGAGTCATCTTGGCACCCTTCTCCATCCTGAATAATGGCCCCAAAGATAAGAGTGTCAAATTACATACATCTCAGACATCTGGCCAAGGCATCGTTAATGAGACGTGAGGAAAACCGCTATGGGGAAACTGGGATCAGTGTTAGGGCCTCGTGCCGCACGGCCAGAGATGGGCGTGAAGCCTCAGTCAGGAGGAATCAACTGCAGATGATAAGATGAAGGTTGGGGGTGGCCCAAACTATCAAGTGCTATCACGAGAATGGAGGTCACAGAGGTATTCGCGAAGCCACTCAGGGTAACTACAGACTTATCCTACTCTATTCTTTATACAGTCACCTCCTAGTTAAGGTCAACGGTCAGTGCAAGAACACCAACTTCATCCTTTTTTGCAAGGGTAGTTTAGGTACTGAACCTCTTTGGGACTCAAAATGTCAGGTTATGAGGTTATAGCCCAGATCACTGTGCCACCTGCCACCCCTTCACATGCCGACCCGGCAAATACCATTCGTTACAGAGTCAGAGAAGCCGGAGAAGTCCGCCGATTTGGGGCTGGAAACCAAAAGAGCACAGATTGGGGGAACAAAAAACCAGTTTAATTCTGGGTTTTTGAAGAAAAAAACTGAGACCCAACTTGAAAGGGCAAAAAACACAGATCGCACTTTTCACATGGAATGAATATCATTAAGCCTCATTTTATCCTCTGATATCACCTCGCCTCAGAGACACGACAGGCAGCTGTAATCTAACACGCGCCCCGCACATGCCCTCACGTGTGACGCAGTTTGCATACAACCGATCCTCACCCTCCATCACTCCCCACTTACTCATCCTACAGAAAGGCCTCTCTCTGCATGTGTCATGACACCCAACTAAAAGCCAGGGTACACGTGTACGCATGAATAAAACATTCCCTCATTAATGAAGACTCTGTTTTAACCTTCATGGCTGCCTCGGTGCCCTAGGGACAGACTTCCTGACAGAAAGCTACCGTTTTTGAGATAGAGTTCTGCTCAACAGTGGTACTACAAATCATCGCTGACAATCTTGGGCTTTCCTCTCTCCCTGCTCCATTGTGAGGTACCAGTGCTGATCACTCATAACAGTCAAATTTTATCCTTTGGGAGCTAGGATAAGTTACTATGTTAAAGTCACGCTCTTTTTTTGCAGTCATAACAACATCTCATGTTAGTGTGTACAAGCAAATGCTAAAGGGCAAGGTGCACCATCCACCAAGGTGGAAATAATTTGGTGTGGAAATGCAAAAGAGCCTCCAAATGCAGTGTGTTATACCGGCCCCACTGAGGGGGGGGGGCTGCGGCCTGCAGGACATCCCCACAATCCCACTGCAAACTCACAATGTAACATTACAATCCATGGCCAGACTCAAGGACACATTCACAATGTGCAGGATTTTTGCCGGAAAGGGACTAAGAGCAACCTGAGGTAATGAACTCCCCTGACCCACAGGTAATAAGTGACAGGCTATTGGCTCGTTGAGCTTCCATTCTGAAGCTGGCCGTGTTGAGCTACCGAAACGGCACAAAACAGGCCTGGGACTGAGCTATTCTGAGAACTCCAACGGCCTGTCAGCACCAAGGTTCATTTGACCAGCGAACTTAGGTAAGTGACCCTGACAAGCCTTGTCATCTTTGAGCAGAACATTGGGAAAACAGCAGGAGAAATCTGTCCTCCAGGAAGTACATGCTGCTGTTGGGGAAACAGCACAAAGGGATGAAGGTTTCTCAGGATACAAGGGACTGCAGGACACGCTGATCGGTTTAAAACCTAAATTTTTCCATTATTATCATCGCTGTCTCCCGGCAAGCCATCAAAACAGATGTAGTAACGAGTTTTTATCTCGCCGGTGTATGGACCTCCCTCTGAGCCGGGAGAGGAAGGCATTAGCAAGGGCGGAATGTTTATCGCTGGCCTCGCCGATGCAGCCGGGGGTTAAATAAAACATGAATTAAATGAATGAGGCACAGTGAAAGCAAGCGAAGTCAAAAATAGCTCAGCATCCTTCTACCATTTTATGGGAAACAGTCTCTTCATTTGAGAGAAAAAAAAGCACTTCATATGAATGTCTGGCGTCTCGAACATGACGCTCTCAACAGTCAAGCTTTAAGACTGAACCCGGGTGCCGCTGGACTGGGATGGAGAACTGCAGAGACACCCGACTGCTGTACTCTGACTGCTGTATTCCTGATGATATTTGTGAGGAAGTTGTAAAAACGTACAAGGCCTGTGGCAGGTCGAAACATCCAAGAGACGCATAATCTGATCCTCACATTCAGATGTTTCTCGATGGAGGCTCCTAGCTTCTCAAAGCGAAATCTAGAATTTTAATACTGATCATGTCGCAGGCGGAAAGCAGCGATGCATTCCTGCAGACGCAACCATGGCGCTAATGAGGCTCTGAAAAATTCAGACAAAGAGCATTATTTATTAAAAAAAATCTTTGAGGAGGAATTCTCCCTGTTGCGTTTTAGCATACTTCACATCTAGAAATGGTTGCCTATACTGAAGTGTCAGGCATAAACACACACACACACACACACACACACACACACACACACACACACACACACACACACACACAAGCACACGCACATGCACGCACACACGCTTCACCATGTACTACAAACAGGCCAACCAATAGCCTTCTGAAGAGAGAAGAGAAAGCCTTGATCTCCTGCAAATCTTGACAAGATTGCTTGACTAAATTAAATTTTTGCAACCCCCCACCCCAAACAGCACTGTATCATTTATGACAATGGTGGGAAACATGGCTAGTGGGGCTCCATCACCTTTTCCCCTTTGTAAGGAAGACCTCCAGTTAAACCCCAGACTGAAACAGCACTCACATGTTGGGTCAGGTCCAGAAGTAACCTGAGGGTTTAGGAGACCCAGCAAAACACATCATATATGCCTCTCAGCTCATGTCATGTCATCACAGGTAATATCAAACGCTAGTCAGCAGATGCAATGACCGCTGGGTAAAAGTTCTTGTTTGGGCTTCTGCTATGACGACCTCATCATGGAGATGAGGAATTATGCACCTCAGTCCTAGAACGATAGATCTGCAAACACTGCTTCCACAAACGTTAGCAGGTGATGGTCGGCCACATCTGAGCCCCACTTACGCTTTGCTACATGGCACTGCAACATCAATTTATTTCAAAGTCGTTATTCAAAGGCAAGGTCATTAAACTGGTGTAAGGCACATAAAACCGCAAAAATTGGATGCTTAGAAGTACCACCAGCTGGACTGGTCCAGCTAAACCACCGCTCTGACTTTGTGGATAAATCAGCCCCATAAATGGCGAGACTGAACCACGAAACCCCGAGGCCAAAATCCGCACAGCGCCCCCATCTGCAGGTCGAGGACAGCCGGCCGGCAGATTAAGCACCGATGAGGTAATGAGTCCTGGCACAAAAGCTCTTTTTCAGATAGACAATCTTATTTCACGGGCCCAAAGGACACAGCGGTACCGTGGCGACTCGATCAGAACATCCAGCCCCTCCCGCTTGCTTCAGTCTCGCAACTTTAGCCCCCGCTTGTTGCAGCCTTTGTTCCTGAAACCCGGAGCCAAAGGGGACCCCAGCATTCCAGCCCTAGCAGACCGCCCCCCCCCCCCACCATGGGGACGAGAATAAACCATAGACTCGTGCCTGATCTGTCTAGGCGGGGAAGGTGTCACTTTTGGGGGGGTAAAAAGCGGGCGACATATACTCACTGGCCTGCATGAGCTGTCCTTGGCGGCCGAACACCTGCGAGAACGAGGCGGGGCTGCAGGTGAGCGTGTCGTCCATGCCCGGCCCCCCTCACAAATGCACTGTCCCGGCGTGAAGGTGGCAGAGGCTGGGATATGGCCGGCTCCAGCGGGTCCACTCCTTTCGGTTGGTGCTCAAGACTCCCGCGTTCTGCTCCCAGCCCTCCCCGGAATGACGAAATCCTTCCCCTGCCTTGGACACTCCAGAGTCGGCTCCTCGGTGCCCAAGCTGTACACCTTCTGACGCCCTGGCACCCCCCTGTGGCAGACTCGGCCCAGCCGAGTCTCTGGTCTTCTCTGACGAAAATGGGGGGGCCAGATGTTCCGCTGGTGGGTAACAGCACTCCTTCTCTTCCACCTTCTCCTCCTCCTCCTGCCTTCCCCTGGCGTCCCAGGCGTGAGGAAGCACACTGCTGTTTTCAACGAGGTTCTCTTATCTCTTGAGTACAGCACTACCCCACGCTGCTCTCCTCGTCCCGCTCCCCTGCTCTCTGTCTCATGCGCGTTCCCCCCCTCTCTCTCTCCTCCTGAATCCTCTGTTCCTCCCCTTTCCTTTTCCTTCTCCCTCCTCTCTTTGTATTTCAGTTGGAGATGTCCTCTGCCTGCCTCCCTAGCTGGAGAAATCGCCTTCCTGTCTCTCTTTCTGTCTCTCTCCCTCTCGCTCACAAGCTGTGGTTCCGTGGTAGATGCCTCCCCCCCCAACTTACCCACCCACTCACTCACTCTCTGCTGTGTGCCTCCCCCCGACTCCCTACAAACACCCAGGTCTGCCCTTGGTGAAGCTGGATCAGAAGATGCAGCAGAATCAGGGCTCCCACATAAAGACCTTCCTGAATCCTAGCCTGGGGGCGGGGCCACTGACTCCAATGTTATTAAAGTATTAATTTTGCTATGCATGCATGACAAAAGGCTCTGCCAAGACAAACTTCCAGCTTGTTAATTATTTCCCCCTGCCATTATAAAACACTCTCGGTGTATTAAGGAGGGATTTTCCAAATTATAGCACTTGCTCATAAAATAAAGGTACATTGTGCAGTTATATTCATAACAGGAAGACAGAAGCCAAACCAGGAGAATCTGTTATTTCTAGCGGCCACACAGCATACAGGAAGCAAACCGGGAACAGCAGGGAAATACCTGAAGAGGGTGCCAGCCGCCCACCCCCCACCCAGGGCGCCACACAATCACAGTAGTGTCTCTCATGTACACAGACACACACGGCCAGGGGCCACCACTGAAAAGGGGCCTCATGTAACCTTGGTTAATAAACCCCAGATGACAACTTCACACCGTCACCACACACCCACTCGCCCCCCTGGTCACCAGCTCTTATGTTGTATCGAATATCCATCTTAAAATACCAGAACAATAATAATTAGCACGTGTATAAAAGGATTAAACTTAGACTGAGTGTAAGAAATGTGTTATTCAGTGTTTTTTCAAGGGGAACATTCAGCTATCTGGAAAATGCAACTTCACAGCAGTACCTCGGTCACGACTTTGCCACATACAAGATTTTTTTTACTGTATTAATTGTATTAAAATGGGTATCAGAATGTATTTGACATTCATTTTTATTATTGTTGATTTCAGAAGCAATATTTATAGTTTTTTTTCCATATCTTAATTTGTTTACAGAAATATTTTCCTGTAGTTTTTGTTTTCATGCACAACAATAGTCCTGCAAACGGCCCAGAGGCCTATGCCCACATTAACGTGCCTCTACACACCTGTTCCAAAGGACACAGAAGAATACAGGAAAATTAGGTGACTGTACAGGGGGACTCCTTTTAGAGGATCCAAAATTGGCCCAACATTGATCATCAAGCATGCGGTAGAGTGACCATAAAACTGCAGCCCCTACGACCGCGGGCCTGTTGGGGAGGTCAAATACTCCCCAGGGAAGGGGGTCCCGGAGGTGTGCTGTGGCCAAGCTGCAGGAAGGTGACCCCCACCCGTGAAAGTCAGAAAGCAGCACCCTGACATTTTCAGTGGAAAACGCGGAGAAGTGAAACACTCATTGCAGATCATTGGTCATCTTTTTAAAAAAAAGACTCGTTTACGACCAAAGCATCTCTGCACTGCTGAGGAGAACAGCTTCAACGGCTCGGCAGAGCAGAACCTCACCGAAACAACATGGACGGGACAGGAACAGGGACTACAGTTATAGTTTTGTGGAGAACCTGTGTAAATATCATGGCACATTCATATTAGGTAACTTACTATTTAATGGTGCTTGTATGGTGACTGCGGTCCACGTTTCACTGTCCTCTCGTTCATTATACGTCACTGCAAACATCACGCCAAAACAAATTCCTTATTAGTGTGACCTTACATGGCCAAAGAACCTCTCCAGTCAAATTCTCACAATCTGTGCCATTATAATAACCAGTTTTTCTACACCTGCTGGTGTGGCAGGATATAGGAACAACAGGACAGGGTGGTGGGGAATTCCGGGGCAGCAGGAGGCAATTTCCAATGCCCTGAGAACAGAGAGAGGTTAGGCACTGCAGCTTTACTACGAAATGTGTGTGTGGGGGGGGGGGGAGCGAGGTTTGTTCAGTGCTGTAATAACAGCCAACAGAGTTTCAGCTGGTACCGTGATGAGTAACACCCTCAGCACATCCGAGTGGGTCGCTCTCAAGGTGGGCCCTGTTTTGGGCGGCCAGCTGCCAGGTGGTGTGATTATCCATCACCAGCCCTGAGTCACGGGGGCGTGGCTTGATGGCCATGTTGTTGGCAGCCATCCAAAACAGCAGATCCAGAAACCCCAACAGGTGCCTTCTGTCCAGGGTGCAGATACGAGTCTGCAGCCACCTGTTCGCCGAGTGGAGCTGCAGGTCCCCCAGAAGTCCCTGTCGCACTGGGTAAAATATTCCTCTACCATCTTTCTTATCCATAAATGTTAGCAACATCAAAACTACAGCCCCATTGTAGAGACACACAGCAAACAATTTTATCACTTGACAGAGAAAATCCAGCAACAAAAAAAAAAATATATATATATATATATATATATATATATATATATGCAGCTTTCCTCTACTCAATGTCACATATAATAAGAAAAAAAACACATCAACTGACAGTTGAAAATATGCATGAGGAGAAGAGTCTGAAGATGTTCCTCGCACAAAGACGAGTCATTTTCTTTCGATGCACTGGAAACCGGCTGACGATTAACTCAGAACGGACATTAAGGGACTCTCTCTCTCCTTTGTGAAGTTATCTGCCTTCAGAAGACACATAAAGAGCTGTGAGACTGACTGGATGAGCTGTCTAACCTAAGACTCCAGCACTTAATCCCAGCTATTCAAAGAAAACCCAACCAAGAGCACGTACACACACATACACAAACAGCGAAAGACTGAAGCAGTCTTTACACTCATGACAGATCAATCTTACCCTCTCCCAGCTGTATTAACACGTCCTTAATTGACCCCGAGCAATTCCCTTTCCTTGATTCTAATTATAGCTGAAATGGAGATGAAAGGGAACGGGCCGGGCTTTCTGTAACAGTTTCTACACATTTCTCCCACACAAGCACACGCACATACACACACACCCAGCCCTCTCACTTGTGCCATTCAAACAGCACTGCATTAACTGCATGAAAAGGTATGTCAGTCCTTCACTCCCCTCCTCCATCCAGTCTTCTATGGCACAATCGTCTCCCTCGCTCTCAGAGGTTCAGCTCAAGTTCATTGCTCTCCCTCAGTAATCCCTCCAGCTTCATTTCAAAGGCCATCACTGGCATGAAATTCACAAAGGCGGTACCACCAGCCACAGCAGTCATATGTAAACAGAAGTGTCAGCAACACAGACAGAAAAAGCAAACCTTTAATTTTACTCTCAACTGAACTCGATTTTAATGTCATTAATGTCTCCCAGGCCAATTTCACACTCAGAAAAAAACAAATCAAAAAACCGTGAAAAGATGTTTTTGCAACAGATGCTGTGCAACAAGAAATCAAGAAGTCTAAACATCTGTTTTTCCAGGTGCTATGATCTCTGCCTGTCTGATCCTTGGTCTTCATCAGGTGAGCCCCCTACTGACCCTCAGATGTATCCCTAATTACACATCATGGGGGGGAGGGAGGGGTCGACAATCAAACCTAATTAACAGGGGATCGTAAACAGACAGTCAGGGACAGTGTGGAATCCATCACTGCGTCTCCAGCAGTGTACGCTGACTTTTAACCACAGAGATGAAAAGAAAGTCCTTTACCGTCATGTTACGGTTGTCCGCTGCTCGAAAATGAAAAGCGGGGAGGATCAAAAGGCTGGGCTGTGTAGCTGGACAGAGGGAATGTGTGGCGGTAAGAGCAAGAATCAGAACAGCCTGGAATGAAAACATGGGGGGGGGGGGCAGGAAGACATGCAAATAGACAGCTGTGCCATCTTCAAAGACGACGGCAGCTGTCACGACAGGGACTGCCACAGCGCTCAGCAGGATCCACGGGGGATTGTCTGGGATGAGAGACGGGAGCCTTGGGCATGACACTGAGGAACGGATGAAAGAAAAGGACATGGGGGGGTGCAAACGGCCTCCAAACGACCACACCCATTGACCCCCCCCCCCATAAAGAAATTGAAATAGTCTCAGGTGAAAAAGTGCTGATGCTGTTGGAGAAACTGCTACTGCTGCTATGCAACAGGAAACACGTTTAAAAAAAACAAAAACATAACAAAACATGACACTCGATACACCCTGTTAAGTACATCACACCAAGTGCAGGCAGGTTACATTCTGAAAAAAATGGTCTGGTTCCAGAAGGACTGGGTCATCTGCAGGAACCAGAGCCGGGCGGCAGAAGTTCAGGTCAACAGAAGAGTCAGTCGGAAGCAACGTGATGCTCACCCGCGTGTCACCATCACAGGGACACAGAAGCACAGAAACCAGCGTGCGTGGGGGCTGCACAGGATTCTAATTTAAAGAGTCGCGATAAAGCAGGGGGATTATATTTCATTCCAGCAGGAAAGTTTGAGAAACTTCTGCAGGCTGCAATCACAGCCACTGCTAGGGGCCAAAAAACCGAACGCAGCCATGAACACACTCTCTCCGCTATGTTGCAATAATCAACACCCCCCCCCCCCCGCCATGGCATCAACCTGCCACCTCTGGCACAATCAATCGGATACTCAGTTTTGGGATTTCACAGCTAATGAGACCAGCGCCATCAATCTCGGGTGCCTCTGGCTGTTTCCGTGGCGATCCACCTCTTGGTGTCACCAGCCTTGCTGCCAGTTAAAGCGGTCAGGGGGTGCGGGTGATGAAACCAGGCTCCGGAAAGGGCAGCTGACCACAGTGATGCGGGGGCAGACATATAAGCAGTGAGAGCATCCCAGCATGATCTCCCGTCCACAACATTTAGTAACTCATGTTCCTGTTTATTACTTGGAGACAAGAGCTATGTATATTCGTGAATTTCTGTGCTACGTGAATAGTTTCACAAGTTCCTCTTTAAGGGTGTTTATTTTCCAAACAGGGGGTCAAATGAAGAGGCAGAAATGTGTCCTGGCAGGAACACGGATGGGGAAGAGCTGCTCGGCTGTGCAGTGCGATACAGCATAGAAACATCTCCTCCGACAGATAGCGCTAATAAAGGCACAGACAGGAAGATCGATGTCCAGCACAAGGCGTACGTGCAGCCAGACCATTTGGCCCACTGAGGACACAGTGCTTGTGATGTACAACTACGCGTGCATGAAAAAAAAAATAAAAAATTATGAAATCATCCATCCATCCATCTTCCACTTCTGGGGCACTTCACAATGTGACCTGAAGCAGTCTACCCAGTCGTTTAATTGTCTTTTAACCATCGTTTTACTGTTCTCGTCATTTTTAACGATTCTTTTGTGTGTAAACTGCATGTTGTCAGACACTTTTTTGTTTTCTTTTTTTTCTCTTCTCTCACTCAAACCTAAGAGTATCAGAGTGAGTTCATGGCTTGTGTCCTCTTACTCATAAGCTTATGCGTTGTCTGTCCCATATTAATGTTTGACTGTTGCCCTGTATTGAATTTTATTTATGTGGACCGGGCTTGCAGAACTGAATTGCCCTTCTGAGATAAAGTTATCTGAATACTGAGTACTGAATCTTCGACCTGCTAATCCTGTTCAGGGCCGCAAGGGAGCCTGCAGTCTACTAATGAAAAGAGGGGAAGGGTTTTCAAAGCCTAAAATAAAATGTGCCAGTTGGATTTTTCCATTTCTAAAGAAATGTATATTTACAACAAAAAGACAGGGTCAATTGCACTTCCTGTGAAGTCAATATATAATAGCAGAGTTAGTTTCGGCTTGTTCTCACAGGCATCCCACTCTGATGGTCACAGAATGATTCCCTTGTGGTTCCCCTCTGCAATGACAGAGCCGCTGCAGTACATGAACACAAATCATCTCCCCACCAATCTGTGGGGCATTTAGTGTTCAAACAACCACTCAGAAATATGACACATCATCTACAGAATCCCACGGCTGATGCTTGTCTCCCATAAATGCTGGCACAAAGAAATCGGTAATATGTGGAAAAAGCAATAATTATAGAATAACTTCAAAATGTCGCCATGGCCCTCCACACAAAGTAACGGTCCTGAAACTTTTCGGAAGAGTTCTACTGAGCTAATGAATTCCTTATTGAATCATTGACATGAGTAGGTATATTGCAAAATTCAGAAAGAAAGAGATCCATGGGGTGTTGGCAGGTTACCCTGTGACTTATCCTTTGCATGTGTTCATAAGTGTCTATACTGCAGCCCTTATTAAGAGGTCTAAACTGCATCAGTAATAATCATCTGGCTTTCTTAAACCTTCCATTTTTACCCCACCTTTCAGAGAAATGACTTACCCAGCAGCTGTCTGTCTACTTATAGTCCAACACTGCCTATGACAGACGTCACTCCGTGTTTGAACAACATGGCAGCACAGGAACTGCACTTGTCAGGATAATAAGTCTTCTCTCCTCTGGTCGTTGCAATGTCCCTGGCCCTGCACCTCTGGATTCACTTTTAACACCATATACCACTATTTTCTCTTGACCAAACCACAGAATTACATGTCAGTAGACAGATAATTAATTAGGTCTGTTGTATCTTTGCCAGCTGGCTTAAGTAAATGACAAATACTCAGCAGGCAGGCTCAGAATTTAACCAGTTTCCTCTGGGATTAACAAAGATTTCTGAGTCTGATTCACTGTTGATATATACTTGCATCGGTCATCATCAAAAATATTTGAACTCCCCAAGATAAACCTTGCACAAATTAAAATCAGGGACAGAATATCACAGAACTTCTTCCTGCTGAAGACAAACGATAGCGGGCCTTAAATAACTCAGATTTACCCATTCAGACTTCATAGTAATTTAGGCGGCTTCTGCATCAATACAAGACCTTGCCCATCACCAACAGAAACCTATTTTTCCATGTCCACTGCCTATGGTGTGTAAAGCACAAGGTCGGGCAAGTTCTCGAGAACCCTAGAGATCACACACAGCACAATGGCTGAATTGGGGTGTCAATGGCTCCTTCTCTGAAAACAAGGCCATGAACACAGTTGGTATTCCTTACCACCCCTACCATAAAGCACTTGGGTTCCCTGGAGATGACAAGCCCTGACAGGCTAGCTAAAATACCAGCCCTTTCAAATCCCCCAGCATCATCGGTATAGAGCAATGGCACTTGATTAACTGAAGAGGTTCCACTTAAGTGCTTAGGTAGGAGAAAAAGCAGGATTGTGGACACAGCTTCTGAGCTGACAGAGACTTTCCAGCAGGAAAGTACAGCAACGTTTCCATAAAGAAGACTGGCAAATGAGGAGCTTCTCTGGCATTTGCGGTTTTTGCTACCAAAATATGTTTAACCGGAGGTATAGCTCAACTGCAAATGAGCACATTTCAGGGGTAAACAGCAATCATGCCCGCCACCGGTGAAAAGAGAGAACGCAACCCAGCCGTATAGAAGGTCTCCAGTGTACTTCACGCCTTTAACATTTCACACGCATCTTTAACGGCTTACGGAATGAATCGTTTATTAAAGCACAGGTCTCCGCTTAAACGACACTTTAGTAATCGTGTGCAGTGGTGCTGCGACGTCGGCAACTGAACTCAGGGCGATTTGGGACGCAGGGGCGTTACACTGAATGTTTAATGAGCGGATGCCGCAGATTTAGATCCGGCAGAGTGCGGCGCAATAAATGCTCATTGGAGCGCGGCTCACGGGGCTGATTCGGGGAAGCGAATTAGGCAAAGCGCAGACAAGCGCACCATCAAGCTGGAGATAAATCGCCTTAACCCGACATGACTTCCCAGAGACCGTTGCTCCAAAGAAACTGCCATTTTCCGAAGGTATAATTTAGTAATATGGATTATGAATGTATTGGATTTTTGGTGCACATTACCCATCTTTACTATTTATTGTTTAACAGAAACGCAAGAACGTTCATTAATTTAGATTATTTAGCACAATAACGTAACTCTGCATTAATAACAATAACAATTAAATGCTTGACCATCTTCGTAATGAATGAGTCACAACCCACGAAACTGGTTTACAAAATTGCCCTTCACGTAGCCTACAAATCCATCAGCAGGCAACTAGCAGAGATTAGATCTGTTTTTGTCTATTTCAGTGAAATCCAGACTGCTTCCGCATAACATATAGGCCTATATTCCTAATATTACATAGGCCTACAGGAAAACGTTGCTGTATTAATAACTCATTTCAATACGGTATAAAACTGCAGCTTATTCTCTGTAAGAAAATCAAAACGGGGTCTGCAGAGGCTAGGGGAGATGAAACTGGTATAAAGTTGAACAAAAGCACATTCAAAGGGACTGTTTTCTGTGTTCACACTGGGATATTCTGCTGTCCTTACTTTGTTATTGAGGTGGATTTGTTGGTGGATTTTAAAACATTTAGTGTATCTAAAACGTAGGTAAAGTGGAGCCGTAAGTAGTGAAGGCAGGATCACTTCTGATTAAATGGATCAACACTTACCCTCTGGAAGCAGGGTTGCTTTGTTCTGCGCGCCCGGTAGGTTCTTGTGAAGTGGGGAAAATGTGGAAAAACAATTCATCACACCGCTAGTTTTACCTTCTGTAGGTGTGAAATAAAACTGCATTTCAACGGCGCGGGCCAAAGCAGCCCAGCGTTAAGCTCGCTTCTTCTCCCGTTTTATAGGGATTTTGCGCCCCCACCTGACCAATCTCATGTAGTGCAGTCACGACGATACTCAACGTAAAAAGAGGTAATAGTGTTCTGTGCGTGGATTTGCGTTTTAACACCGGTTAAAATCACAGTAACCCAAAAGGATCCCTGACGAATCCTCTATTGCGTGTATATCGGATGTTTTCCGTTAGTCAGTGCGTTAATTTTAAAACATTTAATGAAGGGCAACAAGTTTAAACGCAGCCAATATGTAGAGCGATCGATCCTGAGTTTCTTCATAGATGGTCAGACACCAGACGTGTACTAAGAGAATGACACCTGGTATAATTAATCGTAAATATCAACAGCACTGTAGTACGGTAGCTACCCGGCGCCAGGTTTAGCTCAAACCCTCCCGAGGTAAAGCGGGGGCGCAGTAGAGGCATGGATACCCTGGTAGATTCAGGGGCCCAGCGCTTCACAGAGCATATATAATGCATATTACGGCCAATATAATAAAATAAAGCGTCGTGAATTGGCGTATTTGCACAAACACTTCCGGCGTTACCGTGGAGAACCCGAGCGAGGGGGACGAGGGTCACGGACCTCTTAAGATTGAAAGGAACAACCCTAGCAGTGGGTGGGCAAAGTGACGTTTTGTCAGGGTGAGCAGGATTACTAACTATTGACAGATAAGACCATAAAAAAACATGAAACCGCTTGAATTATTGACTTCAGTGGAAGGTGGATGATCCAGGGGGAGGCAGCCCAGGGGCCTGACGTGGTCCAACACCTTAAGCATACCATCCCAATTCATCTATGATGGTCAAAGTTCTTCAGAGTGATCTGGTGACATTCCAATGAGCCATGGGGGGGGGGGGGGGGAAGAAAACTGAAATCCGAAACACCCCGGCGGTTTATCTGACCACTCGGTTGCAGAAATTTTACCCTGGGGGAGAGGATTC
>JAAGVU020000123.1:23236968-23273562 GCA_011763525.2 Mormyrus iriodes | reverse complement strand
CGACGCCGCTCCCCAACCCCACGCCCCCCCCCGGGATGCGGAGGGCGGTGGCAGTGCTTGTTGGGCGGGCGGGTGGGCGGGCGGGGGGGGGGGGGGGGGGGGGGGGGCGAAGAGAACTGACATCCTGAACTACTCTGCAGCTTATCTGACCACTCGGTTAGCAGAAATTTACCCTAGAGTAAGAGTATCCTTTGCTCCCTGCTAATCTTCTGGGGACACTGGAAGATCTGAAAGTCGATGTTTGCTGTGAGCTTCTAATTAGACCCAATTCAATTAAACCCAAACAGTGCTCTAGAGTGGAGAAATGCAATTTTCTTCCTCATTTCACATTAGACAATTTAATTTTCTGCACAATTCCCTATTCCAGTAACAACTTATGGCAAAATGAATATATACGCACGCACACACAAAGGACTATAAAGAAAATGAAGGGGAACATCCAAGCTAGCCAACAGCGAAGCAGCGACAGGAGACTGAAGGACCTGGCTTGTAAAAACAAGCAGATGTGATACATTACGATTTTGTAATTACACTTAATTGGTTTATTA
This sequence comes from Mormyrus iriodes, assembly GCA_011763525.2. Taxonomy (NCBI): domain Eukaryota; kingdom Metazoa; phylum Chordata; class Actinopteri; order Osteoglossiformes; family Mormyridae; genus Mormyrus; species Mormyrus iriodes. The sequence continues at coordinate 23,273,014 of JAAGVU020000123.1, read as the reverse complement.
AATTGCTGGAGAACCAACACTGGACTAGTTTCAAAAGACACAGAAGAGGAACCAAGAACACTGGCTGATCACATTCAGGTCCTCTTTGCCTGACCTAAGCACCATTTCATACAGAATATTTGGCCAGTGAGAAAATCTTTGAGGCAGGATACATTGTAACTGAATTCAAAGACCAAGGGGTTACTTTCCCTACAAACACCAATGCAAAACCAATACAATTAAGGTAGCTCACCAAGAAAGCAGCTGGTGAAACTGGGAAAAGAAAATTCTTTAATATCAGTTAGAACAATCTGTATTACATCAGCGGGTCAATGTTTGCCACCCCCAAGATGATCAAAAAAAAAAAAAAAACTTAACAGAACATTCCATTAAACTGACCAACTCCCCAGAAAAAAATGTTACCAGAATATATCAATGCCAAGACGTGAATCATATACAACATAAGTCCATAGAGAAACATAATTTAAATTATTTTTAAATATACATTTGAGTTGCTTCTCTTAAACAGGCTACAAGCAGTTTTTACATAAATTTTACACAAGGATTGCAATGGCTCCATTTTCCAGGTCCATGCCTTCGGGACAGGAATGGCGCAGGTGTAGAGGCTCTGTAATGCAGGGAGATCAGATTGGCTGAAGTGCTTCATAGAGGTAGATTGTTCCAGGTTGGAAATGAGAAGTTATTGTGAAAGCGACTTTTTTTAACCCCAATTCACCGCACTGCGGGAAACCCCAGTCCCCTGCACTGCCAGCATCCAAGCACTCCCCCCCCAGGAATAGGCGAGGATTCACCAAAAAAAAAAAGGGGGGGGGAGTAATCTCTGTACCTGCACCCTATCTGGTGTACATGCAAAGTTACACCCAAAAACTTCAAGGGCCCGCAGATTGCCTATAGATGGCTGGCTGCTGGCTAACCATCACAATATTCAAAGACTTCCTGTGAGAAGCCTCCATAGCTTGGTTCTGTTTAGTTTCAAAAATGGAGGCCACAGTTACAATTTGCTGCCTAACAATGACGATGGCAACAATTACGGTACAGCGGCTCCGGCTTACCCCTGAAAAGGGCAGAGGGTCAAACACGCAGAGAGAAAAGGCAACTCAGAGGTGCCTTTTTAGCTGAGCTTAGAAAGGAACTTGCCAGAAGAGAAGCACCAGAGGTCCGATTTATGAGCAAAACATTTCGGGAACTCTGCAGCATCTCCTCGGCTCACACCAGCAGACGACGTCCTGCCGATACCCGGCTTTGCGCACGTTCCCTTATCAGGACCAAAATTCCAGATTCATTTCACAACTAGACCCCGAGCTGGACTTAAACACCACAAACGCAAGGCTGACTTAATGCTACATATTAAAGAGATGCTTCCCTCGAGCCTGGTCAAATGTCTGAAATCATGCCAACACTAACGCTTGTGACCTCCACAGGTTTGCCTGGCCAACACCAAGTGACTGCAATCATTTCATCAGGCTGCATTTCCACCCCAAAACCAGTGAATGACCATCTACTCACTGTACATAAAGAGCTGAAAGGCGTGGACACATTATTTAACAAGATCATTAATGCGGATCAGAAGCTTTTATAACCCTAAGAACAAAAAGCTCAGTCCCCAAGTCCCTCCAGGCAAAGCGATCAGGGTGGGTTGCCCATTACTTTTCACAGCTCAGTGCAGTATAGCTTCCAAAACAGTTCATTTTAAGAGTTTTTAATCTATGAACACCTCCCATGTTATGAAGCATTAAATTTAAGTACAAGTTGTCATTCTGTAACTAAAGTGGCGCAGAACCTAAGGTAAGTACAATGAACAGGGTCCGATTCCATCAAACGGTACACATGCATTAAGTGAGCTTTAAACCCCAAGGACAGTTAAGTGAGAATAAAAAAATGGGGAGAGAATAAGACAGCAGGCTGGTAATCTGGAGAGCAGGACAGATGATTGCCATTCGCAGCGTAACCATCACGTGCGTTTAATGCGACACTGCCCACCAGAGGTTGAGTGATGTTTCCAAAGCACGTTTATACACATAGGTGCGAGAGGCACACATTCAGCAAGGGCTCAGACACAAAGTGCATGACAGAAAGGCTCCTGCATGGGGACTCTCGGCCAACCCCATGGAGTCCTTTGTGGCTCGTGCAGTCCATACATCTGCAGTACTGCTCCGAGTTCTGCCCGTGAGGCCCGCTTGGCTCTAGCCTGCCAGTTTCAGCAAGGGCTCCTGCATTGAGAGAATAAGGAGTAAAATCGGCCTAAAGTCAGTGCTACTGGGAAACGTGCGGCACATAGGACTCACTAACTTACTGATCTGCATGTGACCAAGATCAATATACCAAAACATACATCGGCAAAACTTTTTAAAATCTGTTCCACTAAAAGTGTTATTCTTCAGTTGCAAGTTACAGTAGCTAAGGGGCAAAAACACCCCCCCAAAGGAAAAAAATGATACACTTCCATATAAAAATGGGTTTGATGAGGTTTTTGAATAACGAACTCATTGCACCTAGACAGACAATGGGCAAAATACGAGACATCCATGGAATTTATCATCATGAACGATCACAGCCCCCCGTACTGAGTTACCTGTGTCTCTCTGGATTCCTGGCTGGAGAGGTCCTCTGCCTTAACCTCCATCTGACTGGCAGTGTTGGCCAGCTGAAGGCTACGAGTGACCGGCCCGCCTACCCTCTCTCTAATCTTCGTAGAGAAACGTTCATCCTTCTTAGGCTGAAGCTGTTGTGCTTTCCCATCCCCTGCACTCTGGACTGGGACCTCTTTTCCCCCACGCTGCATCCTCATGACCAGGCGCTCAGCAGGGCTGGTGGGGAATATGGCAGGGGGGTGTGGAATCTGACTATCCCCGCTCTTTTTACTTTTCTTGCTAAAAGAGAACGAGGCAGCCTGTAGAGGCACTGGCCTCTTTTGCTGTGCCTGTGAGGCAGCCATTCTTCCTTTACTAGGCAGCGCTTTCAAAGGTGCCCCAGAACCATCTGCAGGCCCAGAGCTTCTGGCTCTCGTTTTCCCCAAAGTCTTATGCCCAATGTCCGACCCCTGCTGCTTTATTTCCACATCTGCTGATCTCCTACGAAGGCTGGCGTTTCTGTCCTGGGTTGTAAGGGCCTCAGCAGCACCCTTTCTCGCTTTCTTGGAAACTGGTTTCATGGGACAGCTGACAGCTACATGCTTGTTCAGGCTACCCAGATATGTGAACTCCCTCCTGCAATGTGGACACACATGGACCTCCGGCTCTGCCTCAGAATGTGCCGCCTTCTTTGCAGTAGACTTGTTCCGCTGGGATATAGCCTTTTGAACTAGCTGATTCTTCTTCTTGCTTAGTGCGCTCAGCTTCACTTTACCTGAAGACTCCTGGCTGAAGCTGAGCCTCTTGGGCTGGCCCATTCGACAGAAGGAGTTCTGGCCTCCATTGGCAGCTGCTAAGGGTGAAAGTGCACCATTCTGAGGCTTTGCTATTTGACGGAGAGGAATGGGGTTTTTCTTGGGAGTATACCGCTTCTTGTCACTGGCATTGGCACACACCAAGATGTGCTTGTGCAGCTCTGGCATGTTGTCAAAGCTCTTGCCACACTTTGTGCAGCGGATGGCCGTGGAGAACGTCTGTGGGATGTTGTGGGTGGTGAAGTTGGTGGCAGAGGCCACAGAACCTGCAGGGGTGCGGTTGTGATAGGGGAATGGTGGAGGTTTGAAGCTGGGATAGTGTTGGTTAATGCCAAGACGGACATCCGGACCCTTGGGTTTGCCTCCTTCAGATGCCATTATCTTAATTGTAGTGTACAGCTCCTCTGTGGAATCGTCTGGCTCCTCCTCTGCCCCATCTTTGACTTTCAGGGCTTCAGTACATGCCAGAGAAGTACCATCAGCAGAGGTGTCATGGGCTGCATCTGAAGGGGACCGCTCAGTGCTGGCCTTGGCTGGATCCGTGTAGTTCTGAGGTCTCAGCTTGCCGTTTTCCACTACAGTGTGAGTGCAGTCATGCCCAGGGTGCAAGTCCTTCTGGTGCTGCTGGAGGTTGCACAAAAAGGCAAACTCCTTGGAGCACACACAGCAGATGAAGATCCTGCCAACGCTGTGGAGTGCAGAACGGTGTTCCAGCAAGTCCGTTGCATTTCCAAAGAGCTGTACACAGAATTCGCATTTAAACGGCCACTCCAGGGCATGCCCCATGATATGTCGACTGAGTTCCTTTATGGAGGGGAAAGAATTCTCGCAGACATTACATATAAAGTTCTTGCAAAACATCTCTAGTTCACACGACTCCTCGTCGGAAGCCTGATCCATAGCGGTGCCGTCAGGAACCTCGGACACATCAAGTGGCTCATCCTTGGGTTGAGTTTCATCATTGATGGCAGTACAAACAGGTGGTGGAGGTAAAACTAGTGTGGGAGGGCTCTCTGATATAACAGGGGTCAGTGGAGACTCTGGTAAAGAAGCCACAAGGACAGGAGGGTCAAGTGAATGAGGTGGATGTGTTGATAAAGGCTGTTCCTGGCCATCAGTCTCCTCAAGCACAATATCACTCTGATCTGCTGAAGCTTCTATAGGACTATGCTGGACCGTTGTGGAGGCTGAATCAATCAATTCTGTAGTTTCAGTGACACTGGAATTACTGCAAGTTTGTGATGTCTCCTTTACATCATCTGCATCATCAACTGTAGAAAAACCAAGAGGAGAGGAGGACTGCTCTTCTAAAATGTTATCTGCTGAGGAAGGCTTTGCATTATCAGTGAAAACCATGGGTTCAGTTAGCATCTCACACTCTTCTGGACTAACTTTTGCGTTTATGTGCCGAGCAGTAAGGTCTGCCCCTTCAGTATTAGCATTAAAGACCTCTGAAAGAGGTGGTGATTTACTATCATCTGAGCCACTATCTTGTGAAGGTCCTTCCATGCTAAATTCAGGTCTAGGAGAAGTTTCAGGCGACAAAACGGGAAGAGGGCGAGGTGTTGGAGAGTTGGAGAGCTGAGAACTGGGAGAAGGTGACATAGGGAGAGGAGAAGGAACAGTTGGTAGAACTGGAGGTGGAGGAGTAGGGGATGCTAGGGGAGGAGTATGGGGTGATGGTGGGTTCATGATCACAGGTGTTAGCGATGGAGGAGGAGGGTGAAGAGCTGATTCAGACTGAAGGCTTTCAGGACTAGGGCAACTGATGTCCAGAGAGCTGACCGCTGTGCCTGCAGTTGACAGAATCCTTGGGCTTTCTGTTAAACTGGAGACTTCCTCTACTGATGAGTCTAAAGAGGCATACTCATTCATTAAAACTTTCTCCAGCATGCTGGTATTGGGTTTCCGCTTCTTAGCCAATGGTTGCAAAGCCTTTGTCTCAGACTCAGAGGAGCCCTTCCGCTGCATACTTAAGTCCAGGACCGCTTCTCCGGGTACCTTAGTCTGTCCATCAATTCTTTTGCCAACAGCACCGGAAAGGTCCAAAGGCTGCTGGTTACAGGAGCTGCCACCACTTCGAGTAGAAGGCCAATCGACAGGAGAAACTTGGAATGCATCCACTGCCGAGGGACTCATAGCATCCCTATCCCCTTTACTTGACATAGTGTAAACCGGAGACATACACTGGCCTTCTACTTTTGGTACTTTAAGAGAAAACAAGCTTCCTTCATTCTTAGCACTTTCACTTTTCTGTTCCGGGCTGAGTTGTGGGGAGGTTGGTGGGGATGACGTTCGTCTTTTGAACCTCCCTGAAGCAGCAGGTAACACAGCCACTGACATCGCAGGTGGAACAAGCCTGTTGGCTTCAGGCAGAGTCAAGTTGGGCTTCTGGTTGTCCTGAGTTTGTAAGAGCTGCTTCAGCTTTGGGGAGAGATAGACTGTTCGCTCCTTTTGAAAAGCTAAGGTATCTGTGGCTTGAGGGAAGAGCCCACCTGCCAAAGATGAAGCTGCTGATGAAGACGAAGAGGCTGAAGAAGGTACAGCATCTGATTCTAAAGATTCTGTTTTTATTTTAGGAAGAAGGGGTGGTGTTGATGTTCTCCTTTTTGTTGCTGACTGGACAGCACTTGAGACCTCCTTCACAGTGCAAGTCGTGGTTTCTACTTTTACAGCCTGGGAAATCTTATCAGAGCTAACGATCACGGCATCAAGACCTAACAATGAAGCAGAGTTGGAATCAACCTCAATCACTTCACAGGTGCTCACAGTACTAGTGGACAAGATTTTTCCATCGATGTAGAAGCTGAGGTTTTCCGATATATTACTAGAGATGTCGATCATGTAATCTTCATCTTGATCTCTTTCATCATCTACATCCTCACTGGGCAAATAGACCGCAGGTGGGCTAGTGCTGGGGGATTTCTCAAGGGATGTTGCAGGTTGCTGGGGCTGTCCCTCCTGCAGCAACATTCCTTTCCTGCGGACCCCCTTAGGCAACAGATGGCGTTCATGAATTCTGCGTTGGTGTCGTCGCATATTAGTGTGGGTCCCAAAAGCCTTCTTGCAATACTTGCAAGGATAGAGCTCCTTCAGCTCTCCTTTCTCATCCAAAACAATGGCGCGCTGTTCCATTTCTACACCTCGTTTCTCAGCCACAGAACTTTCTGGGGGGCCGCTACTGCTCTCTGAAGTCACTAACAGCTGCCCAGGAGCAGCAACGACATCGGGGCTTGAACTGTCTGTTACTAACGAAGGACTTCCAGCTGAGGTTCCGCTAAGGGAGCCCAGTTTTTTCTTTGAGCCATTTTCGTGGCGTCGTTCATGACGCCGCCGGCCAATCTGAGAGCCGAAGGGTTTGCTGCAGTATCGGCACTTGAAGGTGTGGGTTTGGTGAGTTGCTGCAACATGAATGTGCACGTGGCGTTCAAGGCCTTGCTTCGTGGTGAAGTGGCGTTCGCAATGCTGGCAAGGAAAGTGAGACTCCCCCCGGGAATCATCTTCGTAGTCAGGCTCTGGTTCCAGTTTCAGAACCGAGGAAATGAGCGCAGCTTCTTGTTCGACAACGCCAGCAATTTCCTCTTCAGGATCCTCACAGCCAGGATCTTGACACTGCTGCTCCTCAGCTTCAACTGGCTTAGCTTCAACTGGGGAAGATGACGCACTTTGGTTCACCTGTGGCTCCTGCTGTACTTCCTCTAAGTCCTGCTCTTCCTGTTCTTCCACCAACGAGGTGGTTGGGGGGGTGTCCTCATTCGCATTTTGGGAAGGTTCTGCAGACAAAACCCCATCTTGTGCTGCCATCTCTAAAGTGGGTGAAGGTCCCTCACTTTCTGCTTTAAGACCTGAAAACCAACAACGGAATCAAAAAATCTACTTGTTACATACAAATCTCATTTCTGAGTTCAGTACAAAATCCATACTAAGCAGTATAAAATGTTATAACATGCTCCTCACAAGACTATGATAAAGAAAAAAAAGAAAAAGAAAAAATAAAGAAACTTTGCTGTGCAGGAAGCCTCACCATTATCTGAACCTCGCATTTCTGAGAGCGTTGCCTTGGCTCCCCTCGCCTGCTTGGGGCTTCGGAATCCTCCCAAACCAGCCTGTCTGGCTCTGGCTCTCTCCAGCAGCTTCCTCCGTGCTGCACAGGGATTTAGAAAGAGATTCACGATGATGTTTATATTGTTTAAACAAGTCTGAATTGTATGACCACCTTTAAAACGCTGAATACTGTTAGTGATTCAAAACATGCTAATTTCACAAATTATCTTGAACTGATTTTTTTTTTTTAACTGAGCAGGTAAATAATGCATGGAAACCCAGTTGACAGAACAGTGTCGATGACATACTATTCGATGTATTAACTTTAGGGGAAAAAACTGGGCAAATACAAAGAATTCCACGCTTACATGCAGCCAACTGCTAAAAAGGAAATGTTTTTTTTTTTTAAAAAAAAAGTTTAAAATTATTAACACCAATAGTATCAACTTGCATGGATGTATAAAGGCTGGTTCTAATCAATACTAGACTGGCCCAGCTCAATAAAGTCATCCAGAAGCAAACACGGGCAATCCCTGGAGAACTACCAGCTGCTGCTTCCAGGGGCAATACCAGGAAGTGATGTGAACAGGAAGTATCAAGAGCCGCCATCACAATGTATAAACAAGTCATTGCAAGTCACCATACAATACCATATTCCAGAGCATGGAAAAACCTGAAATGTACTTCATGATGCCTTCCTGTTGAAATCACAAGGCTGCAACAATATGACAAGAAAAGCAGAACCTGGAATCTGCGCAAGAAACATTCCCGAGAGATTTTTTATTGTTTATGCAAGAGAGGGTCATGACCATCCCATGATCGTTTGAATTCTGTAGTGTCCAACCCTGCTGAGTCAAACCCAGAAGAAGGTGCTGCTCCACAGTACAATCAACCTACAAAACTCCTATCCCACGCTGGATCTTCTCAAACTACATATGCATCTTTATTACTGCCATAGTCCTGCAACAAATGGGTATCACATTGCTCTGAGGAAGCAATTCAATATTTCTAGTTGAGATTGTTAAACCTGCCATCTTCATTAACAGATGTAAATGTTGAATAACAAATCATACTCAAATCATGTTACCATCAGATACATATTAAATAGAACAAAAGCATTTATTACACATAGTTCTTAAAATCGGTAATTGTTACATCTTACAGTTTGTGCTTGATTTATAGTTTCTGGATAATGTTAAAACCTTAACTTTGAGCTGATTGTTACAAATACTTTAGAGTATTAAATAACTGCCAGACAACAGACCTTCCTGGTCAAATTAAGGGTGACAGAACATATCAAAGTATTAGTTTGCACACAACAGTGGAGATTCAAGACCCATCACTGGTGGGGCAGTAAACTCTGGGATTGATTTCAAAGACTTTCATTGCAGACTTTCTGCTTTAAAATGGTTTTTATTTTAAAAACTCTGGGATATAGCATTTAATTGTGTAACCATAGTAGGGCTGTCATTATCGATTATTTCAATAAATCGAGTAATCTACTGATTAATCTGACAATCGAATAATCACGTGTGTGTATATATTTTATATTATACAATTATACACATTGCATTTGGAATGAGACAGGAACCAGTTCATTTAAAGTTGCATGTTTCTGAAGAGCGGAAGGAAACCGAAGACATTTAAAAAGCCACGTGCACGAAGGGTAAACACGAAAACTCCACATACACAAAGCAGAGGTGTGCAGTGACAGCGCTACCCACTGCATCACTGTGCCGTCCTAATAGACTTGCACAATGTGCAATGTTAATATTGATATGGCATTTCATGCACATTCAATTGTGACATTGCAAGGACCACAATAGTCTGCTGGGTTCAAACCATCAATACACTGCGTTAACCCATTTTTGGTCAAACAAAGGAAAGAAAATTTAGCAAGACTTGCAATTCTAATGATGGTTCCCTTTTATAAATATCTAGTATGTGTCAAAAAATACAAGTCTAAAGTTTACCGCTTTTGCATGAACTCTGCATTCGCTCTCTGAGATAATCATTCTCCTCCTTCCTATATGATTCGCTCAAGCAAAGAGGCGAACTAGAACTGGTGACAAAAAGACTCATCTTTCGCTGTATGGAAATATTTTGTATCTGATAAAGATATTCAGCAAAGGCTAGTAATAGTCAGCATCCTGCTTTTTGTCTGTTGGCACAACTAACGACAATACCACCAACATATTTGACAGACACTGCTGATAAACTTACTATATAGCCAAACAGAACTTTCAACTTTTTACATATCGCAAATTCAAATAACGGTCAATCGTACTAAAAACACAATATGTTCACAAAAAATATTAGTGTTATAAGATTAACATGCACCGTATTATGGGCACATTACCGACTATGTGACAGTTAACATTTGTTTTAGCAGCGATTATTTTGACAGAGGAATCTCAAAAAGTAAATTAAGCAAAAATTAAATTAAAAAAAGCAAAATGATTTAAAGTCAAATGTGATGACAACGACAGGCTACTAAATGGCATATATCTATAGCTAAACTTGCATTATTGGGTGAGTCTGTCAAATCCAAAAATCTTATTTAACATACATTTGCATTGCAGTTGAACTTTGGTGATATTTAAGTTATGCTTTGCAATACTGATGGACAACTGCATTTTCATTCACTGTTAGTATGAAGTGCTTCCACGCAACTGTTTTCGCTCTTTATTTTCACCTTCATCCGCAATGCACCGTCTCCCTTCCGCCATATCGCCAAATCAAGGAAATTAATAGATTTTTTGTAATCGAGTAATCACGACAGCTTTAAACCATAGCATTGTAAAGCATAATATTAAAGTTGTTCAGATTTACAAGATAAATGAAATGACTAGTGCTTCCGAACGATTTTCATAAGTTCCTATAACTAAAACAAAAAATGGTTTTAAAGCATTGTGCAAAACAGTGACAGACCAAAATTACCCTTCATTCTCACACAATGTTCAACCACAAAACCACACAAGGAAATGGCCCGAGTAGGAACACGATACAGTAGAATGGTCACAAACACGAAAAATCAGGTCTTACTGCAAAAGCATGCAGTGCATTTCAAAAGTTGTCAGCTGCCACTCCTACATCAATTCCTTTATTAATATCAAGCAGTATTTGAAAGCTACTGTACCATAAGATTAGTGCATGCTTTACAGCAACCAAACTGTCCCTAACATTCATAGACATCTCTGATTACTGCTGAAGTGAGGGTGTCACTTGCCAAAATCTACATCAACAGCTGGTTTAAAACTGCAAACCATTTGTCTTGGCCTAATTTAAAACCACCATTTTCAGAGATCTATTTTAAACAAAATCAGAAACTCAAAAAGAAAATCAGCTTGAAGAATCTCATGCAACCACAATTAAATATGGAATTAGAATCCAAAAATGATCCTTAAGAGAAATACTTTAAAATATGACCTTCATATTTTGACTGTCATGTGTTCAATGTCAGGCTGCTTACTTTGCCAATGGCTACATGAAGGTCCATTACTTTGATGACAAAACTCCTGGGAAGAGGGACTAGGAGAACAAAATCACCACAAACGTGGATAAACTGGGTTTGGACAAGAGTTTAGCTGGCCAAAATGGCTGACAACTTCCACAGCAAGATGGAGTGAATACCAGCAAACAAGAACAGTGTAGCAGCCATTAACAACCAAAATGCTGCACTCACAACAGGGCAGCCCCTTCAGTAAATCTACATACAAGATTCACAGTAGCCAGAAAATGATATAAAGGGTGAATTGAGGCTTGCATGAGGTGTAAGCGCATACAAGATGGCTCTGTTCCTAATTTTCACACCTTAAACATAACCCAGTGGTAAAACCAACTAGTCCCACCTACCATGTGATCCATTTTATTAAGGTATCCACATGTTCAACAGCAAAATAATCATCTCAAACATGAGAATTAAACAACAAAAAGGATGTGCCACTAGATGGACACTTAGTGCAGTAGGAATGCACAACAAACTTTCCCCAGTAAAATTAAAAATTACTATCATACTCAGTCCTCTGAACAGAATGTGGCGATTGACAGGTTCATATGCCAACAGAAGACGACCTAGGAACACACGACAGGTCATATTAAAATGGTAAAATCCTTGGTAAGAAACCTTCATAAAGCAGGTTTTTAAAGAGCACGGATGGCCGTGTAAAGGAACGAAAAGTCCCAATCACCTTCGCTTTCACAGGACACCTCGCACTGATGAACTTGCCTTGACCTTTCGGGTGGAAGCCACCGTGAAAAACATGCTAAATATTGAACAGGAGTCACATAGTGATATCTGACCATTTATCAAACGCTGATTACTGAAAACAACAGACTTCTGGGTATGACCTTTAGGTTACTCGCAAGGTGCCAAATCTCAAGCAGCACTACTACACACAACAGAGCCCTGGCATCCTATCCATTGTGCCACAGGCCAGCCTCAGTTCATTTACATAAGAAGCAGGACTGTGCCCCTCCACACTTCACTATCCTGGCAACATTTAACCGTCCCACAGCAATGATACATTTAAATGTGCATGTCAGCATATCCAAACCTATTACAGGGATTTGAATAGTTCCAACAATCATATACGTTCTAGTCCAACTCATCTGTTAACTACCATAGTCATGCAATAGGACAAAATAATATTTAACACATGCGTAAGCATAATAAAGGAACACATACCAGCTAAAAATGTACAAAACTTAAAATGTGGCAAGCAAAAGAGGTATAATCCCCTACAGGTTTAGCAAACACAACCACCTACTGATGTCTGAATACGACCTTTCCACATCCTTTTACTCTGTCGTGCTCCATCTCACAGCAGAAGCAGTCAAAATTCATCCTGCTTGGATTACAATAAACGCCAGGAAGACCCAAAAGGTATTTCACAACCAGACCAGAATTGAGAGGCGCCGCCTTGCTAACACAGAAGTACAATGAATATTAGTCGTTTCCTCTCTCCCACTAGGAGTATGAAAACCTTCCCGATCGACCCCCCTAGAAAGGCTTTTAAAGCTGTCAGTTAAGGGTACGCTGAACTGGGGACTGGGCTCACTCCATGGCCTGCTTCCTGCAGCCCAAGCCCGAATCTGGCCCCAGTTTCCTTAGACGCAGGGAGCTAGCTGCATACTTTATTCACAGAGACGTAAAAACACATAGAAATACACAGGCCATTCACTATTTGCAAAGGCGGACACACGGGGCGTTGGGGTCCTTTGGTCTTCCTCCCTGATTTTTAAAAAGTAGTGCATATAAAATGATTGCCGCAGAACTGTGTTTTAAACGCCATTTTTATAAATCAAAAGGGAGGGGGCATTCCACATACTCGACTACATTCAACGTGGCTCTTCTTCACCTTTATCTTACAAGTCTGACACGTAGCCTAGCTAGCACGCATGCTAATTATTTACGAACCGACTCCGCACGATACGGAGCATACAGTTAAAACGGCTTCCTCAATAGTGATTTTCGGTCACCCTAAGCATACGTGAGAATTTTGAAAAGGTCTTGGCGAACTGCAGGAAAAACCGATAGATGCCGTCTAATCAGTTACCAGGCCCACGGTCGGGGCGACGACAGGGCACCAAGCACCCCCAGGAGCAGCCCCCACTCCCCGTTAGCCGGAGCTAACAGCGTTAGCATCCACGGCCTGCTTGGAGAGAGACCGTGGTCTCCGTGTTCTCTCCTCATTAATATTACCAAAACTGTTCCAGCGTACAAGTATTGCTCAAGGTCGGCTAGCCGAAGCCGTAATAACCGCCAAGCTGGCATCGATAGCCGTAAAGGATAGGCGACTCCGCGCTTCAGCTAAAGCGGGCTAGTGGGTTTCGACTAGCTAGCAAGCCTCACATAAACACTCGGCTTCGGCTAGCTTTCAGGCTATCGCGCTTCGGCTACCGTCTTAGGGCGACGCTGCGCCTGGCCTTGACTCGCCTCTGGCAGCTACGGCAGTTCCTAAAATTAACACACACACTCACGACGGGCCCGGAAAAACACGCCAGCGGCGCCCGATCGGAGCGTTATGGAAGGAGCCTAAAGGTCATTCAAACCGCCCGGCTGAACCCACCGACGCCGTATTTCTTTAGGCACCCCGCGTTCCTGTAGCATAGGAGCAGAAGGGAGACAACCGACCGAACGGTGAACACACCGCAAAACCCGGGCTCGGGCAGCACACTGGACCGGAACGCAGGCTTAGGGAGCCGCGGAGACAGCCCCTGGGGCTCCGGGGGAGCTATGCCCGACTTACCTCTCCTGGCTCTGGGTGAACTCCGCTTGCCCAAGCTGCTGACTCGCTCCTCTTCGATGGCAGCCGCTATCTCGGGGTTGTCCTCCCCATTGTACCAGACCAGCAACTCTTCGCCGGGTCCGATTGGCTACGGAGAAGCAGGAGGGAGAGACCAGTCAGCGCCGGAAAGCGTACTAGCAGCAGGCCTCCCCCGATCTTTTTTAGCCTGAGGAAGAGGCTCGTTGCGACTGAAAACCAGCTCGCAAGAGTTAGCGGAAACACCGCGTTAGGCGCTGCCCTGGTGGTCCGCCCGGGTCTTTATTAACCGCTCTCAGCTGTCAGGTCACCAGGCTTTTCTGCCACTCGAAGCAGGACGGTTCAACCCCCCTCTTGTGGATGGAGGACTGACACAAACCCTGCATGCATCCGCCTTTCCTGGTCCTCGAGGTCCGGTGTGTGTGCGCGTCCCCCCCCCCCAACAGAAAATTAGCTTAAGACTTCGAAATCGTTGCAACAGCACGGATCTCGGTGGTGTACCTGAATTTTGGTTTGCAATAATGCAACTGCAAAGAATATATTCTTAATATTTAAAGGTTCATTTATTTAAAAGTGCATGTAACATTTATTAACACATCAGAAGGAATCTGAGCGATTATTTTAAACCAATACGGGAGAATACCACTTATAAAAAACCATATTTCAGTCTCGATATTGTAAGTGCTAGCACAAAATAATACCGTTGCGTGTAGTTTCTGTTAAACGTATTCTCCTAAAATCAGTATTTTATTATGGCTCATGAAGCGTAGCTGATTAAGAGCTCAGCTTGAACAAAATTCAATATAAAGAGTTATCAGACAGCCGTCACCACAGAGTAACGTCACCATCAGAAACATAAGGGACTGCGTTTTTTGTTTTAGCAGACCTGTTAGCTTGACTTGGAGCCTTCCTGCCAGTGTTGCCTTATAACTACAGAAAATTTAATCGCAATCAGATTTAGGGGATATAAAAATTAAAGTTTCACAGGAAATCACCACAATAGCAGGACCTTTTCTGTGGTTCTCTTACTGCTGTTGTACAAAGAGTTTACACTATGAAATAGGACAGGACTTGGGTGGTACTATGTAAGAATACTTAACGGCTCTTCTAGGTAGCTCTCTGCTGTATTATTGATACACGCATCATTATCATTATTTGTAACTGTAATCAAGAATATTATAAACAACTACTAAGTTTTTCCTGCCCTCTTCTGTACCCAGAAAAACATCCTCCATGAAGCACACATCTGAGAATATGCAACAGTATAAAAACCTTCAATTCAACATAACCTTGTGCTCTATATTCACATGTTTTTGCACTGCCAGCTTCAGTGCATCAAAAACAAAACGTGCAACATTCTGTTTATCAACAAACATCCATCACCAGCTTTCACTGACACTTTTAACATGCATGGGTTGGGTGACATCAGCGACACCCTAGGTGGACGACCCTCCAGTAGAACAAGGTCTTTCACAGCAACAAATCAAAGTTCTATGCGGACCAGAACAAGCTTATCACATTGTTCGGTATCCTACCTCCTGTGAAGGTGCATCTCCAGTCACCAAACTTATACTGTACACTGCGTGCAGTGTTATTAAGCAAATGTGTATTTTACTTGTATCTTCTTTTAAGACCAATATTTTCAGTCCAGAAGAATCTCCAATTAAGAATGGATTGTTTAAAAATAGAGCATGGTGACCGTTATATCTGAGTACTTTCTGCTTGGAGTAAAACAGGAAACCATCGACATGTCCCTGTGTAGAATTATTAGGCAAATTGTTATTACTATTTAAATAACCCAAAAAAGGCCTTTACAGAGAGCGAAATAAAAGAAAATAACGTGCCTGTGGGAGGCATGCAAAACAATCGAAACTTTTAAAACATGATCACCATATAATTGAGTACTTTATGGCCAATAGCCAAAGAGGATAGAAGAAGCATGTAGAGAGAAGACAAAGATAACTGCCAAAGATTCAAAACTACAATCTCAATGAAATCTCTAGAAGTACTAGATGTAGTGGGTCGCAGGGTCACAAAGGCTCAAAATCTCGACTCAACAAGGCACGCAAGCTCAAACGTCAAGAACAGGCACGGGCACATCTAAAACTGATTTTACAAAGATTTCGTCCACAGATGAGATGAGTGACACTTTATGGACTCGATGGATGGGCCCATGGATGTACACCTTCTAAAAGGGGCAACAAGTTAGAAGAGCAGTGATGTATGGGCTGCAGATATCAGTGATTCACTTGTAGTACTTCTGCAGATGGTGTAAAAATTAACCACTGCCCATTTCCAGAAGACACCTTATTTATATACTGACACAAGAAGTCTTCACCAGCTTTCACAAAGTTCATGATATCCATGCAGGACAGGGCGCTTCCCATGCATCAACATATTCCATAAATTGGCTGGCCAACAATGGCTTGAAAGGTGATCAGATTATGACATCACCATCTGACTTAAACCCCACTGAGAACTACTGGGCCTTACTAAAGCATTCAATATGCTAATGGTGCTTTTCCACTAGCATACAGGAACAAGGCCATACCTGACCCATACCATGAAAAGACAAGTTACATCGTGGTTCCACCTTACTTCAATTTTTGCGCTGCAGAAGGGTTGGATTGGTAAAGGCGCTGCCGGGTTTGGGGAGTGACAGGGACATAAAACTGAAAAGACGCTTATTGACTGGTCACATGGTGGACATCATAATTTGCTCAATGCTTATTTCCACTAGCACATCTGTGAGAATTACCGTGTTATGTTAACATCAAACGCTAGCAGAATTAGCATTATCTTGCATAAATTAGATTACAAATCCACCCTGTTCAGCTGTTCTCTAGTCCTTTTTTAAGTAGGAGGTTGAAAATTTTCCAATTTCCACATTATTGGGAATCTCTGAGCATTTCAACCAATCAGATGGTGATGGTGACACAGCCAGCTCAGATTAGTCACGCTTTTGGCCCTGTTAAGAAGCAGCGCCCTCTCAGCACCATTACGGCTCAGGAACGACTTGTATAATTTTCCACTGGAAAACCATCAGTTCATGATACGGCTTGGTTCTTGGCTCAGTGGAAAACTACCACAAGATGGTAAGGAGTATGGTTCTCAGAGAAGCATCTGGCAGGCTGTCCTAGCTGACATAGGATATGCTCTACTCAAAAACCAAACAGGTTCAGTGGACAGCAGGCTCATGATGGCCACGGAGAAGAAAAGTGGTTATACAGGACATTAAAATTTGGTAAAGTGGACTGTATAGAATGGCCAGTAGTTTATTATTCTTTATATAGATTTGATTTTTAAATTATTATTTCTATGGATAGTGAAATAAGAAAAATCCATGCACTTTCTGATTGCCTAATAATCCTACACACTGTTAACCGAGATTTACTTTTATTTTCGTCTGTGACTAAATTTGAGCAAAAACATGAATTTACTTTTATCACTCTCCATATGTTTTGCTGAAGATTACCACCAGGAATAGGACTTGCCTAATAATTCTGCAGGTGGTGGTGTGACAGATAGCAACTCATCACTGAACAGGCTTTAATGGCCCTCAAAGGGAGGCCAGAAAACGGCCAAGCTTTGACATGGAGCAGTGTAATTAATACTGATGTTAATCTTCATCTGGTTAAAATGACTTCACACATAATGAGGTGCACTGCTGAATAAACCCTTCCTTTAATAGGCCTTTTTATATTCTGTAAGAATTAAAAATCTGAACTTTAAATATTTAAGTTTCAGTGAAAGGCTAGAGAAAGACTACTTAGCAAATTTGGCTGGAGGCTAAAATGGTTTCAATTAGCTTGAACTGTTGTGCCTTCAAAAGTCTTAGTCTTCATTGGATTGATGACTTGCATATATTGAATAACTGCCTTAATTACATGTTACAGTTGCGTGGCTGTTTTTTCTGTCACTCAGTCTTCAAGCTCAACATCTTATAGGCTGTGATCACACTGGTTTCTGCTCCAACCCAATCCCTGAATTACTATTTTGCCCTTGATTTAAAAATATGGTACATTTGAAAATTCTCATCCATTTTCCCATGTTTTTCCTCACTCTCCAAAGAAATACTATAATTAAATGCTTTGTTGGAAAACACATTGGCATTAAAACAGCGCAAGGTACCATAACCAATTTAGCCAGCAGATGGCGACAGAATAACATGCATAAGAAGTCACTCACAGCACCCCACAGCCATAAAAGATGACTAATCATCCGTGTGTCTCTGACTACTAATCTTGTTCACATACAAATGGCTATGGCTAAACAACTAAGATGTATTGTTTCCAATGACCTAGCAGGTGGCACCGCATTCTGACATGTTCAGAGAAGTCCAAGATGAGGAACTAAGCACGCACCTTCAATACTTTGTAGTAAATGGCCCTATTGATCTCCAAGGGGAAGAGGTTCTGCTCCTGTGTGGAGCGGGCCCAGTTCACATAACGCAGCCAATTCCCCTTGGCCGGGTCCGTGGCATCAACACACATCCACCCCCAGGCCGGAAAGTACACCTGTCCGACAGAGACAGAGCACCGGGGGGGGGGAATCATTTCTTAGCAGAAATAACGTTCAGATACATTTCACCTCTTCAAAATTAAACTGAAAGCCTAGAGAATTTCAATTTTACTCAGTTTACTATGCCTCGTTAAAAATGTACTTATCACTATAAACTGCATTTATTTCAATTCAAATTCATTGTTCCAAGGACTTTGTTGCGCACAAATTTTTTTCTTAAAGTCAAATTAGTTTTTAGTAGTGCAGTTGTGATAAGGGTTATTGGTGAGGTTGGAAACATTTTCAGATTAGAAATATTTAAGAAGTAGCAGAAATGAATGAAAAATCAGAACAGAGTATCAGGGGATTAAAAACAAAGGACAATAACGCTGAAGATCCCTGATGCTGTACAGTAGATGTCTGACATCATACAGAGGGCTGAACATTAAACGTTATTAGCACTACTCACAGATAGCTTTCAGGACCTCCTGCCGTGTATCGTAACAATAGGAGGTCCTGAAAGCTAAGAGGAACACCACCCAAGCATTTAAGATGCATCAATGTAAACAATTCTTAAGGATTAAAACATTTGTTTCCTGGCATTGAAACTGTGGTGTGTAACCCCCCCCACCCCCACGCCGAAATTATCATCATTCCAGCTTGTGAATTTTGTGCTGAAATTTAGTCCATTTTTGAAAGGAAAAAACCAAACCAGATTTTCATTACACAAAGGGTGATTCTCATTCAGCAGTGGAGAAAGGGACTCCCAGAAAACAGAAAGGAGGAGAATAAAGCATCCTGGTTTTCATTTCCTGAAGCACCCTGGATCCTTGTAAGGGTGGCTACTGAGCTGCCCATATCAAGCCTCTGGCCTTACAGTGTCGCTCACCTCCCACATGTAAACATTGCTGGTCACCTGGGATCTCTTCTTTCTCTCCCCCACAAATGGACCAAACCTCTTGCCCTTCGGAATGAGCCTGGAGGCCCAGACACCTGTAGATACACATATAACGATCACAATGGGGCACAGGGCAATCACTCAAGCACACACGTGCGCACTAAGGAAACACATGCATGGTTTAACTTGCACTGTAAGCAGCAGCAGAGAAACCAGTCAGTTAATAAACTGATGACTGACACCAAGATGGACTTAAGACCTGGTGGATTTTCAAGTAGCGCTGGTTCTGATAAACTATACAAGTCAATGTGCTATGAGGCACAGCAACTTTAAAAAATGTACAGAGAAGTTGGTCTGGGATGTCAAACTTCATTATTCGAATAAAACTTAAAAAAAAAAATTCACATATTCAGTGGCAGAAATCCACTATATCCTCAGTGTTATTTTTGGGGTTGAAGTTACCCCAGTCCATTTTCAAAATGAGGTTAAATTCTATAGATTCTAGAATTTAGAACGGAAGAAATAAAATACACAAGGGATATAAGATATGGAGAGTAACCTAGTAGTAAGACGTGACGTAAAATCGAAGGCAGGATTTGATTGCATGGACTCCATTTGTTTAAGATATAAGCTATTTTATGCACAGCTGTCAAATTTCAATCGTCTGATATTTTAATTTCACGTCACAATTTAGATTACTTTTTTGTTGTTGCTGCTGGCATTTCTGTCCTGTGCGTAGCTAAATAAATAAAAACATGTTATACTTTACTCTATCCTCATCGTTTTCCTCACTTAAGACAGTAGTGGGCTGTTTCTGGTTTCACCTTTCATGATCAGTTGCACAAAATGGGCTTAGGCTACTGTGCAATGATGGACTGGGTTTGCAGTTTGATTTTCTTTGAATGATAAATCCGTTACATTATAAAAATTTTAATGCCTTTTTGATTGTAGTTAGCCTCTGTTCAGGTGTCATATCTCAAGGGCCATCGAAGGGAGCTGCAGACCTCAAATTCTCCTCTTCGGACAGTGGAATTAATGAAATGCAGATGACCTGTATAGGTAGCCTCTCCTGAGGTTGTTACTCTGGTCTTTCGATGTACGACTCAGCTTTGAGGCCTTACATCCAGGCCTAAATCGGAGGCCGAATAAGAAATGGCTTTAAGCTGCATACTTCCAGAGCAATGCCCTTGAGTGAGAGAGAGCAACAGCATGGCACAGTCCAATTAAACCCAGAGCCCACGGCACAGCCACGCACCGATGCGGTTCTGGTTCACCGCTGAGCGCCTCAGACTCATGTCCTCGGGAAGCCCCTTCCACACGTGGGCCGGGACATCCTCCAGGGTCTCCAGCAGCCCCCCCTGCGCTGTCATCGCGGTCTGAAACACAGCTCACTGTCATGAATCCTTTCCATCCCCAAGATCGCCACCCAAAACCCAAACCACAATGACAAACCATTCCAGAGACACCCAAGTAGGAAAGGCTGTCACCGGTACTTGGAACGGTCTACAGCATGATCTTTGCATTATTCATAAAGCATTGAAAATCCCCCCCCCCTCTACGTTTTTTGTGTTCAAGATCTAGGTAGGGATATTGTCTCATTGACCAAAAATTGTAGCGAACACACACACACACACACACACACACACACACACACACACTTGCCTGCCTACCTGCCCGCCTCCCCCCCCAAAACTAAAACTATTTTGATGTTGCCTTCACTATCTCACCTGCTTCAGCGGAAACCCACTCTGGGCTCTAAGGCAAGTAGAAAGGGCAGGACAGTCACATGGGTTCTGTTAAAAAAATAAATAAAAGGGTCACATGGCTACATGCTTTAGGGAAGGATCCCTAAATACAGCAAATCATAAAAACTGAATTTCACTTTACTGCTTAACTACACCATACAAATAAATTGCTGCAAATTCCCACCACTAGTTAAGTATTCCCTTTGTCCAGTCCCTTCAACCAGGTTTTCAGCTTTCTCATAACTCCTCCAGCACATTGCAAAATGGTTTACTCCCCACAGACGCTTACAAGGTTTCTCCCCATCCGGCCCTTCTTCCATTAACGGGGAGTCAGAGCTCGTATCAAATTCAAGAACTCGGTGATAGAATGCATGCCAGTCAAGGGAACAGCAGCATATGAACAATGTATCACCAGATATACCACCCCTGCAACATCGACACTTTCTCTTGCGCCAAACCAGAAGGTTATACAGACGTTCCCCAGGTTACGATGGTCCAAGTTACAATGTTTCAACTTTACGATGGGTAAATGTTTTTCACTTTCAGTACATTATTCAATAAATTACATGAGATATTTCAACATTTTATTATAATATAGGCTTCATGTTACTGATTTTGCCCAACTGTAGGCAAATGCGTTTTAAGCATGTTTATAAGGTAGGCTATGATGTTTGTTAGGTTAGGAACTGTATTAATATGCATTTTCGCCTAACGATAAGCCTATCGAAACGTAACCCCATCGTAGCTTGGGGAGAGACTGTACATTACAATCCTGCCCATTTCTGACCTTGGCCTCCATGTCTGGATATCTGCTGAGCTTCAAGATGGCCAAACCCCTATTGCTCTTCAAGGATACCCTAACCTCATAACGGCACTTTAACCTTAAACACGACTGCTCATGACTGCCTTCAAGATGTTGAGCTTATCAATTTTTGGCTGTATAGATGTTTGTCTGCAGTATGTGTTTTGTATATCTATATGAATTCTGTGCAGTTCCATATTTTAATTCTTCTTGAAATCACACACCTTGTAGCAATACTGAACTTATGTACCACCTGGATCTACATGGGCATCATGCACTGAGGACATAGATGGCCAGTCCGGATTATGTAGAAATGTTTAAATAACTACAATGTGCTTATATTCAATGGCATATGGTATACATATTCCCATTGCACATAAAACCAAGTCAGGTCCAAGCTGTACAAACGACATTAGGCCTCTGTCCAAGTAATCATCACGCGATCTCCAAAGCAGCAAAGCAAGAAGCTACGGCTGTGGCCGAGCTGAACGGACACCTCCCTGAGGCATCCCATC
The DNA here is from genome assembly GCA_011763525.2 of Mormyrus iriodes. Classification (NCBI taxonomy): domain Eukaryota; kingdom Metazoa; phylum Chordata; class Actinopteri; order Osteoglossiformes; family Mormyridae; genus Mormyrus; species Mormyrus iriodes. Next base: position 23,250,859 of record JAAGVU020000123.1, on the reverse strand, counting down.
TCCAAAGTTCCAGTTAATAAGGTCACATAGCACCATTGGACCAAGTGCCAGCTTGGAGACAAGGCCACTTGCTTCTCTGTTCAGACTTGGAAAAATCAGCTTAGGCCCCCATGGACAATGAATCCTCTCTTACTGGTGTCACAAAAGCTACTGGGCTACCAAGATAATCCTCTGTCCATCACATGAGTGCATGCAGGTTCTTCCCCTGTAAAGGTGCCATATGCAGCAGCAAAATCCAGACCAAGGTCATGTGCATAAATAACACCAGTGATGGATGCATGATGCTGGATGGAACAGACATGGAGGAGGCCAAAATCTTAACAAACTTTGCCAAGTGGAGGGGCAGAAGCAGATATCCAGTCAAGGATAGGGGAAAAAAAAATAAAAAAATCAAGAAAAGCCCTTCTGACTCATTACCATCGGGAACTCCAAGGAGATATACCAGAATACCAAGCTCCAAATGTTCAACACAAATGCACAATCAACACTTTTTGACTGATCAAGTTAAAAAAAAAACAACAACAAAGGAATGAGAGCATCATGGAATACTCCATACTTTCATCAACAAGTGCCTGTGAACCACCTTGAAGACACTGGCCAGGGGAGGCTAGATGGCCAGATCAGACAGAAGTGGGGTTGGGAGAGACATCCTCCTAAAATCCACAACAAACTAGACTAAAATTAAGAGGAATTAAGGAATCTGCAGGGGAACAGGAGCTGTGGCAGACCTAGACACAGCTGAAGGTGATCATTGGGAACAGAACTGGAAGAAGAAGGACACACTTAGAAGATAATAAAGAAGCCTAATATAGAGCAAGGTTAAAAAATACTGTAGCTGACCTGTGTTCTGCCAGGAGAGAAAGGGGTTAAGATGATCAGTGCCAAGAGCAGAGCCAAGTGGTAGCAGAACCAGACTCGTGCCAGGCCGATGACCCTGCGGTGGTGCTATGAAACAAATCACTCATCCTGAATTCTTTCAGTGAACATCTGGCTGCTGATCTGGGTCACATTAGCCAAGTCACTTCTGACAGGTGACAGACAGATGACCATGGGGACTGTCAGCACACTGCTTCCCCCTAAAGCACAGAACACTCAGGAGACCAGTGTACAGGCAAATGTGGTCACTGCCAATTTGACATCAGGGTCAGCCACTAACTCAAATGCCCCCCCCCCATCCTCACTGGGCACCGAGGTCCTTCTGCCATACAAAACCAACACCCTGTATTTGCAAGGAACTACTGGGGTAGAACAACCACCCCACCTTCTCATCTCCAGTTCAGCACAGTGACCCGCTACTACACCAGATGATGTCTGCTGGAAATTTTACAGTTGAATATTTAACTTCAAAACACAAGGGCAAAACCAATTAGTGAAGTCACAACCATCTTGCAATAAACAATTACGCAACTCGACCGGATCATAGTATTTGAATACCAGCTTCACCTCCAGGTCATCGGTCTTCCACTTCACTTTAAGATCCCAAGCACATCCCAAAAACAGCACTGGCTGAACTAAATTCCTCATGGGTGACAAACATCTTTACGTCCATGCTGTGACCCACCAACAACCACATAGCGTCAGACTTGGAAAGGCACTCTTCAAAGTCCAACTCCTCAGATACACCTGTCAGGTATGGAGGCTGCATGTCACTGGCAAAAGCAGAGCTTCAGGATTATGACCATCTGACTGACCAGCTGGGAAGGTTGACCTGTCCATCGCGTCAGACCCATTCTCCGGGTTCAGGTATTATTTAATAAGACCTCTCTTTCGTATGTTGCAGATATGACTCAAAAGTGTCCGTTTTGGGGAAGCAGAAAGAATATATAATAATTTAAGGGGGAAAAAAAAAGTGGGTGGGTATGTTTTTCGGAAAAAAATGGGGGTGGCTTGAGGGTGTACACCCTGCCCATTGTGTACAGCGTTTCCAAAACAGGACGGCTTCTGTGTAATACACGTAACGGTTTCCTTATTATTATTATTATTATTATTATTATTATTATTATTTCTTGTCAACTTCCAGCCTACATTCCCGAGTCACTTTATCACTCCTGGAAACAAACGCTGACTGTCTCATTTTTTGGGGGGGGGGGGAAAGGCGTAAATAAAGCGGGGTCTTACTCGGGCGGGGGAGGTTCCTTTGTCGTTTTCATATAATCAGGGAGCATGTCAGCGTCGTCTTATTTCATTTTGTTCTAAGCTAAAGTGTCGGACGGCGCCAGCGACATAAAAATCCACCGAGCTGCATGTGAAGTGGCATCTCCTTACTTGCCGTCATGCAAAGCGAAGGAGAAGCTAACGTTAGATTTATACATAACGCCGCTGTTTACAGCATAGTGCGGGATCCAGAAGTTTCCACCCTGTGCTGGCCCTGCGATGCCCATAAAGCAGCACAGATACTTAGCACACCGTTAGCGGGTGGGATCATGAACTATGTCGGCTGGCTGTTGGCACACACTAAAAAACACACACCGACTTTATTTCCCCTGGCCGCGAAAAACCTTTGTTGTAAAGTGTAGGCATATTGAACAAAGAGTCCATGGACCGGCTCCGCATTAACAAGAGCACCACAGCACTTCCAGCAGAGCCGACTTTATAAACACCACAACTTCGCTAAATTGTGCGAAATGCTTCTAAAATCTCAAAATAAAGTAGTGGACGGGAAGGGAGAAGCAACGGCAGCGAGTTGCGGCCACGCGTCGTGCGGTTATCGGCGCGCCTAGCAGCCAAGTCAGCCTGCCTTGGAAATAAACCCAAGAAAGCCGACAAACCTGCAAACACGCAACAGTCCGTTTCCAGCTTTACATTAAACCGGTTTTATCAGGTTAGGCCATGTGAAGCGCCCGTTAATGCGAGCCACACGTCGTGCTTTCAATAGGACAAGTGAGGAGGCATGCATACCCGAAAGTTACGACAGAAATTAAAAAATAAAACAAATTCAAAGAATTTGGGAGCCGAAACACTTTGTATAGCCCCCACCGGCTTGATGCACAAAGTTGGCGTAGACGGTGCAGATCCCTAAATATCGGTATTGTTACCCGCAAACATCGGTCAGTCGGTGCGCTTGTCTGACTGATGCTACACCTAGTTGTATCAAAGTCGGAGCTGCAACACATCAAGCCACGCAGAGTCTGGATTTGACCAGCAGGTCGGATTTTCCCCACTTACCTGCTGTGTTTTTCACCGGCACCGTGCGTGGCTTTTTTTTTTGGTCTACCTGCTTTCAATCAGATGAAAATGGCGGATGGACGCGAACGCAGAGCCCTGTGTGTGTATGTGTGTGTGCTGTGTGGCTGCTCGGCGGAGCCTCGGATGTACGTGCGCCGTAATCCCCGCTGCCGGCCCGGCTGCGCTCAGGCCGGTGCTCCCCAGACGGAATTACAAAGTAACCAAGCGCACCACAAGTGTCTCCCGCCCCGACGCGAGACGTGGCCGTGCATGCGTTACGCCAAATTCCGTAAAATTCATACTTAACAAAGGAGTAAGACCGATCTCACTTGCCTGGGGGCGACTGGAGAAGGGGAGGTCGTATTCGACACAGATACCTGGTAGTGTGCTGACAATTAATTGCCATAACATAAGGCGATGCCATAAAGAACCCCGGTTAATTATTGATGAATTTTAAAAGGGTGTGTTGGGTAAATCTGTGTGGGTCTTTTGAGTTCCAGGACTGGCAGGATACGCCGTCCTCCCGGGTACAGTTGCAGGCGTGACGGTCGCGTCGCATTTTGAACGCCCCTTTCTCTCTTTCAGACACGTTTTCAAATATGCATTAAAAGAACTTAGGTATTTAGCTACAGTCTTGTCGTGGATGCCACACAGAAGAGGGTTGATGCATAGCGTGAGTTTTATCCGCGAGGAGAAACCTGGATATTTGTTTTACTGTGCGATTTCCCCCATTATAACTAGGGCCCTTGTCATAATCGGCCGTGAGCCCAGAAGCGCAGCCCTGACCCGGGACCCCGTCGACGGGAATTCCATAGAGTAACGCACTGCAGCATTGCCTCTTCACATTTTATGGCTTTTACAGCCAGATGCACATAGTTCCTCGCTTATTCAGGTCACCCCGTTGTTTTTTTGTAAATCGCTGTATATTTCCCCAGATATGGCATTGCATCCCTTAACTACAGACCTCTAACACCGGATAGTTCATACACACCCACACATCTCACAGCACAACAATACTTTATATCTGTTATAGAGAATTACAACATCTGCACGCCATGCGGTGATACGTTTTCTATTTTAATCCTTAATGTTTCGTCTGCGTAGGATTCACATTTCTTTATGAGGCTGTATTTTACGCTACCTGTCAGCATCGCCGGCAGCAGCACCCAACCTCACTGATTAATATCAAGCGTACGTCATCGGCATACATCGGCATGTCAATATCTGAGAATGTTTTTCCACCAGTGATCACTGAGATGCCTCCCTTTCATTCTCTCTGCCCTTTGCTTACCTTTTGCACTGGTTATACTGGGACCGGGTGTTTGCTCTGTGTGCCCATTTGAGAGGGGAAACGTGATGTGATGTTTTCATACTTCCCAGCCCGCTCCCCCTTCATCCTTTAAAAATATTCCTAAATTTTCTACAGTAAATGGTAATTAGCGTGTCTCATTGCGACCCCGAACAGGATAAACGCGGCAGAAAATGGATGGATGATCTGTTTAATTGCGCTGAAGTTTAAGTTTAGGAAATAGGTTCGTTTCACGGCCTTGTGGTATCAGTTGTATTGCTGACATGGCAGGTTAAACAAGTAGATCGCAATTCTACCTGCGTGTGTAGGGGGTGGGACCCCAGGGAAATCTGAACCGGAACCATCTACAGTACAAGGAGATGTTCGCTGCTACTTCTTCCAATTATAGCAGAGTTGGTGGATTTCGAAACGTAAATAATGCATCTTCACGCTGTTTTCTTTGGTTGAGTGCAGTTACTGAGCAGCAGAGGGCACTATTGCAGCATAAATAATTCTAGTTACCAATAGTGGGTTTGATCCCAATAACCAGTTTTCAGCAGATTATTGTAAAGGTTAACGCTGGCTGGCTGTTACTAGACCGTACAATGAAATGCGGCTGTTAGACGGTATTTTAAAACTGTTTCCACAGGTTAAACAGATCATAATATGTATTAATGAAATGCAGAATATTATTTTAGATCACTTTTGTTGTCAATTGATAGGAGCAAATGCGATTTTAATGACTACGAAAATTTATTTTGCAGCTAGAATAATAAAGAGACGGTTTTCATAGATTTAATAGAATTACCTTCGACTCCTTCAGCTCTGGGTTCCGGCTCAGTAAATGCAAGTGATAGCATGAGGGCATATCGTGGCTTTGTTTTTCAGACAGTCCTTTTGATACCGATTCTGTGAATACCGTAGTCTTTCCTTGTCACATTTTATTATTCAAAGCAGCTTACAGTTTTTTTCAACTGCTGCCAAAATTCAGGTTAAGAATTTCTCTCAGGGACATAACAAAAGTGCCCCTCCTTATCTTGAACTCACACCTTTTGGGACATGAGTTCTTGCCCTTAACCATAATGCTACCCCAGCAGATGTAATTGGATCAGAGTGGTAACTCATTCCCAGGCAGCCTGCACTGCATCTTCTCCTGTAAATCGCAGGGAAAGCACTGGCTGTGTCAGTCACAGCAGCCGTACCACATGGGATCACTGCACATCGCCACATTCTCCGAACTGCAGCAGGATCATATTTCACTGACATGGATGGGCTCTGGGGTGAATTGTATTCTTTAGGCAGAGGTTTTCAGATTTAGAGGAGCATGTTGCAAGCATTCTGAGCTCTTGTCTGTTGAATGAACCTGTCTTTATCCTCAAGGACAACAGATGTTCTGGAACACCACTCCATCTTCTAAGGTGTTTGATATTGCCCACTGAGGGATGGTATCCACAACAGCTGCCAGCTTCCAGCCATCTGCAGAGCTCAGGGTCAGCAGTGGATGTCCTCCCCATTTCGCCTAGGAGCCCAACTTGCAGAGGTGTTTGTCAGTTCTCCTTCCCACGCTGCCAAGGCCACGGGCAGAGATCAGTGCCTGTTTTGCACAGTGAGGGGGAGACCTAGTGAATACATCCAGGCTGTATGGATCTAGCAGCCCCAGCCGCCCAAAGACATGGGTGTGTGTCCTTGTTACAAAGAACGAGCAGAGTGCCAAGAGCATGTAGGCATGAGGGTATCTTCAATCAGCAGTCGCGATGCAAAGCTGAGGTAAAAGAGATTCCCACCTTCGTGGAGAGAAATCCAAATTCATCAGCATAACTCAGCGAGATTCAAGCCTCCTGCTCGAGCTGAAGGACAAATGGACAGAGCCAGCAAGGTAATTAAAAGATGAGTCACATGCATATGCTAATGCTCTCTTAGCCTTACATTTCATTTTCTCTATCTCTGTCTTTCTGCTGGTTGCAGTATATTTTTTAGGGTCGTTATTCAGTTATTTTGTTGTTTATTCATGTTAATTACACTCAGGATTGGTTTCTATGGCTTTGTGACCTCCTGCGTTGGAAAGGTTGCTTTGGAAATAATGTCAATTTACAGTCATGCAGGTAGAGTGTCATATTGAGATGCGAGGAGCTCACTGTCAATGAGCTGTATTTGTTATTCATCGTCCTGTAAAAGCATCTGAAAAATAATGTTTTGTGAACATTCAGTGGGCCCACCAACATGACCTCAAGCCAACCAGACTACTCAACTACTAATTCAGTGGTATTAGAGTGACATTAGTGAAATTTATGAGCACTGCCCATTGAAAACTGTAGAGTGCCACCCACTGGCAGGATGCTGGTGTTACAACAATTTACAGCACATCTTACTAAATGTATTTCTAAAGAGGAGTTACATTTGCATAATTTGCCAATACACACAAACAAGGAAAAGTAGATGCTGCTGCTGCTGTACAGGACCTGACTGAGACATAATGACAGACAGCACCTGCTAAGGCTTTCCAGCATTCCTAACACGGATGGCATGACCACCTTGACCTGAACCAACAAAATTTCTGAAGACAGGAAACAGTTGTTGCTGATGTTGCCAGCACCACTGGGTGTTTGGACACATCCCCTGACACACTACAAGTCCTTAATCTTTTCTCTGGCAGTGTATTATGAGTAGAATGAAATCTACTCTTTTGTGACACAAATCTTTCTGAATCTGTCTTTTCGTCTTAAAGGAAAACAAGGAAGGAAAATGCTATAAGCTACTGAGTAATAACTGAGACATGACAGAGATAACTAGTGCTGGACAAGTGAGACGGACAACAGGGATGTGAACTGAAGTAACAGTACATCAGGCAGATTTCATACATAAGCCCGCAGCTCAAAGGAAATCCTGAAAAACATCTGTAATGGGTATTTAAATTAAACAATCAGTTGACAGATGGCTGTACTGGGATATATCAGAGTTGACCAACTGGATTTTGTAGCAGCTGAATGTTCAGCCACAATGGTCTAAACTCAAAACCCTGTATCATTAAGATACAGTACGGAGAAATTCTATTTGTGAAAATTGTTTGCATTTATTATCATTAATTATTAGTAACAGATTTGAACTAATGAAGCATCATTGTTATGCATCTTGCATGGCTTTGAGAAGGATGAATGGACCCGGGATTTATATGCATTTTACCCATAAACTATACAAACTGACTCTTTTCAGCTTGTAAGGATCTTGGAAATATTTCAACTGGAGGCATAAAGACGGAGTGATGAGGCAAGGAGTGAGCGGGTCATGAATAGAATCGTTTTGTATTTCACAGGTACTGTACCTTTCTTAGCGTGTCCGGGGACAACTAGCTGGTCGCTTAGGGTCCAATATGTAGGGTTTCGCATTGAGAATGGTAACTCGGCCGGCCGTGAGCTGCCCAACTCCGGCCCTTGGCCCCCCCACCTTCGCCCACACACACAGCTGTGACTCAGACCACTTGGCACTGACCGACAGCCACCTCGACCCACCGCTGACAGCCGGAAGCCGGCCCAGGTGCTGTATGTACCGAGTGGCTTGCCGGTGGATTTCAGCAGATGCTGCGGTCATCATTATGCTCCCAGTGGGCACCATGTTACTCACAGTTCCCCCAAATGCTTTTGCCTTGGCCACCTCGCTCGACTTTTTTAACCAAACTCAGCAAGAAAAAGAACCCGGGACACGACACAAGAGGTGAGGGACGCTCAGCAGGGGTGTTCACCTGAAATCTCACATTCGCTTACTAAATAAATCCACATGCATTTAAAGGTATTCTTAACAGTGCATTTCACATTTCAAGCACCATTAAGTCACATTAGTGCATATCTCTTGTGTGAGGTTCAGGAAAAGCACCGCAAATATGGAACCGCAGAATTCCAGACTCTCTCCAGTACAAGGAGATGTTCTTTTGCTCAGCTCATCAGATGGAAAGATGAGTTTCTGGGATGCAGAGTGAGCTCTTTCTGTGTGTCAGCCGCAGTGTTCAGCACTCAGAAGACCGATAGACATGGAGGGAACAGGTGAGTCACATAGCTGATCATTTCTGTGGGAAGAATGCAGCCGACTCAAGTTTTAAAACAATTCTCCATATTTACCTCATGAATAAACCACAAATTTCTTCAGACTCCCTCTTCTGTTTTTAATTTTACTGCAAGATAAAGGGCCATCTTTGTGGGTTTCAGTCACTTAGAAATTAGGTCTCTCTGTTGTAGAACATCACTCCCCGTCTGTTCTGTAGGAATTCACAATCAGCTGTTTTGATTGCAGGGTACAGTGTAGGTTTAAATATTCCCCCAGTTTTCCAGCTGCCAGTTACCCCCTTTTCTTAAGATTCACCTTGAAGCTCTACACCCACACCCCCTTCCTGATGTGTGTGCTGTCAGCCACCTGCTTCTTTGTGCTCTACAGGCTCCATCAAGTGACACAACATGCCTGGAGGAGAGCTCTTCAGCCAAGCTCAGTTTCAGCCTTCTGGGTTTTACCAGTAGGTGTTGCTGCAGAGCAAGAAGCAAGAGGAGGCGGATCTCAGTGCACCTACAAGTAGACCTTCTCAGACTGGTGGTTAGCATCGCACAGTCAACATTGAATCCACGTCCCCAAAGCAGGATGAACCTTACTTCTATAGGGGGCACCGCAGCTCAATCATTGCCTGGACACAGAGGGTCACACACACGCACACACATGTCCAACACAGACCAATGACTTTTCTAAGGTATCAGAATGGTGACTACAAGCCAGAAATACAGGGTACTTGTTAAAAAGTACTTTGCCGGCTCAAATCCCAAGGTCAGCCCTGCTCTTTTGCCCTTTTTGAGGCTATTAGCCTAAACGACCAATGGCTTCTGTAAGTGGCATAAGGGACACAGGATAAGACACTAATCCATGTAAAGGAGGTGCAGGTTCACAATCAGCTTTCGTCACGCAAGTAAAAACACAATGCAGGGGCAGCATTGTACATTCGCAGCCTCATATCCTGCAGGGGCTGACCACGGCATCTTTATCCCTTTGAGGACATCCAAATCATGTCAAGAACAGATATCTCAAAAATGATTGAAGTGCTCAGTCTAAACACGCAGATAAATTGTGGAAATCAGTGCTTTTGGTTGGCGCTTGCAATCTTTCCGATTTCAGGGCAGTAGACCTGTGGTCTAGACCAGTGTTTCCCAATCCGGTCCTCCGGGACCCCCAGACAGTCCCCATTTTTGTTCCCTCCCAGATCCCTGCCAGACAGTCCACAGGAGGGAGCAAAAAAGTGGACTGCCAGGGGGTCCCTTAAGACCATGTTGGGAAAAACTGGTATAGACAATACCTAAAAAACAAGACATCAGGAATCAGAGATATGGTGGAAAATTCATCTGTGAAGCAGTGACCTTAGCCTGCTAGAGGCACACCAGCGTTTGGTGCGTACACTTTCGTCCTCACATTACTGGGCCATGTTGGGTATAACTACTGTTCCTTTCTGAGACGTTAGCAATACAAATTCCCTTTGTGGGAATTAATCTTCTGGTTCAAAGACAAGCTGAGTCACTGTAAAGAATCACTGACTATCAGGACATGGTTCCTCTTACTGTGATGTTAAGAGACGTGAGCTGGTGGGGGCAGTAGTATCTGTGAGGAAACAGGTCTCTGTTTCAGCAATGTCTAGGACCAGCAATGTCTACCAGCAAAGCGCAGAAAAATGAGCTGGCAGATGCTGTCAGCTCCACTACAGTGAAGGACACGTCTGTGTCATTGAGTCAAGTGAGACCTCAGTGTTAGAGATTAGGAATAGAGCACTTTGAATAGCAAACATATGATCCATACTGCAAATACTGTATCAGTACATAAACAAACATGAGATCCCCAGAGGGCTGTGGCTTGGAATATCTACTCTGTTCGAGGCAAACAGGTGGTGTGATAAGAGTTCTAGAGGTTCATGTTCAACCCTAATTTTTTTGGCCAGTTCCACATGCTAACATGATCACACACATCAGAGATACTTGACTTTGGTGGTCAGGAAAAGCCATTCTGAGCAAAGTGCTTTGAGCAACGGGCATAGAAGTGCAAAGCAGCAAGGCAAACGCAACCGCCCATGAAGACCACACATGGTCACGTCTTCACTGTTGTTGGTTTTGAGATTAACCAACTCCAGTCTCACCTGGGACCACAAAGTCAGCTAAACAATGTTATAGCCACGTCATAGAAAATGAACCACGTTTAATTAAGCCAGTGTGACCACATTTGAGGCTGGCACCCTCCCACAAAGGCATCTCCCAAAACCGCTTTGACCCTTTTCTTACTATCAGTTGATGAGGAAAACTACAATCTGTTTCTCGAGTTAATGTTTTCATCATCGTCTTCCTAACATAGTTACAAACCAAGCATGAGTCTTTGAGGCACAGTCACGATCCACTGCACTGTTTGGTTACAGGTTTTGTTCTCACACAGCACCATGACGCAGTTATGACCACATGCACATTCCTACAATGTTGGATTTTCCTTTCATATGGATTATGAAGGGATTGACATTTAATTGAGTTATACGTAACACTGTGAACAACTTCAGTCCCCCATCTTCCTTCTGACTTGTTCTCTCTACAGGACACCTTCCATTAAAACCTGTCCTCATAGCTCCACCTGCAGACCTTTTATTCTATGGATACCTTTACTGCTGTTACTAAGAATTCCTGCCATGTGTGCGAGGGAAAGACATGCATATTGACTCCATCCACTCCCCTGGGAAACTTGTCAGATCTTCCCTGCTGTCTCCTCCCATCACCTGGTTTCCTGGGAAATTCGCAGATATCCCCAGAGCCACTTAAGCGCCAAATGAGCCGGTTCTGTTGTGATGTCCGGATCTCCCCATGCCTAATCAAACCCGGCAAGAAGGTTCACACGCTGCAGCCTGGGGGGGGCACACTGAGGCCACACTGTCTGCTACAGCAGACATCAAACACACCACATGGCAGCGCCTTGTTACAGCTACCGCTAAGCTATTCACATATAGCTCCTCAGCCAGTTCTCTTATATTTTGCCAGTTTTTTTTAGCTGAATATTTCAGGACTACGTAGCAGTGTTCAAAAGGGACAACAGTAGTTTGTGTTGGGAGTTGAAATGGCAAATCTGAAGCACTTGCCCATACGTGCAGAGCCGGCCTGTTACCACTTCTGCAGGCTGCAGGCAGGTGTAGACTTTGACATCTGGCTAACTGATGTCGTCTCTGCAGAGTTTGCTCCAAAATACCAAAATCTTAACAGCCCCGCCTTCGTACATAGGAAAGAAAATGGGACAATCTGTTAACAAGAGACTGGACACACAGCATGAATTGCCATGAAGGAAGTATATATTCAATGAGCCACCAGAGAGAGATAAGGTGCCTGCCAAGCTGCCTGAAATGTTCACTCCATCCAGACAGTCCTTGTTCCTCTGATCTCCCCACAACTCACAGCGAGGCGCTGCAGTAAAGGTCCTACTGGATTGAGTTTGACCCTTAAAAATGCACAATATATACAGAATAGAAAAAACACACTAATTCAGTGGTTTCGAACTACTCGTAGTGCCTGTCAGACACAGACAGAAAGACAGACACACAGACACACACACACACGTATTCATATCTTTGTGGGGACTGTCCATTCATTTCTATGGGCAAAACCATAATCCCAACATTGACAACCATAAGTAACCAAAGAAAATACGAGTCTTTTGGTATTAGTAGTTTTTTGATTGTAGTCACAGATTTTAATAAAAATGAGTTTCCCTTGTGGGGACCATGTCAAAATAGGTTTTATCACATTGTGGGGACATTTTGTCCCCCCGATGTAATATAAACATAATACACACGGTAATATGTGTAAAACACACACACACACACACACACACACACACACACAAAGTGGCCATCAAGCTTCAAGCGATTCCACAGTGAAGTTAACATATTTTATTTAATTTTTTTAAGTGCCTTTCATGCATATTAAGGGAGCTGGATGGGGGGGGGGGGGGTCTGGTGGCAACAATCCTAATGACACTTTGGATTTATTTTACAGCACTAAACCAATACAAAGAATAGCCGTGTCATTTCTTGGACAGCAAAAGTAATAAATCGTGCAATAACAAAGGAGAATGGGGGGCAGGGACAACAAATACAGATAAATGAAATAAAAACAAATCAAAAACAAAACAAAAATATACTTTATAAACATTGAAACACTGACTGTAGAACCATAGTACAGGTAAAAGGTAGTGTCACACAAAAAGCCGATGCATTTTCATCACATATATACAATATAGATATGTACATACTGCATCACCCTTTAAACAATAACAAAATACTCTATTATTCTCCCTATTTCTTTAAATCCAGGGGGCCCCATGCCTCCCAGGAGCAACCCCTGCCCGCCCACCCACCCACCCACCCAGAGAAGAAAAGGATGATTGAAAAGACATATTTACAATCAACACAACACATCAACACTGAGTAAAACGGGCCTGCTGTAGCCATACTTGGCAGTTTCTCCCTTAACGTATTTTTTTTTCTCTTTTCTGATTTAAAATCTCTCTGGCGCATCTCCACCGGCATAGTGAAGCTGAACTTTTAAAACACACAAAACACACACGCACACACAAGGATAGAAGGAGCACTGCTTAAAAAAAATATATTTAAATAGGCTGATTTGTCTTATCCAGACTTTTTTTTTTTCTTCTTCTTCTTTTACCTCCTTTCTGCCCCACCCCCATTTCCTCTCCAGTGCCCAGATTCCCTCCCAGTCCTGTTTAAATTGTGTACAAATCTAGATGCTAACCTGTGGCCCCTTCAGCCCCAGATATTTGTGTTTCTGGTCTGTGACAAGTTACCGGTTTCCAAATGACCATCAACTGGCTGCTCATAGCTGAAAGGGCAGTGAAAGATTACAGTCTGAGATGTGCGCCAATGCTACGCAGTGCTAAGCTCTGGAGATTGTTACAGATCCACAGCAAGTCCAATCGGCCCTTAGCATGGCTGGCAGGACCGCACCGCTCAGCAACGTGTGGATGACCTGGGAGGCACGACCTCACAGCCTGCCGCCGACTAAACTCAAAACCTAAAAATCCCCCTGCATAAACACATTCAATTTAAAATCCTTAAAAAAATCAGCAGCCAGGCCATGTAGTGCTGGCCTGGCGAGTCAATGAGCAACCAGCTGGGACAGCACGTCACAGGCGGCTTAATGGCTCCCGTTTGCTTCAGCACAGAAACCCCTCACTTCAGAACGGGACCAATGTGGTTTCCCATCGAGAAGCAGAACATCCTAGGACGGGAACCCAACATGACTGGCGGTGAAGCATGACAAGTTCTCCCTCAGGAGAGGATGTTCAGCAGCACCCTGGACAAAACGGCGGGGTATAAACAGAGAGGGGGGCACAGGATTTCTCGCTCTGTCTCTTACACACACACACACACACACA
>JAAGVU020000123.1:23218742-23228971 GCA_011763525.2 Mormyrus iriodes | reverse complement strand
GGCCCCCGTGCGCACCCTGACAGCCCCCGCCCCCCCCCCCCCCCCAGCCCCCGGGGGGAATCGAGCGGCAAACCCGACCATGCTGACAAGTCGTCAGGAAATAAGCCCCGGCTGCGCTGGCATGCCGTCTGCGTTTGCATTATGTATTATAAAGAAGCACTGGGAAGAACAGAAGGCGCGCCGCTGAATTACCCGCTGTGTGTGAGGAGACTCGGCGGGAGGCGGCAGGGGGCGTCACGGCTGCCTCGTGCCGTGGGTGTGTGAGACACAGCCACTCTGCCAATCTGCTAATATCCTCATGAAATTCAAATCAGCCTCTCGGCTGAAGCCGTCTCTCCGCGGCTCGGCCCCCCCACATCTCCTGGGCATTCCCGTCGCAGGCTTTCGAGCCCCCGCGGAAGCAGCCAGCCAGAGCGGGCGGCGCAGGAAGCCACGTCTTCGGCTGCCATGGCTTCCCCCCACGCACCTGTGTCTTGATGGCTGGAAGGAATTTCCCCATGTCCCACTCTGACCCGTAGGGGGTGCCACTGAGGCTTTCAGCCTGCACCATTAGCCCATCCCCCCCACACAGTGGCATGATGCCTCAGTCACCCTCCGCTAGCGGCGTCGACATTAATTTATTAAAAGTTTTATTTATTTATTTGAACAAAAGCCATTTATAAGAGGACAGCAGGAAGCGGACGCCCGGCTGCGCGGTTCAGAGCCGATTCGGAGAGAGCTCCTCGGAACACGTGAGAGGCTGAAAGCCCCATTTAAATTTCAAAGCAGCCACCCCACCCCAAACGGAAAGGGCCAACTCTGCTGTTTCACTCTTAATTCCGGAGGTGGAAACACAGAGAGGGTCTTCATTAACCCTCCCTGGCAGCGTCTTCACCATATGGGAATAGTCACCAAACAAAAACACAACGTGAAAACGTGAGTGAGACCACTCTGTCCCACTGATGGAGCTGTGAGCCACATAAGGGTTATTGGAGCTGTGTGTATTATAAAGCAGTAGGGATGGGCCTATCCTATCGGCGTTGAACCTGTGTATATTGTATAGTAGTAGAGATGGGTCTATCCTATCGGTGTTGGACCTGTGTATATTGTGCAGCAGTAGGGATGGGTGTATCCTATCGCCGTTGGAGCTGTGTGTATTACTAAGCAGTAGGGAGGGGCCTGTCCTATCGCCGTTGGATCTGTGTATATTGTACAGCAGTAGGGATGGGTCTACCCTATTGCCGTTGGAGCTGTATGTATTAAACAGCAGTAGGGATGGGTCTATGCTGTCATCATTGGAATTGGGCGTATTATAAAGCAGTAGGGATGAGTCTACCCTATCACAGCAGAGCTGTGTTGTTTTATAAAGCAATGGAGATGGGCCTGTCTACCCACCATTGGAGATATTTACTGTGTGTGTGCCCGTGTGCACGTATCACACTGGCTCCAGCTGGCGCCAAGGGGAGTGAGGTCAGAGTACCATCTGCGGGCACATGCCGCGTTACCTTGTTAGTCACAGTGTTGATCGCCAGCGTCGGAGAGGCACTTCCAGAAATGATGCAGTCCATTCCCAGGGAATCCGAGTCCAGGCTGTATGGCGTGGAGGCCTGTGAGAGACACAGGGGACAGGGGCACGGGGGGGGGGGGGTCCCATTCAGACCAGCCTGGAGCAACAGCTGTGGATAGCTGTGTTTCAGCTTCAAATTACTGCACGTTGACTGCACATCAAAAGACTGATACGTCTTCAGACATTGGAAAAAAGAAACGCATTTAATTCTCGTTCTGTAAAGACAACAGCGGTGCACATTTCCTGCAGAGTTGCATAAAGCACTTCATGTAGGGCAAATTAAAAACAATTTCTGTTGGGTGGGGGCAGAGGGTTGGGAATAAAAGCTGTCCCATTTGTTTCCCAGCTTGTGGTGGGGGGATGATAACCCCAACAAGCTGGGATCCTGAAACTACTTACTATAAGAGGATTGGTTCACAACAATAAGATTTTTAATTCACGATAAGTGTAAGAAACAAGCTTTCAGTAAGTTGCAATTTTAGTGTCTGGGGCATTTTAACGGCGTTGGGGGGGCGGGGGTGCAGAGGACAGAGCGAGGCGTCGGGAGAAGTGCTGGGTAATCACAGCAGGACGAAACCCCCAGCACCATAACCAGCGCCAAGATGACAAGGACGCGTGGAGCCGCAAAGCATCAGTGCCACACTGTGCCAAACGGGTGGGCGGGTGCGAGATCGACGGCCCGGTACAGGGACACGAGCGACGGGGCGCGCCAACCCGGGGTCATTCCTGCAGAGGCGAGGCGAGGCTGACGTACATTGGAGGGGGGGGGGTGGTACCTGTCCCGAACGAAACGTGGCCGTTTACATAACATATCCCCCAAAAACAAGGCAGACTGAGAAAGGACAACGGCAAGCTGGAGGGAAGGTGGATACAAGGTACAATGGGATGCCGAACTCCGCTCCGGGTCCCTGGAAGGGCCGGTTGGTCTGGTGCAAGTACCAGCTGTCCCAACAGCAGCAGCAGCAGTCCATGGTGGGGAGACTGCAGGGGCCCCCGAGGGCCCCCAGCCGCTCGGCACAGCATGGTTATACATGGAGGGCCGGAAGATGATGCAAGACAGCTGTGAGACAGGGCAATCCGGAGGCTGGAGAGCCTGTGTACCATAGAGCATGCAGGCCATTAATAATTTAAGAGGAAGGAGAAGGAAGCACCAGGAAGGGCTGCATTATGTTTGTAATAAAATCACCACGGAGAGCCACGCGTGTAATGGGGTCTTGGGGCATAGTTTATTAATAAGGCCTGATGCCTTCAAGATAATGTGTAAACATGTACATAAATTTATATACAGCACACAAAGAGGCTGAGCCAAGATGTGCTGATTGGTCCGGACTGGACGCGCGCGCACACACACACACACACACACACACACACACGCGCGCACACACACACAAGTAAGGCAGTTTTTCCCCAGTGTAGCATATGGTTTGACCCTGCTGGTTGGTGAGGCAGTTGTGTGTCACAGTAATCAGTGCTTCCCCGCGACAGTTTAAGGTCGCATTGAAGGGTTCTTTGATAGACGTCACATCCATCAGGGACTGGCAGGAACGGCAGCAGTTTAACGATGGGCTGCTAGCAGCCAAACCGGAGGGTTGGGGCTCAGCACCTGGGCCAACAGAAGCAGCCGTGGGAAAGGGCAGGGAGGTCGGCTCCGGGTTCCAGAAAGGGGACCATCAGGAGGAACCACGCCAAACGCCCATCACAGAGCTCTTTAGCAAACATATTAATGAGCAGCAGCTCATCTGTAATTAAGGACTTCTTTACGTGACAGAGATGAAGTTTTCTGGCTCACATCTCCAGCAGCCTCTGGAGACCCATGGTATCTGCTGACGTGTGGAAACTCAGCCTTAATGGAGCTGTTGATCTTGATGCATCTGTCAATCTCTGTGACATTTTCTTTTTTTGGAGGAGCGTTTGCGCCAACAATAAGAGTTTTCAGGTTATTATTGGCCCTTGGGGGAAATCGCAGAATTGGTGGTTATCACCAAGTTCTTTAGCTGACACTCATCGAAAGACTTAAAGCTGTACGTGTTCACACAGGCTGACAGGTTACCCTGCATGCCGGGGCCCCTCATCAAACTGGAGCCAGCAAATTTCATTAACCAAAGTGATACTTACTGCCAGTTAGTTCAGCAATCATGATTAATTATGGCTTAATTAATCGTTAAATGGACAACTCTTTAATGATAATTTCTAAAACAATTTATGAAATGAATAGTTTTTATGGTCTAAAAAGTGATGATAAATTGATTAATCATTATTAAGCTGAAGTGTTTACAGCTTTGAGGGGAAGAAATGAGGCAAATAATTTTATTTTTTTTAAAAGAGACCTATACCAGCACATACACCTGTGACAGATTTATCACATGATCGCTTCAGGCATAGCTGACCATACAGAGCCGTGCGAGGAGGTGGGGCCAAGAGCCACTGTCCTATCAGACAAGGTGGGCGGAGTTTCAGCACATATAGCAAGAAGCACTGACCCGTTCTCCAGATCGTGGCCTCTTCTTTGGCCGAGTGGGCAGTGTGTCCTCCTTGGGGTTGGTGTCAATCGCCCAGTAGGATCCCTGGAAGCAGAAGAAAGTTTGACAGCAGATCGACACACACGCGCGAAGCCACAACAACCTAGAGGACAGAAGGAAGGTACTTCAGGCTGCCGGGAGCCCACGCGGTGCACACACCTGCACAGACGGCTGAGTGTGGGGAATCAGCAAGCAGGCCGACCCCCTAACACCGTAACCACAGCCAGTCGTGCTCACGCTAGCGAAAGCTTTCACCAATCTTTAACCTGCAGCCCCATCAAATCCACCACATTTCTAACACTTTTCTGCCCCAAAAACCAGCCCCTCCATTTCTGTTTTCTCGGCTTTAAAAGCTGTTTTTTGGTAATACTGAAATTCTAATGCATACATACAAAATGCATGAATAATGAAAGCAGCCACAGCTATAAATTATTACAAACACAATAATAACTTATTAATAGTTATGAGAAATCAATAAACAGCCAAGTTTTGAAATAAGCTCTCATACATTTTTTTAAGGTGGGGGGGATTAGGTGCATGAAAAGCAATAAATAAAAAAACAAATAAGGGGTGAGTCTCCCACACAGCATGCTCTCCCTCAAGCTCATCCCTTATTCATGACCTCTGGAAATGAAACATTTTGGGTAAGAAAAGGAGAGGCAGCCTGTTCAGGTTTCTGCACGCCAGCCAGCGTCATCGATTTGCCACCCCTGTACCCATCTTCTTGGCTCAGGACTCTATGCCATCTCCCCCGGAAAGCAGATTGACAGACTGCAATTAGCCACGACAGTCTGGCAACCGCGTCGAGCTGCAGTTTGAGGTGTTCTTGACCTGCACTGCATACCGTCACTAATGAAGCCCATACAAAAGTGTGTGGACTCGTCGACGTGCTGGTACTCACAAAATCGATGTAAAACACACTTACTCTTAAGTCGTGCACTTTACGATGAAAAGCCTCCGTGTTTCACACTTCGGGGGAACAAAACCCCAGCCCTAAACCCAGCACGTGGTGCACAGTCCACCATATTGTGGGGAGTGTGCGGAATTCTACCACACCACTTAGCAAAATGTGGTTTCTCCTGGCCGACATCTCAGCCGACCTTCAGAATCCTTGAAAAGGATTGCTAAACCATTATAATTGCGGCACACACACAGCCCCAAATGCACTCTCCCGCTCAGCCGCATCGATCTCCCTACACCGCTGAGCTTTTCTTTTGGCCAGGCCTCCTTGCTGATAATCAGGCAGAGGCTGGAAACGCTTTTTTGGGGGCTGGAGCTCCAAACCTGGAAACCTTGCTGAATTATTTAGCGGCCTGCTACTTACATTTAATTTTCAATGGCCCCATCAATGAAGCACAGCCCTAGTACTAAAGCAAGTTATGGGTGCCATGCTGGCACAAGTCACTGAAACTAAATGGTGGGAATGCGGCATGAAGATGGGAATCATCCGTGCAGGAAAACAGATGCTCGGGTAAGGGAATTTGTCAGAATGAGGCCTTCCGGAGCTGAGCCCTGGACTCTTCATGCACAGGTGCATACAGCCGTGTCGAAGCTCCGCCTCGTGCTGTGACACTTACAGCTGGACTTTGGCATTCTGGTTTACCATCAGCGTAAGCGATCCAGAGAGAGTGGCAGGGGCGATCTGACTCACGCAGACAGCCACCGGCTGTTGCCACCTTGCACACAATTCTGCAAATCCACATGATTCAAGCTTTATAGCAGAAGAGCTTGTAGATCCAGGCTTGCGCAGTTAAGCTGCAAGCAGCAGCAGCAGCATAGGCCACTGACGGTATGCAGAGGAAACAGGTGCAGGTGTGCAGGTTCCATCAAAATGGCCTTCTGGTGATAAGACCTGATGCTGAAGATTTGCAAATCAGAGATTTCAGAGTACCTTCTTTGGTTCGAAGGATCCTACAGCACTCAGCAGCTGACCTGCATCTGCCTGAACGATGTTTGCATTAAATCACAAACGTGGGAATAAACACTGAATATTAAAGACTGACACAGACGGCAAAGGTGCCGTTTCCTTGTTACGCACTGCCCGCCGCCCCAACCTCCCAGCCCATCACCACAGAGCCTCGCCAGCTCACAGTTTCCTGTTGCTCATTGTCAATAACATCAATTAGGTTTCCCGATGCTGCTATCGGGTTTAAATATTTGCTCTCGTGACACATAAGCAATTTCAAACAGCTGAACTCTGGAAAACACCCAGCCAGCAGAGATAGAGACCCTGTACTTCATGCATTCACTGGCGGAGGAGAAGCAGTTGCTCCAGTCTGTCTCTGGCCAGTGCTGCAACATTTTCTCACTTTCAAATGAGTCCCCCCGTCCTGCTGGAGACACTCTACACATCCCCACTTTCAGGTGGCGAGCTTGACAGCTGGCAACCGTTACATTTAAGTGCGAGCAAGATGGCTGCATGCCAAAGTTACCTAAAAGCCAGGCTCCATAATTAGCATTCTGCACTGTAATAAAAAAAAACCGAGAGCAGTGCAGACACAAGCTCTGTCACACTGCAGCCTGATATTTAAGACTCAGCAGCACAGTTTTAGAGAGTTACACGTACGGTCAAGTTGTTATTCATTAAAAAAAAAAATTTGAACAAAACCTTGGTACTGCTAAATACAAATCGGCCACGTTAGTGCTGCACGGTCGCCCTGCAATTTCCAAGGACAACACTTACATCTAGTCAGTTGTAAGATGTAAATCATAAACACTGCAGGCAACAAAAAGAGGACTGATACAAGAAGAGCAGGCAGGTAATTCTCAATTACCTAGCAGTAATTACCTTTGAAATAATTACCAGCATATACAATAGCAAACTAAAAGGTCTGACGTCTGCCATGTAACCGATCTGTTTAATGAACAATGTTCTCGCGTGAAGCAGCCCCCCCCCCCCAACTAATCCTTCCCGTTCATGTTCAAATACAGCAGCGACATGAATGTCTAAATGCTGACTCAAAAATTAAAGCCTGACAGCCCTAATAACCTCCATTATTGACTATTTCTTTTTGATCCTCTAGAAAAACCCAACAACTGTTTTAAAAATAAATATTGAAATACCAAGAGTATATGAAGAGTGTTTGCTTAAAGGCAGACAGATTGCGTTGCCCCCACCCCTTCCAGCAAACGATGACCTTTCAAATGAAGCCTTTACACATTCCAGCAGTCAAGCTGAAATCCTCTCCTTCATACCACCGTCGTGAGAAGAGCAAAAGCGTTCCGGAGAAGCTCTGTATGGCAGCACAGGCCGCATGGACAATGTCACCTGTCATAGGTTTCTTTGGGAAAGCGAGGATTAACATCGCCGCCTTAATGGTGGCAAAACAATGTGCACATCAAAATCTAATAAACAGGTTCCATGGAAAAAAAAAAAAATCAGCTGAATAAAAACTAATTAACTGGATTAAATTAATTGCAATTAAACATTTGTTTGTCGATGGTTGAACGGCCTTGTCTCCCATATACGCTATTTGAGTGAACTGGGGTCAGGGGGCACTTTTAATTAGGAAAGCTCTCTAAGCACACAGAAACCCTGGGAGCAGCGTGCTGCACTCCCCCACCACTACCCCCATTTTAAAGGGTTCGCACTGCAAGCACAGAGCCTTATCAAGGGCTGTGCTCAGTTATTCATGCGTGAAGAGGGATTTGTGGGGATCCTCCCATGTGCTGCAGCCCTGATATCCACCTTAGCGTGCATGCAGGCAAAGGCAGCCTGCGGACTCAGCTCCTTCATTTTCATTCCATAAAACGTAAAGCCCTAAAGACCCTCCAACACCACTGAAAGCATAGAGACAGGTAGAATTTCAACAGTCATTTAAGGAAGAATGCTTTCAATAGGACATACTGTGTGCTCATGTGACATGACGGACATCCAAGCAGGGGCCAGACTTTGGGTGTTCCTGGACTAATTTGTGAAGGTGTCACAAGGCCCGATACCCTACAGTGACCAGGGCCCGCTGTGCGCTGAGCTATGGCGGCACGCCGCCGCTGATGTGACCAAAGCGGGTCGGGGAGAACCAGTGAAGTGACCCGCGGGCATGGGGCTGACAGGCAGAAAATCATAGGCATTCCAGACGTGGCTGCAACAGCCTGTGAACTTCAGATGAAGAGACTGTTTAGGGACGAGTCAGTAGGGCGACCAACCGCACGGTTAGAAGCCAAAGGCTGATGGAGAACCACACATCCCAGGGGACAGCAGACATATACACTCACAGACACAGCACCGCAACATTATAGCCACAATAAAGAGCTGAACTCAATGCCCCTCAGTGTCTGTAAATAGGTAACCTTCTGAGAGCACAAGCTTCTCTTGCATGGGGGGGGGGGTGGGATCTCAGCTCACAAAAGGTCCATCTTTATGGTTTGGGTCTGTCTGCGAACATTAATTACTCAGACTGCGGGTGGGGGGGGGTGCAAGCACATCACACTGAAGTCATCTTCTTAAGGAGCTCTGGAAGCTCACTTACCAGGAGAATTTAAGAATGATGTGGGACAGATGTCAATGCACCATACCATCCCTGTCCAATCTGCCCTGCTGTTAAAACTGGTGATGGTAGAGAATTTAGGCCTCAGCGTTCAAGGAGGGTGGGT
Source organism: Mormyrus iriodes (assembly GCA_011763525.2). Classification (NCBI taxonomy): domain Eukaryota; kingdom Metazoa; phylum Chordata; class Actinopteri; order Osteoglossiformes; family Mormyridae; genus Mormyrus; species Mormyrus iriodes. The sequence continues at coordinate 23,220,313 of JAAGVU020000123.1, read as the reverse complement.
CCAAAACTGGCTATCAAAGACTGTTTTGACCCAATCAAGTCAGCCATAAGCCACATGAAAAGGGGGTAAACAATGACGCCTCCATTTGTCCGGCCACTTCAGCATGGGTAACCGCTGTTCAGTGGGGTATGTAGGATCGCCCTCCCGAAATTTCAGCTGTTTGAATCATCTTTCCCCAGCCACTAAACCCATAGGCAGCTGCCTTTCACAGTTTAACACCAGTTTCCTAAAAGCCAGAGCAATAAACTCCATCTATAAATCATGTAACATATGCAAAATATCTGAATAATTATTCTCAGCATTCAGTTAGGTTTCAGCTTTTTTAAATTCCAAAGCAGCTTAGTAAAATATAGCAGGGAGACGGGGATCTTACCTTTCCCGGGTCGTCTTTGGAGCGAGGCACTTTGAGAAAACACTTGTTTAGGGACAAATTGTGCCGGATTGAGTTCTGTGGAAAGGCAGAAAAAAAGACACACTGAGGTCAAAGCAGACACGACCACCAACAATGAGCACCACTTACCTTGGAGTGTTTCAATTAAATAAATAAAAAATATATTAAACTGTAAACCTTTCTCAAACCTGGGACCTTCCAAATGAACTAGCAGGACATTAATATTTCATTTTCCTGATGGGTCCCACTACAAGAGGTGATGGACCTCCGGCAACTGCACGAGGCAGATAGACATGTGTAAGGTTTTATAATTTAGTGTGTTTTGTGACAGCCCTCAGATGAAAAAACCCAGGATCTCAGTGCGAGCCCACGACCCCACATTCTGTTATCACGGCTGAGCAGCCCGGCCCACCCCTAGCTGCTCCCTTTTAATGCCTAAATCCAGAGACATTTTAAAGATCAATATTATTATTATTATTATTATTATTATTATTATTAATAATATTAAGTTCCCAGAGGCACCCCTGCTCCCATCCCCCAGCACCACTGCCCAGTCTGCTCAGTAGAGGAAATTAATGGTGGCTTGCACTCCTATCAACAGCGCGGTCATCCCGTCACTCCACACAAGGGAGGCAGTCCATCGATTTCGACCGGACGAAGCTGCGCGGCCAGGACTAGGGCGCCGGCGAGCTCTTCATTCTCTGGGCTGGAGCCGGGCCAGCATGGAGAGCCCCACAGGCTTCCATCAGCGAGCTGACAGGAGGAGACGGCCACAGCTGGAACGGAGCCAGGCCCTGGCCGGCCAAGAGCTTGGCCAAAGTGCTGACTAGTGAGCGCGTATTACTGCAGCAGCCCTGAAGGCAGCTGACCGAGAAGACTCACACGATGGGAGCAGCACTGGATAGGGTGCAGTGCAGGACGCCATCCAGGGCCAGGGGATGCACGGCCCGGGGGGGGCTAAAAACGGGCACATTCAAGCCCGGGAGACTGCTCTTGGAAACCAAAAGCACAGACAGACCCCTTCCAAAGCCTGCTGTCCGTGACTCCATAGTGCGACGTGTGCAGAGCCTGCCCACACAGCCTCTGTGACGGGGGGGGGGGGGGGGGGTGCTGAAACCTGGCATCCCGCCGGGGCCCTCGCCGGGAAAAAAGCCCCCCCCTGCCCCCCCCCAACCCCCCC
>JAAGVU020000123.1:23201679-23218252 GCA_011763525.2 Mormyrus iriodes | reverse complement strand
ACCCCCCTCCAGCAATGAGGTGTCAGGCTGTTCGAGGAGCTCGCCTGCCTCCCTACTGCACTAGCCAGAGAACAGGGCAGGCGGCTGTGCACTGACAGTGCTGCACACAACTGCTGTGAAGGCGTGCCTGCTGTTAATGCGATTTGCCCATCTAAAATCAGGGCACGTTTCCCTGTGATGTGAGAACGAGTTTTTGCCCTCATTATGATAATGAACCAAAAGCGTGTAATAGCTTAGGCTGAGACGGTGAACTCTTCCGGAGGGCTGAAGCCCTAGTCCTCCAGCCACCGCAGAAACAGGTGCTTCAGTACACATGTGGATCCCCAAGAGGGCTTAGGAGCAGCACCAAAACGAACAGGATGAAGAGCGAAGAGTAAAACTGACAGATGGGTGGCTGATGGGGAGAGAGACAACGGCCGTGAAACATCTCAGACAGACTGCAATGGAAACCCCCACTCAGAGCAGACAGACCACCGCGGGGCACTCATACCAAGTCTGCTCTCAGCATGCCCCACTGGCAGGTCCATCTCAGTCAGGGTAGTGAGGGAAGTATACCCATTATAAGCTTTGCAGAGCATTAAGGACACCTTCCTCTGACCAGGGTTTTAATGCATGCATAGCCATTTATAATCCCATATAAAATCCCTCCACAGATTCTTTGCAGACTTGCCGCCCAAGCAGAGGGGAAACCCCCAGGAGTGGAAAATAGAGCAATGCAAAGGCGCCAGCACGAACCACGGCTGTAAGCAGAAGTTACCTACTTGTAGCTGCCGGGCACTCTGGCCATTGGGAAGTGGGGGGGGGGGGGAAGAGAGCGAGAAAGTAAAGAAACCCAGAAAGCAGAAGGCACAGCGTCAGAGGACACAGGGCATGCAGCAGCGTGGGGAGCCGCTGGCCTATAGGCACGGCGCATGCCCCCGTGTGACCTTAGAGTGAACCAACGGCCTCCCCGCAGGTGCTGGGATGACACCCTGAGGATCCCAGCTGCGTCACAAACGGTTCAGGATGAAAATAGAGGATGGGAGGGGCCAACTGGCATGACTGTTCATCCACTGGGGATATCTCACATTCCTCTGCATGTATATCATCTGTCTCTGTCTCACGCACACAGCCGCATGCACACATGCACAACCAGCCTCACACAGAGGGCCCCTGGCACAGGAGGAATTAACCAGTTAAGCTGGCAGCAGTCCCAACCTCAGTGTAACTACGGCAACGAGGCCATACAGACTAGACCGCTTAACCCACCTTGATGAGCAGGCCTCAGTCTCCAGTCTCAGGTGACTCAATGTGGGTGTTCAGGCTCATGCGCCCCCCCCCCGCTGTACCAGGCTGACGCTTGTGAAGGCCAGAATGCCTACCAAAATGGTTTAAAGGCATCTTATACCCATTTCTAAAGGCATTTGATCCTTCCCTCTCACTGTTGCGCTTAGCACGCAAGGTTTAAGTCTCTGATCTCCACTAAGCTGTGTGTGTGTGTGCGTGCGTTTAATACAACATGAACTGAGCGTTCCCGTAATGAAATGCAAGCCAAGGTAAAGGTACAGAGGGGGGAAAGCACTATTACACCATCTGATTAATTGAAAGGAAAAAATAGAGGCATCCAATTACTTTATGAGGCCCTGTGATGTAAATAATATAAGGCACGGATGAAGTGTTATGGTAATAAACTCTTAATAGGTCTTTCTCTAAAACCAGAGGACACCTTGGGGAAATGGCTCATTCAACTCCTAAATTAAACTCATAGATCACACACCACCTCCACCCCCACCCACCAAAAAAAAAGGAAATAGATAAATAAATACTAATAGAGTGTGGTGAAAGTGGCTAAGTGAGAAGCTACCAGTCTGGCTGTGGTGCCACCAGCTACACAGTGTATGGGTTTTTCCACAGAGACCATTTTCATGTGGCAGGTGCCCGCTTTAAATCAGACCCCCAATAAAAGAGACGTGTCCCCACCTCGCCGTTCACCCAGGGGCTTTGGAATGTCAGGCGTTGCTAAATTTACCTTTTCCTCCTGCTCTAAATCCCAACAAACGGCAACAGCCCCGTGCCGGCTGTGTGTGCGGGCCGTACAACGCTGCATCGCGCTCCATGGCCGAGTCTGTCAGCAATGTATGCGTGAGGCGAGGATGCGCACACACATGACGGCAGGTCCCACTTTGGTCACACTCTTTGACACGCCAAAAAACCCAGACAGCCTCATCACATGACACAATTTACACAATTTATGAGACCGTTACAATGGTCTCATAATGCATTTAAAGCAAGGCCCTGGTTCTCCATTCATTAGTATAAATGCAAATGTCGGTAAAATACGGTAAAAAGATAAAGAGCACGGGCCAGCTGTTATTAGTGACAGCCTGCCAAGAAAGGGAAAAGGTTAACTGGGAGGAAGAGCCCACTTTCACAGCAAAGGGTTAATTTCAAAGGGGAGATAATACAGCAGGTGACAGCTTCCCTGACAAACACGACTTTACTGATGAGCCAACCGGCGGCCCGCCAATTATCCATGGTGTTTACGATCAAATCACCTGTGACGTACACCAGAGTGTCCGCCCAGGGCCAGAAATGAATTGATTCTTACAGCGATACAGGAAAGGATACAGCCTCGTCTTCGGAGCCCCACACATCACAAGTCGCTTTCATTGGGTCATGTCATGCCCATCAGACCTTTAACTTAATGAGGCCAGATGAAAAAACACAGAATATATAAGCTAGGAGAACGTGGATATACCCGCAAAAATGCTGCACATAGAAACCACGGACTAACAGTGGGCGTAACCGTGGAGACTGTGGGAAGCTGGCAATGAGGTGAGAGAGACAGGAAGGGAATCAGCAAGAAACCGCAAGATACCCCCCTAATTCTAACCGCCAATAAAGAACTGCAAATAAAGGCATCTGGAGGATATGAAGGAAGGAGAAAAACCTAACAAAACTCAATCCAAATGAAAGGTATGAAGTGAACGATCAGTATATTAAGAGCCCATAAAGTTGGCTCGGTCCCTACTGCCAGACTATGCTCACCTCCCCACTGCTGTCGAATTAGTGCACACGTTACTGTAACCTGCACAACACTACAGCACTGACACAACCTGGGTGGCGAATGACGCAAGAGCCGTTAGCGTGACTAGAGCAGGCAGGATGGACTTCTGACACAGGCAGCATGAACCATGCCTGGAATCACATCGATGGGGCTGTTTGTCCCAATTACCCTTTTATTACAAGCTAAAAGCTAGAAAGAGTACTGTAATTACACAAATACTGGGTGCTAGTAATTACCTTTAATTACATTTATAAAATCATCATTTACATGTTGTGTTAGTCTAGCCTACGCCCATGCATATAACTGACGTGTGCATTATTTATGTGGTACAGTGTGATCCTCATCAATAATTGAAAATTACAGCACTGTAGTTATCGCAGTAACATTCTGAAGAGGCAGAGCGCTTCCACACGTGAGGTTTTATAGGAATGTGACTAAGGTGCCAGGGAATTGGTGGGACGAGTCTGGTGACAAGTCTGCTCCCTGGTGCCAGATCACCATGTGCCACCTACGCCCTAACCCTGACGCCTGAGCCTGCATCCACATGGTGACACTGCTTTTGTTTCCCTGTGCCAAGATGACTTTTGTGCCCCCTGTTTACATTGTTTGTTAAACCTGTCTCCACTCCCGGCTCATAATGAATTCCCCACTCATTCCTTCCATCCCTGTGTCACGTGCTTCTGTTCTCTGTCCCACCCATGCCAAACCCAGTGGTGACGCTCTCACCTGAGCTCTACGTACGCATGCAGGCAGCCGCTGCGCACTCCATGCATACCTGCGTGCCATCCCTATCCACACCACCCGCCACTGTGCGCATTGTACCTCCGGCAGAAAAAAGGCCCCGCCCCACAGACCCCACAATGTTCCAGCAGGCCGAAAACCCCGCTAGCTGGTCACTGCCATGCGTGCTGCCACGGATGACTGACAGCACGGTTAACATGCCACCCCGTTGATGGTGCTCGCCCAGACTACACTTTTTTTTTTTTTTTTTTTTTTAACAAAAAGAGCAGCAAAACGCAGAGAGAAGCCCGCTCATGTGTGTATTTCGAGGCCCATGACGTGTCAAAGGTCTTCACGGGTCCAGTCAGAACCACCACTCCAGTCAACGGAGCGACATGTCTGCACAGAAAATGATCAGCAGTCATGTAAAAAATGTAACGAAGGCTCTCATGTTGCATAACAAATGCAATCTGCCTCCCGAGCATATAAATATCTGAGGGGGAGGTGGGTGGGGAGAATTCAATGGAAACCGCATTAAACTAGGGGGGAGGGGGGTAAAAATAACACTGGCCTTCAGCCTTGAGCGTAACATCTTATAGAAGCAAATCTGGCACTCTACACTGTGGTCAGTCACCAGAAGAGCACAGTCTCAGACCGTTAACAAAACTGTGGACTAAGAAAAAAAAAAAACAGCAGCATATGGACCTCGTATTGCTATGCCGTCTGTCTGACATGATTATCTGATGAGTCAGTTTCACAGGCTCCCGGCGGGAATGGGCTCCGGAGCGCAGAGGATGGGGCGAGGCTCTGCAAGCCAGCAGAGGGGGCAGGAAACGGCCTGGCGGCTCACGAAGAGTTTCGGCGCAATGGACGAATCTGATTCGCAGGGATTTTGAAAGTCGTTACATAAATTTAGCTGGAGAAATGTAAAGTACTGCCGGCCTGCTGGCTAAGCACATGCTGGCCTACATACGGACCAGCCAGTGGGGCCTTTTTCTGTCCATTTTTGAGTCAAAGGCTGAAAAAAGATGACAGCCACTACTCCCCCCCCCACCTCCGAGGTGATGGGAGATCCCTTTTCATCCAAACAGCCCCGAGGCACCTGGAATGAGTTCTCCCTCCAACTCACTGTGCCACTTTGATCCCCCCGCCCCAGCCAGCACTGGTTGGCAGCTGGGGGAATGAGCCCACTCCCACGGTTGATGATGGGCAGGTAGCAGCAGCGAGGTGTGGAAACACCCAGTGTACACAGTGTCTGCTCACCTACTAATGGCGCCACAAAATTCCACCCAGGGGGGCCTTTTTCCCCATGTGCCCACGGCCCCAGTACACTGTCATCAGCAGAGCCAGGCTCATATCAGCTATTGCCTGACTGGTATCTGAACATCACTCTATGAGTAGGAGGCAAACTCGAAACACCAAACCCACCCATGATCCTGCAACAGGACCATAGACTGCCTTTTCCCATCACACAGGATCTGCACAGATGATGGCACTGACTTCATAGCTGTGGAGGTCAGTTGTTCAAAAGGTTACTGGGTTTTTGAGGGCAGGACATCGACCAGAGGATGATGCTAGGGGCCCCACAGCCATTAGCACGTGTCACATGGGTCTCACATTTCCAGGTGATGCACATGCTATCGCTGTGCCACCAGTCAAATGGGATCAACACCCTTCAGGGGTCTAATTGCTTACAGCCCATCAGAAGAATTTTTACTGGAGCTGAAGCAGCTGAGATAGTGTGTGGAAGAAAAGCGCAAAGCTTTAAGTAGACCGAAGAGAATGACTGTTCACACTCAGCCAGGCACATGTTTTCCTACTTCCAATATTACTATTGATAATGCATTATATATCGTCTTCATGAAGATGTAACAATATACAGAGCTGGAAAATATATTGGTTAACATATTGGTATCCGCTGATATTGATTAAAAATGAAAATGCTGAGATCAATCCGAAATGTCAATCTTAGTAAATCCTGTCGGCCATCAATATTCAAAGTTAACGGCACCAGAGTTAAAAAGACACAACAACTGAAAATAATGGAGATGACTGCACTGGAGGATCAGCTATTTAACCTAGCGGAGGACAAGGGATTTCGTCGGCTCCTTCACCACATAGAAGAGGTCTCATAGTACTGGCACATGACGCGTTTATAATTTATTATTAAATTAGCCTGCGGATCGATCTTTCGTTTTCCACAAAACAAACGATGTAACGTCATCCCGTGAATCTGCGCCGGCAAGCCACTGGAACTAGTGAATGTGAAGGGCTTAAGTCCCTACGTCCAGGCGGCAGAAACGGGTGCCTCCTTCCATGAAAGACAAACGGTGGATAAGTGGCTTCATGGCACTGGGGTGAACATGTCTACCTGCCACACACTCTCTCTGGGATGCCTTCTCCCCTCACCTCGCTCCTGCCAGTCCATACAACCTGCGGGGCTGTACAGTAACAAACACAATGTTCACTACCATCAGGGGGTAGGTTCTAAACTGCCAGAGAAAAACACAACGTTACAAAAAGTGCGACCACAACAAAGGAGAGGGCCTCTGTGCAGCCTGCGTGCCTCCTAGCATGTTTTTGGCTTCCCGCTTCCAATACATTCACTAGGTTATTGCCACCAATTATTTTGCGAGCAGCCCGTGAAACTTTGGCAACCATCAGTTGTTGCTATCAGCAGAAACCCCAAAAAACCACAGTGGGGGAACCACGCATGAGTACGGGCACTGTGGCATCATATCACAGCCAGCGGGTATGGTGCGAAAGGGAGAAGCTCAAATAAGCCACATTCAGAAAAGCAAAACAAATGACAGTGAGAAAAGACAGTTTCCGCTTTGTTCAGAGACCTTCTAGGCATGTGGCTAAAGCAGCTCTCACCACAGCCGGTCAAGCCTACCCCCCATCCCGGGCAGCCACAGCCAGGGACCCGTACCGGTCTGCTCCGCTCTATGTAGACTGTACAGGACGGAGCTGCTTATCCCGGACGGAGGCGTGGCCGTAGAGGCCAGAGGAGGCGCTGCTGCACGCTGAGACACAGGCTATTTCTGTGCATTCAACACACGTGGCTAAGAGGCACCCGAGGGGTGGGGGGGTTAGGTGGCACTACAGTGAAGAGAAGCCTCCCCCTCCCGGTGTGTGTGCCATCTGCCACGGGCATCCCGACCCCAGCTCCCCCAGGGCGCCGGCGCGTGGCACTCGTCTGCCATGGCAGCCTGTCCCCTGCCCTCCGGCTCGGCGCCGCCTGCAGGAACGAGGCTTAACAGGACGTCAAAACAGCTCGGCGGGGAGAAAGCTGGCAGCCGTGATCAGTGCTGCTGTGCCTCTGCCGGGCCGCGGCTCCCCAGCTGGCGGGCTGGACGGCGGCCATGCCACTGTCTCACAGGGGCTTTTCCCTAAAGCAACACTCATTAACTGCGGAGCGGGTTTCATCCCGCAAAAAGAAGCATCGGGTGAAGGCAACCGGACAGTGGCCTTGGCGTGGACAGACGCACAGGGACACACAGTGGGGAGCAGAAACGATTCCAGCGGCTAACAAATGAGCAGAGGGCCCAGCGTAGGGAGGCTCTAGCACAGGAATAACACTGTCAGCACAGCAATGACAGACGCTGTTAATTGGATCAAACACTGGCTAAGAGGCACCGAGAGAGCGGCACAAGGGGCAGGAGGAAGGAGGACAGATTTATCAGAATGTCACCGACATTCAACAAAGCAAGGAAAGACTTTGGCTGGGGTAGAGGGGGCTGGGCCACGGAAGAGTGGAGGGCAGGAGGCAGCGTCTTGTTTGGGGATATCCTCAGTGAAGCCAAGTCGTGACAGGCACTGGAGGGAGGGGGGGAGCAGTGGGAAGGTAAGGCTGCTCCCAGGCAGGTTCAGTCAAGCCAAATTCAGGGTTAAAGCAGCTTGTCCTATTTATAGTGCTGAGGCCTGGGCGTGGCTAATGGAGGCAAGAACCTAAAAATAAAGCATGTTTATGAGAAAAGGTGCTTTAAGGGGCCCAGCAGCAAGCCAGCATATTACCTCTTGTCAAAGAGGAGAAATTGCTTACACAACACATAGCGAAACACAAAATGATAGGCTTGGTATGACCAATAAATTTATTATCTTGCAAAATCTCTCTCCTATATAACACATCAGTGAGACATATAGGGCTTCATTTACTGGGTTTAATACCAAGTCACTCAGCATGGCTCTTTGAAGCCTCCAGATCCAGGATCCTGAGTGGGATCTGATCCAGCCAACCTTCCCCGTCACAGCTTTTTAGTTTTATACTCTCCTCTTTCAGACCACCCCCAGATAGCCCTAGGGCTAAGGAGACGTCCAGCTTCATGGGTAATTTTCAAAGTGCTCAGAAATGCTCCAGCAGCTCAGGCATTTGGTGATGATGTCAGGGTCTGCAAGTGGGGTATGTCCTGCAAAACCCTCAGACTGGACAAACATGCTCCCCTACAAACCCACACTAACTCCTCAGACTATGATGTGAACAGGAGCCCCATTCCTGGTTATCCTAGTGACTATGTGGGAAAGTGGCAAAGCTCATTCCATGTGACCTTCCCAAGCCCTCCGGCAATAGGAACCACCACACAGCCAGGGACCTGGCAAAATGACCCAACCGCAAAAGGTCACCATTATGGAGGTGTGAGTAGAGGGGTTGTGTAGGGGGGAAGCACACAGGCACACACGCAGCCAGGGCTGGCATTTCCATTTGTCGAAATGACCGGGAGACAAAGAACTGAAAATGCCGTGACCTCCAAGGTCAATAATGAGCAGCAGGAAGTGTTCAGAAGAGCACAGCAAAACGGCATTTCTGCTTCTACGATGAGGGGAGGGGGCGTGACATACATTTAAAAAAAACATTAACACAGACAGTGACAGGTCAGGCACACATACAGAGAGCAGACCTGCGGAATTATTAGACATCAGCGATCGGCCAATAAGTAGAGGGCCGGCTGAATGCCGTTAGAAACAGCCCACTTGGTCTGAGAGGGAGTGCAGATGGAGGGTCTGCGGCAGGTACCTGTGCCACAAGATGTAAATCCTGTCAACACTTCTGATTCTCACCATTAAGTATTTATAAGCTGCAACATTATCTCCAAAGTGAAGCGACCCCCGCAGGCAGCTCCCGCTCCCCAAATCACTTATTTCAGAAGAAAATAAATAAATAAGAATCCCGAAAATGCCTCTGGCCTCTATTATTCGGGCCGTCCAAATTCTAAGTCCAGCCTTTGATCTGTTTGCAGCTCGTGGCTATTTGCATTCTGTAATGAGATCAAACGGGCCGGGCTGTGGCCTCCTTGCTTTAAGAGGCCGGGCACATGTGGGCGCCGAGGCTGCATCTCAAAGTCACACGCATGTCTGTCCATCCGGCACACTGCCCCTGCTGGGCTGCAGTTGCGTGAGATGAGCTCCATGCCGACGGTGGTGGCAAACCAAGAACACCGGCGCTACTTCCCAGCCACTACAGAGCAACTTCCAGTTTACCTTGGCACCCAGCACTTCAGAGAAACCCTGCAGGGAATTCCTAGGGTGCCGCATGGCTGCGTGTTAGTTTCCTGCGGGGAAGTTGGGGCAATGCAGGGTGAAGGCGGGGCCAATGTCAGCCTGCAGCTGACACAAAGCAGGATATACCGTTACAGAATGCTACACATTAAGCTAATTCTGACACTAATTCAGGCACTCTGCTGCCTTCGCTGATGATCAGTCAATGCCTCCATCTCAGTTCGCCTGTCATCAACAACCCGTCTGAGAATAGGGGCAGAATCAGAGCAAGCAGCACAAGGTCTGGGCCGACTCCCCTGCAAAACCTCCTGCCTAAGCTGCTGTTTACCGCTCATAACTCAGGTATTCAAAAGCTCCAAAGTCCCCAAACATCCCACTTCCTGCAGCCCTGCCTGCAAGTTGACTTGAAGGCCCAGGAGAAGCACCCATACACACTACTCTCCAACCATGACCATAATCATAGAGCGCTGAACTGTTACATCCTCAAACCTGCATCTTGTGTAAAAAGCAGAAGGCCAAATGGGGCTGGGAGTATAACGATGTGTATGCTTCTGAAGTTTTTAAATGAAGATCTGAACACACCTGATCTAATACATAAAAACCAACCCCCCCATTCAGAATACCCCACAGCCCAGCTGATGTCACCCCCCCAGGCAGAACCACATCCAGCCGCCTGACCGGATTAAGCTCTGATCTGTATCGGGATTATCGGCCCGCCTGGCAAACGGAGACTTAAACCCTGGAAGATGGTGGGAGCTCCGCTGTGAGTGATAATCCTCTAATAAAAACCTGGCTAATGTCTTTAACTCTTTAACGGAGGTTTGTGTGTGTTGCTAAGAGACGCCAACTAATGCTATTTGGTGTTTTTGGGCTATTTAACTCGGAACGGGGGGGGATAGGAATTGGGGATTAAACCCGATGCAGCATTTGTTTACAGCTGTTAATGTTTCTCCATCTACGACAAACCCAGCCAAGACCGAAACCTCTTGCCCAATAACCCACCGCAAATAGGGATACCCTTCAGACTGCCTGAACAGTCCAGTGCATGGATCTGGGAGGTTTTGTGTTTGCCTTTGAGTATCCAAGCCAGACTCGCAAACCCAGGACTATAACTAAGAGCTGCAGTCCAGTAGGCAGCAGTGACGTCTCACCGCAAACTGGGAGTCCATTCCACAGGAGAGGGCCTGCCGGCGTTTTTCCTTAACGAGTGAGAGCCGGCCGCCTGTTGGCCAGCCCTCACACAGGCACACTCTGGGGGATCCAAGCCCGCCAGGTGAGCGACCCACTTCATTAGCCTGGGGAAAAGGGCCGCTGCACTAAGAGCTCGCAAGATGGCAGCCTGGCCCCGTGAGTCTGCACTCGAGCTCCTCAAGGCAGGCGACATCATCGCCAGAGCGAGCCACAAACCAACGCTAACTTCAGAGCCAGCACCGCTGTGACTGTTCAGGACAGCATGGGCTAATTACGGAAGACCGAATGCCATCTTACGGCCGTGGTACCACAAACTCCTCCTGAGAGCCAGAGAGGACGCTATAGCTTTATCCGCGGAATCTAATTGCCGGCTCACGGAGGCCGTGCGCATATCCGCCCGCCTAATACTGCTTTAATGTTTTTTGACCTTGATAAATTCTCTTCTCTTATTGACAGCGCTTATTGATATTTCTTAAAAGAGCTGCCTAATGGAGTCCTATTGAGATGATTAAATGAGTTGTCTCTGCCCGGATTAGCCAGGCTTCATCTCCTGCGCTCAGCCCATATTATCATAGGGAGCAGACGAGTGCGTGCGCTGGGTTGGAAATGTCTGCCGCCGCCGTCTCCGGGGAAGCATGGGGAGGGCTGAGGGAGCAGTAAATGCGCCCTGATCCCCCCCCTTCCCATACACACCAACACAACACACAAACACCCACAAAATCATCTATTTTCCACAGATACTCACACCCTGAAAATCAGCTTTCCCTTTCAGACAGACACACACACAGAGCATCAGTCTTTGAAGATGTAAAAACAAAGCTGGAAATGGGCAAGATGGTGAAGACAAAAAGGAAAGATAGAGAGAAGGGGAAGCAGGACTTCATTAAGGCAGCACAGTGATCACGAGCGCCGCAGCCACATGCTGTACCCAGACCCCATCTCACCCCTATCCAATTAAAACACTCCTGCTTAATTACACGCCAACTCAAACAAAACACGAGTGACGTTTGAAGGAGAATGACATTTTCAAAAAGCCTAATAAAGCCTGAGCTCTCAGAAGGCTAAGACGACAGATCTGAGAACCCTGGACTGTCCTCGTGACCCTGAGAAGTCCCACAGGGGCCAAAGGCAGATACTATGAATGACAAAGGTCTCATCACATTTGTGAAGACACCACAAAATTGTCAAGTTCTCTGTCTGAGCAGCTGCACTCCCCACTTCCCTGACCACTTCCCCTTGGTTTCAGGTCATTCACAGCTACATGGCACAAGAGCATTCTGCCCCTAGAGCTCTGTTTGTGGCTGGTACACTCACCCTTTGTACTCCTGCAGATGCCCACTGGAGGCCTGACTGCTTACAAACATCTCTGTGACACTTGGGCTGCCTTTTCTCACTCCCTCATTCACACCAATCCTCAGAGGACTCAGCTGATACCGACAGCAGGCTTATTGAACATCCACCATACTTCGCCTTAAGGACAAAACTGAGCCATCTTTTCCAAATCAACATAAGACCGCAGAAACCAGCCAAGCATTCACCAGCCTTTCCGCCAAAAGATAAGAACACCCCACACCTTCCACCCGCTGCCCGCCTCCCTGTAGTAGGGGAAGTTGTCGCAGATCCACTGGTAGATCTCACTGAGGGTCATCTTCTTCTTTGGCGAGCTGTTGATGGCAAAGGTGATGAGGCTGGCATAGCTGTACGGTGGCTTGCCGTCCTTGTGCTGCTGCACTTCCTCCTGGTCCAGCGTGGTGTTGGGGTCCAGCAGGGCTCCCTTCTTGGGCCCACCAGGGCCGTGGGTGCCCTGGGTGTCTGCCTTCTGGATGGCGGCCCGCATGGTCAGCTGCGGCAGCCAGTCCATGGAGGTCAGGCTGCTCTCGAGCTCCGACGTCATGGTGAGTGGGGAGGCAGAGGGAGCGGGGGGCGTGGAGGAGGGGGGAGGGGGAGCTCCCTCGGCTCACAGCGCTGTTGACGTGTCTTCACTCCACACACGGTCTGGAAAAGCAGAAGGGGTGTGTTAAGCTAAATAGATGGGAACACATCATGGATGGGTCCTGCCCACAACTAGTGTGCCCAATCACAGCTGTCTTTATTTACTCAACTTGCACACTTTCACACAGTTTGTGAGTCAGCCCTAATTTCTTTTTTTTCTTTTTTTTTTTTTTAAACTGGCCCTCGAGGATGAGTTAGTGATGGGGACCCACACACCCACACTAGCAGGCACGGCAGTAAGGCTCCTTTCAGGAGTGAACACGGCAGGATTAATTAAAACACCGCACTGTGCTGAGCCTCAGGGCATGCAGTCTGGCTCATTAACATTTAGCACACACACACACACACACACACACACACACACACACACACACGTTCAGTTCATACATTTCTGTCACTATAGGGACTCTGCATTAATTTCCGCAGGTCTAACCCTAACCCTAACTATGATAACCCTAACCTTTACCTGGCTGTTTTATCGCAATCATAGATTTATGTATAAATTGAGGTTTATATTGTGAGGACATCAAAAATGTCCCCACAAGCTAAAAACAGGTTTTAGCACTTTGTGGGGACATTTGGTTCCCACAATGTGGCAAATACAAACCCGAAAAACACACGCACACACACACGCACACGCACCCGCACCCACGCATACACCCCATGCCCAGGCTGTACCCCACCCAGCCGCCTACCCTGTCATACTCGCTTCAGCTAACTCGTATCTGTAACCCGACCTGCCGGGTGAGTAGATGCTGGGGAATTGTTTTCACAATTGCCGCACGAATCAGGAAATGGCCAGGAGGAATCCCGACCAACACCCCATCCCTCCCCAAGTGTGTCCTCACAGTGCACCCCCTGCTATTTTAATGGGGAAAAAGGCCAGAGAATGGCACAAGCTCTGTGCTCCCACTCTGCGGAAGGACACGGCAGACCTCCCACCAGGAGAACAGCTGAAAGACGACTGGGCCAATGGAAGCAGGCATGCACCATCTCTGCAGCATGCCACCCGCCCCCACCAACTCCCCATGTCCAAAGAGTCACAGTAGATCTCCTCGACCAATTCCTCCATAAAAGCCCACTACCACAAGAGTCACCTAGCACTGGCTCGAACTGCAGCCTGCTCACCCAATGTGCGACCAGCTAATGGCGCATCAGGGCGCTTTCTTACTCAGACACGGGGTGTCCTCTCCGATTTATGACGCAGAATTCCATTCACAGAGCTGAAAAGTCCAGGGAGGAGCCACGTCCACACTTCCACATGACTCACTGAAAGCTTAACTCTGACAAACCTGGTTCCTCAGCAGAATGACTCCAAGCTTTCAGTTCATCAGGCAGCCTCGCAGTTCCAGAGCAGAATGCCAATAAACCAGCTAACAGCTCTTTAAGAGACAATGATGTGCCGTTTGCATGCCATTTTCTCACGAACCCTCACATGCCATTCATATAAAGGCATTGTCCACTAGGGGAGTCAAAGATCTGGAACACATCTGTGTGTAGAGACAACCACAGCAGAATAGCCCATGGCCTCAGCTGTGATCTTGCTTTATCCCTGGACACAACAGACCAACGCTGGCTATTGGTGTCAGGGAAGCTACACTCCTGCCTTTCACATCACACACACAGAAAAACAAGAGCCTACCGTTCCACACTTGCCAGCCCCCAAAAGCCGGGGGGGACCACAATCCACTGGGTGGGAAGAATGAAATAAACAGAAGTTGCATCACCATGCAGATGCACTGCTAACCCAAAAATTGCCAGGCTAACTGCAGAGCCAGGATGAACAGCAGCTACAGAGAGAAAGATGGGGGAGGGGAGAGAGTGACATAGAGCATTCACTTTCATTGTGGCAGGAGCAGCATTTACATGGATTACCTTCAAGTGTTTCATCTAAAATCTGGGTAAGTAGCAGCATGATTCCGATTGATTTTCACATCCTGTTCACCACAGAGTTATTTGCTATATTGGTAAGGCTGCTCTCTGTAAAGGGATTAAGCAGCAGGGAACAGCCCTACAATTAAAAAACCAACAAAAGGCACTTTTGCAGTAATGAGAAGCACACAGCAGATCAGTGTCTTCAGCACATTCAGGCATTAAAGAGATCCCTAAAAAACAGATCAGCTTATCCAAAGAAAAAATAATCACAGTAGTGACGTGTAATTGTAATTTATCTTTAATATCACTTCCGAAAGGCATCGAGATGGACAGCAGACACCTGCCTTTTCTTCTGAGCCTGAAGATCAAAGACCCTTCCAACAGAGCAGACACACAAGCACTCATGAGACACACATCATGGTTATACATTTATCAAGACGGTGCTATGACCACTACAACCCCTTATATCCACCGGATAAAGCTGCAAAAGGGCGAGGAGATGAATAATACTGGAGTACACGCCAATGAACATATAAGGCATATGAACTGACGGAAGGGCTGTGTCCATCCAAACTCTAAGGCAGTGTTTCCCAATCCGGTCCTCAGGAACCTACAGCCAGTCCATGTTTTTTCTCCCTCCGAGACCCCTACCAGACAGTTCACATTTTTGCTCCCTCCCACAGGTGCTGGAAGGGAGCAAAAACTTGGACTGTCTGTGGGTCCCCAAGGACCAGACTGTGAAACACTGCTCTAAGAATACCAAACCTCATTCCCATCTCAGGAGGCCATCTTCGATTGAGTCACCATGGATAAATATTAATATGGGTCTATCATAATATTTTAAGACAATATGCTTTTTTTGTTTAACCAAGCTACTTGGCTGTTATCAAACCTCAAGATTTAACACAAGAAATATAAAAGGACATCAACGCAGATTAAGCATACCTGTCAGTAACCAGAACAAACATGACTGAATATTTACGGCATAGATGCTTGTCATCGCTATTTAACACCATATATGCCAGTCTAAAAACTGCAAATGTCACACAGGAACCGGCCATCCCATTCACATTCCCATTCCCAACAACAGTGACTTCGTAACCCGGAAACAGGCCGCGGCACCATAAGCTGAGCCGAGACTCAAATGACAGGGCGGCGGAGAGAGCACGTTGCAGGAGGGAAGCCTCTCACCTCTGCTTCTTTCAGCAGGAGATTCCTCACTTTTTCCACCCCCCAGGCAAGGGCTTAGGGAGGCGTTTCAGACCAGCACATTGAAATAGTTCAGTCTTTCTTCTGCGGTTCCACACGACATTCCTAATCACGCGGCACGGGCGCCCAAACTCATCTCCATTAAAAGGGAAAAAGGTAATGGCAGAGGCTTTAAATGTCAGTCTTCCCTCTCCATTAAAGGCTTAATGGTTCCACTGAAACCACCCAAAGGAAGAGAACATTAATTAGCCAGTCATTATTTCCAACACCATGCTTCTTTATTTTTTTTTTTATGATGTGTCAATTGTTGCCATTTGAGCATTGGCATTGAAGGTGCTTGCCCAGGTGGGGGGGGGGGGCGTCCCTTGGCAGCCAAATGGAAATACAACCAACCACCCCTACCTCACCCCGCTACCCACCACCACCATGCTGCATTAGACTTTCTGGACTGCAACTGTACCAAGCTCCCCAGGAGATTACAAACCCCGCAATCAAGCTCTGCAAGTGTGTATCTGAATCAGAACATAAACACAGTGACTGCAAATAACCAGTGGGGGCCACTGTTAGAGAACTGTGGCCTGCTGTGTACTCAGGCTGTCAAACCCCCTTTGACAGGCAGAGTAGTGGTCAAGAAGGAACATAAAAGTGTGCGGTGAGGCTCAAGTTAAGCCCCCATCTCAGAAAAATGTACATTTGCTCAGACACAGAATGCACAGCAAGTCCAAAAAACCTCCCAAACATGGCAGGAGGGATGTGAATTTATACAATGGTAATTGCACCTCGTGAGGATACCGGGCACTCCTCTTTGCGCTGGGGAACAGTGGCATGCAAAGATGCATGTCATGACCACCCTCTGGGGACAAGAGACAGCAGCTCCCATGATCGAAGACATCCGGCCTAAGTCACAGATCCAGACCCCACAAAAGCTTATCACAGGGAGAGACCCACTGCAAAATACAGCATGCATACACACACACACACACACACACACACACACAAAATATCCCTGAGAACCCACCTGCCTCTCAGCAAGTCCCCCTGTAC
>JAAGVU020000123.1:23172783-23196010 GCA_011763525.2 Mormyrus iriodes | reverse complement strand
ACACACACATACAGACACATACAGACACACACATACAGACAGACACACACATACAGACAGACACACACATACAGACACACACACACATACAGACACACACACACATACAGACACACACAAACCCTCAACCTCAAGCAAGGCATGAGTCATGAGAGGGGAAGAAAAAAGCTGAACTATTCTGCAAGGCTCAAAGAGAGTGACTAAGTCTAAATGCACGATAATTTTCTCGTGATGTTAGTTACATACTTAAATGGTCACAATTTTATTGCTCTAATACTTATATCCATTATCAGTGGGCACATCAAGGATCAAGAATATGAACATATTGCACATTTCCTTTCACCCACATCTTCTAACTGCAGTAAATATTTTGAAAGCAACTCTCCTCACCAACCTCTCCAGGAAAAAAGGCAGCCAGCTCAATTTTTAATACAATTACAAAGAAAGTCATTTAACTCACAGGCCCACGAGGTACACCTGCAAGAACAACAATATAAATAATAATACTAAATATGCTGTGAAAAACAAACACACAGGCTCAACACTAAGGAAACATGGTGGTCACTGCCTGAAATCTGATGGAGCTGACTATTATTAAAGCCCCTTTCCTTTTTCGCATTAGCATTTATCGTGTTGTGACCAGCACACAAGTTCTCCTGCCTTCACACAGGGTCAAATCATTGCAAAGGCCAACAAAAACAAGCAGTTTGATAAACTGACACATAACCACGCCTGAGGAAGGCTGAAAATTAAGGCTAGGCAGTCGGTCTAGGCCCACATCATCTGAGATGGTGGTACACCACCTTAAAGCCAGCTTTCACTAACAGAACTTATCTGATGGAAAGCAGCTGAGCGCCTCTCATCTCCATGATGAAAAGAAAATTAATTACAAATCAGGAGAGACTCCGTTCCATTTTGGAGTTGCATCCATTGGTCTGCAACTGCATAATTTTGTGGCTAATGACTATCATTCCCTATTTTCCATTGCTTACTTATGTTAGTATAAAAATAGATCAGGATTGCTTACCACCAGTTCTTGACACAATCAAACTGAATTAATGGCCAGCAGGTTCATTCTGTCACCACTTTCACTATCACTGTTGGACATTACCAAGCAACATCAGGAAGCCTGGCGTGCTGAATTCCTCAGCCGAACATGGCTTCATACCTCCATCATGCTCTGAGGAGCCACAAAACCCTTGCAAAACTGGCTTGAAGGAACATCTGGAAGTGGCTGAATGAACACACAGGGAATAAAGGCAAGTTCTGTGCTAGGTCCTAGGTTACCCCGCTGGAGCTCCATAAAGCCTCTTTGGGTGTATCGGGTTGGATTCCGCCACCTGGACGGAAATAGTTGGATCGGGCTCTGACATCCAAATCCAAGGCGCGAGGTCCAAGCGGAGTTCGCAGCCCACACGGACACCATCTTGGAGATGCGGTTCTAAGAAAAGCCAGGCCCACTGGCATTTAAATAACAACCGCGGGCGGGTAGGTGTGACTGCAACGTTCCACACACTTGCCTGTAAATTCTCTTAACTGATTGGAAAGCCCCACAGTTCTGATTTATTTCACTCATTTCAGAACTGGGAAAAGAATAATTTTGTCACAAATGCCTGCAGAGGAATGTGGACCTTCGGTGAGCTCCAGGCTTAGCCTCAGCCAGGACGACCAGCACATGCTCTTATCTTTCACTTCTTTTTTTACAGCTGCCCTGCACATTGAGGGCCTTTGTGCTGCAGATGACTCACTTGGCGAAAGTCGCATGTCATGCTGCAGGCTGCGTGACTCACCCAGAATCTAAGGCCGCTGGTGCAAGCACCGACCCACCAGCCAAGAACTGGCAAGAACGGGTGCCGGCGACTCCCGGGCTGGTGGAAGTTCGAGGCCCCGAGCACAACATTCCACGCCAGTAGGATGGCTGGCCCACACTTGTGTTGGCCCTGAATGTAGAGGAAGGGATTATTCATATACATGTGCGCAACCTCTCTATACCTGTACCAGATGGCTGGTGGGGGGGCACTGCTTGGATAGTCTATCCTGCACTGCCATCAACAAGGGATTGTAAAACCCAAGTGGGGGAGAAATAATCCAATGGAACTGAAATCTCAGGATGATTTTTGAAGGCATTTCGCTCACGGCAACACCAGAAATAAGGCTGGCAGCCATGGGAGCAGACACATAGCTGCATGCGTTTACAATGTTCTACAGTGCCCATGCCAGGGAGATGCTGACACTTCGTCCAGCCTCTGGTTCCTCACTTCATGAGTGAATGGCTGCAGAAAGGATGGTTTCAATGGATAAACTGAGAAATGACACTCAGAGGCACACATCGAAGGAGGCAGGCTCCGCCAAGCACAGGCCCCAGCAAAACTCGCCTGAACGTCCTTCCGCTACGACATCAGACTGGCTGCAGAACTCAGGAGCAGCAGAGCATTGACCGACCCAGGGACAGCAGACTCATAAGAGAAGCAGAGGCACTGGAGTATTTTTAGAAGAAGTGACTAAACTCACAGCTTGTGGGGGGCCGGGGGGGTTTCCAGTAGTGCAAGCTCTAGTCCTGACTGGCTATATTGGCTGACGGATAGCCCTGCTTTACATGAGCAGAGAGAGGAGATCCACATGTAAATTATGCAACACCCAACAATTAAACATTACATATTTCCCTAGGTGTTACTGACATAAAACAGTAGCTAATTCAAAACAAGCTGTTCATAAGCCACCATGCACAACTTTCCTTTCCAAAGCAGGGGAAGCCACCACTATTTGCACAGGCAAACAAGCAAGTATCTCAATTGACATTGTCAAATTTAGCAACCAAGTTACTACTGCTTCAGTCTTAGCAGCAACATTTACTCTAGGCCCATTAACAGTTTACTAGGCTGCTCTCACTGACTGCCTGAAAAATCCTCTTACCTTAATCACTAATATTTCTTGTCTGGAATATGAGATTAGTAAGCAGAGATCCCTGGCCGTACATTTTTATTTTTTAAATTTAATACACGTTGCTATGCAATTAGCCAGAACAGTTGCAACTCACTTTTTGTCACCATGTGCTATTTTACAGTCTTATAAAAGGCCGGCCGGCCTGCCTGCCTGTTGTGTATGATGCTGAAAGTCTGTATTGACAATAAAAAGAAAGGGCAGATTTGAGAATAAGATGAGAACAAAAGCTAACATTTCCAAATAATTCAAGGTCATGAAGAAAAGTTTGGAAACCCTTCTTCAAATAAGCAAGTGAACGCATTTTAACCTAGCAGGTTAAAATGCCATGCTTTTTTATTTCTGGACCTGCCATAATAAAATAAACTGAAAAATACTGCCATTCTTGCAAACTATTAAGTTATCATAAACATAATAATGGTGTGAGATGATTCATACGCAGACAGAATGATCATAACGCAACTTTAGCAGAAACGTTCCTCAAACTCAGAACGGAACAAGTGTCTGCCCTCATTTCATGTGGGCCAATGATGGCGAGTGTAACAGTACATGTGGCAGACAGTAAGACAAAAGTATAAATCACCAGCTACACGCTGAAAAGCGACTTGCAGAACCAACAAGAATAAATGCCCAACTTTTACAGAAAGACCTTTTTTTTCTGATACATAGAGCACCTAAAAGCTATAGGGTATAGTCTGCGACTAGCAGTTAAGCAGCAATGAATCAACAAATTGAACTCTGAATGGAAACTGTTCAGCAGAAGCAAGCAAATGTTCCAAAAGTGCTTAAACAAATTACCACAACTGGACTAATCACATGTTGCAAGAAATCTTAAATAATATCATAATCATTTATACAGATTAAGAAATATATGTGTTAGTTTGAAAAAAATTCCACTTTTCCAGAATTTATTGTTGAAGAGCAGGTAAAGCGAATACAGCAACCTAAACGTCAGCTGATCGCTCGGAGACAAAACATCTTTACAGAAACTACACAGCAAAAAAAAACAATTAAGTGCTAAGTAATCATCCACAAGTAGGTCTCCTAGTATTGAAACTTCACAATACTGTACCCGCGGTTATATGCAATGAGTAATAATTACCAAAGGTTCATATCCGCTGTACAATATGTCTGCCCTTCTACTAAATTGTCAAGGCATTTCACCATACATCCAACAATAATTCAAGGATGCATCGAAAACCCTTTTTGGAAAGGATTAGTTTTACCTAAAGTAGTTCAGTGTGTAATTTGTAAGGTGATCTGACTGGCCGATTCAGATATTAAATAAAAAAAAAAAAAGTAATTCCCCCTAATTACTACAGACAGCGGAGATAAAACTAATTCAGTCCAGATGTTAATATCAGAGTTAGCGCATACAAAAAAAGCAGATTACTGAAGGACTTTTTTTGGGTGACCTCTCTCTTTAACATACAAACACAAAAACAGAACTTTTCATTTTTCCTCCCAACCATACAGTAGCTTACAAATCAGTGCACTGGACAGTGTTGCACTGCTGTGCACCTACTGAAAACCTTGCTGCAGAAGAGCCTGCAGGAGCATGTTGTCAGATATTTATGCGGAAAATTCAGTACCCAATTAAGCTTGATTTTAAGATAAATGCTGTTGTAGTCATACCAAAAAGAGGCGTGCCTTTATGGATATGACCTTATTACCGAGATGACAATTCCGACTCTATTGCCATTAGTGAAAGAGGTCCGCATTCACTGAAATGCAGAAAGCAATTTGAATTTTTATTGTGGAGGCTTGTAATAATTACAGAAATGACAGATTCAGACTGGATTAAAATTATGGACCTTGTCGGTAATTGCTTCGATTACATTACATCCCCAGGTAAAGCTAATCCGGTCCGAATAGGACTAAACACACAGTGCCTTTCCAACTGCAGCATGGACGGCACCATTGTCGACCTATGATGTGCGAGGTGTTGCTTAATACCATAAGGGAAAAACTTACTAGAGAAAAGATCTACTTTCACCCTCAAACATCATAAGATGATGCTACAGTTCTGTCCTACAGAGTGTGCTCTGCAAATGATCAGTGTCGCTGACCACATGGACCATATATACAAATTCCTCAGAGTCCAACCAGCATGTACCAGCATGAAACATTGCCCATGTTAGAGATGCACAATAAAAGTGAAGTTAATAAATGCAACAAATCACCAAGTTCAAGATACAACCTCTTCAAGGAAAACCAAATCCAAAATAAATCAATCAAATTAATAAATAATAACTAACATGCAATCCTAGTACCAATCAGTTGACATACACATAACTTGTGTTGCAAACCACTAGTCATCCTAAAATAGCACACACACTACGTGTTATGTAGCCCTGAGATCTGCACTCAGCCTGCAATTAAAGAGACTTATTTGCTGAAGTTATTCTCGTGCAAACAGAAGTCTCTCGCACTCCTAGAAGATTTGGAAAGTAGGCCAGTCGGTCTCTTGTGACTCCCTGTCGCCGGCATGAAGATGAATATGGGACTGAGTAAAGGTAACACTGAGCTCCCCGGGGAAACAGCGACTCTGCCTCCAAGCCCACAGAGCGCGTGCAGGAGGCCGTAGCCACAACGGCTGGGTGCTTAAATGATAAACTTTATTCCAGTACCCACCCTACAGTAGTAGTAGTAGTAGCAATAATGATAATAATAATAAATAACAATAAATCCAACTTAAAATGACCTTAAATGAGTAGGTAACTGCAGCTCAGTTCATCTTCCAGAAATAGTACTGCAGACAAAGCCAGCCACACTACTCTGAAGGAATATACCACCAGCCACGGTGAGCCCCATGTCCAGCCTCTGTACCACGACACATATGTATTTCTTATTTACAAAGGCTATATATTCACATCAAGCATATTTGCCTTTTAAACACAATATGGCAAGATTCTAAGATACCATTCTGCAAAACCAGCAGCCTAGGATCTACATACACCTATCCATCTTCCAGCCACTTCAGTACCGGTTCGTGGGGGAGTCAGGAGCTCATCTGAGACAGTAGAGGCCAAATGGCAGGGGTACACCCTGGATAGGATGTCAGTCTGTTGCAGGACATACACTTACAAAGGGGCACTTCAGTGGAGCTGAAGAAAGCCTGTAAAGCTCTTCCTCCCCACACCAGTGAAGATCACAGTAGAGTAGGGGGGGTTAAGCAGAGAGGAAGTGGGAATGGTAGTGCAGGACTGGGGGCTCGAGCCCTGAAGATAACTCTTCTCACCACCGCCTGGTAGTGAAAAGCTTCCACCCAATGGGCACAGCACTGGACTGTCCCACCGCACACTTCCTGGATGATTCAGTCCCCCCCCATTCCGTGCACCCCCCTTCCTTTGTTTATCAACACAGAGGGAAAAGCTCACAGTCCAAAGGAAATGTGAGTCACTAGAGAAACACGACGAGTCCTTCCAAAATCTCAGACTCAGAGCCCCACAAAGCAGAGGACGGGCTAGCAGACGAGACACACGCGGGCAAGGAAGACGGCGCTGGCACGGCCCAGCTGCCGAGGGGCTAGCCAGCTATCAGCTGGGGAGCCGTCAATCACCATGCTGGGCCATAGCTCAGTAGATAGAGTTTCCTCCAGCCCCACTGAGAGCTTTCTTGGCTCCAAACAGGGATTTTCTGAATCACAAATGGAATGTTCCTCCACATTTAAAAAAGATATGCGGGAAAAAATTTATTGAATTTCATAACGACGGACGGCAGAGGGACAAAGCCAGCCTTTGCTGGGCCAAACTGGAAGAGATCCGGCTTAGGGAGGAGCGCCCATCACATGAACAGAACAGAGCCACAGATCTGCCTGACGGGTCCAGCAAGCACCTGGCAGCACACGTGTCATAACAGAGTAATGTGCCGCCTCAGTACATGCAAAGACTTGAACCTGAGCCATAGGCTTGCTGAAGTAAGGCAATTATATTATGGCTTTCATCAGCTCATCACATTCTCACCCAAAGCACCTACATAACTGCTTTCAAAGGTACAACAGAAGCTCCCTTTGAGGATGTCAATTCCTAAGCAAACCACACACACACAAACATTACAGATGCAGATTAAAACCAGATCCTCTTTGGTGCAAAACACTTTCTAGTATTTTAGTAAATTCTTAAGAAGAGTTAGACATTTTGTGGTTTCACACAGCACCATGCCATCTCTGGTTTCATTTCAAACCAAGCCATCAGTACACAAAACATCCATAGGATGACACAGGCTTCAACACTAACCACAACTTTGTTTCATGGGAGACTCAGAAACAAACCATCAGAGCAGACATAATGTAGAGTCGCCACCATGGCCTTCGGAGCGATATCTGTGGGCGATTCGCAACAGACTGCCTCGGAGAGAGTGGGGGAGCGAGAGCGCACACCCTTAAGAGGTAATCATGACACCATATTAGTACTGTATCCAGACACCCGGCTGAGCTTGCACTACTCAATCAGGCCACTGTAATTAATTAAAAAAAAAAGATACTAAATAGTACTATGGGTGCTGTATTGACCTCATTTAATCTATGTAAACTTTGCAGGAACTCAGTCCCTCGTTGTAGCTTCTGCAGGAATAATTCAAAGTATGCACAGTGTCACAACTCAGCTACTGCTATTAACTTGGGGTTTATCATTTCAAATGAAACTCAATAATATGCTAGAGGACAAACAGCAGTAATGAGTCCAGGACTACCACATACTCAGGCACCACTTCTCTGCAGCTTGAGTGGCATAGGCCCAACTAACTTACACAGAGACACATTCTGAAGAAGGTGTTAAGACCTCACAGCCACTTAAACATGCAAATGCCAGCACGTAGTGCTACGTTCCTAATGAACTCATTCATTCATTCCCCTAGCAGAGAATCCCTTTCCCTCTCACTCTGTCAGGATGTTTGCTGGCTGGAGAGCGATCACGAGGATCATCACGGCCTTCGCAGACCCACTCGGCGAGATTTCATTGCTGAACACAAGCCCCAAGCAGGTGTGCGGCGACTGCTCAAGGCGCTCTTGATGAAACGATGAGATACACACGCCAGAGTTGGCGACAGACATGTTATAAAAACGTGTCCCTGGCGTGAAGCTGCCAGTTCCGGCCCACGAGTTCATCCCGGCTCCTGCTGTTGCCCAGTCGAAGGGGATAATCATAAAAATCGAACGGTCATCTGGGCCGGGCTTCATGAGGGCCCGGCTGGCTTGAGCTCGCGCTTGCTCTCCCATCCTGGGAGGGGAGCAGGCGCCTGCACTGCTTTCGCGCAACCGCCAGAAATCCAGGGAAAGGGATTGTTAAAAATTCATTCATTTACAGCAAAAATAGACTAAAGCATCCAACTGAGCAAAAGCGAAAACTTTGGCTCCTGAATACCATTAATAATAAATCAGCTTCCAAAGCCCAGGGGTTTCTGCCTGTAGAAACGGAGCAGGCTTCAACCCACCTTAACGCACCTCAAGGTGCCTCACAAAGTCTAACAGCGTCTCCAACTTGTTCTACCATATTTTTTAAAACTGCTGTTGTTTAATTACCCTCTCCTCTTTTTGGGTAAAAAAACAAAACAATCCACAATAGGTACACATAATTGAAAGCCTAAAATTAATGAATAAATAGGTTGATCGCCAAGGGTGTTGGGGGAGGGAGGCAAGGGAGTCCCTGTCAAGAGGAAGAAGGAGACAGCGACAAGTCATTCCAATAATCTGGGATGATTCAGTCTGTCTCATCCTCATTCCTGTGATACACTTCACTGCTCAACTGTGTTCTGCTTTGTTTTCGCACCCCTGTAACTCAGACCCAAGTCCTGACACCAGCCCAATGAAGCATAGCAGCAAAAAGACAAAGCAAATGCCCGAGTTAGGTTCTCTTTCCAAACCGTGTTAACCCTGAACAGGAAAGTCATGCAGCTAACTAGCCAAACCAGTAGTTCAAGCAGTCCCGTTTGCCTCCACAACCCAAGAGGCTATCATGATTGTACCAAAGCAACTCCTGTTCATCTCAGGATGGCAGTGGATTGATGGCAGCATATAGGTTATGAGCACGGTTACTCCGAGTGCTCCAGCTGATACGCAGCAAGGTCAGTGCTCCGAATAAACGTGACTCCAAAGGGACAACAGCCTCCTCCCAGAAGACCACAAAGAACACCAGAATAATGGTCAAGGGGTCATTTTTAGGAAAGAGGCTGCCTGGCTAGCCTGCCAACCTTGAGCTACAAATCAAATTCAGGCATCTTTTAGACAATCGCTAATGTACCAGATAAAATACAATGGTCTGCATAATTTACAGCAAATAAAAATTGCTAATTGCAACCTTTTAACAGTAGCTGTGAGTATTCTGTTCCATATGCGGTATTACATGGGAGCAGTCAATATAAACAGTTCAGGGGGAGAAAAAATAATGATAATAAAACCATCTTTTTTGCGATTCAGTAATACAACACACATACACAAATGCTAACTTGGCAGTTACCAATTACCTGCTGGGAAGCTTCTGAGCTGGGGGGGCACATTAGCCTTGCACAGGAGTCCATTTACCAACAGGGGTCTGATAACCCCATCTCACGGACGGCCATTTGAATAATCACTTCAACGAGGGGGGAAATTAAAAAAGGCTTTCTGGGAGACAGGCCGGGCAGAGAGCCATCGGCACATTCCAAATGACCAAATTGGTATGCGCAAGGTGCAGGGCTGCCTGCAAGCCCAGTCAGAGGCCTGCATACATACACACAGACACAGACAACACCAGATTTGTAACCAGTTTTCACACATTCACAACCACTCTCTGAAACGGGGGCGGGACTAATGAAATTGAACACAGAGGTTTGCGTCAAACGAAGCAGGTCAGCTTTGCTTTTCAGCAGCCTACACTCAGTGAGGAGAATAAGGGGGAGAAAACAATACATCTTACAGACACACATGGACATTCACAGACAGAAGCACAAGCCCACTTGTGCAGCCTCTATATGGCAAAGCTGAAAAGGCCCACAAAGAAACCAAACAGAATCTCTGGGGCCTGAAGCTGCCCATGCAAGGAACCTGCAGACCTCAATGCATAAGCCTTAGTTAGTTAGTAATGTCACAAATGTTACCACTAGAATTCCTGAAAGATGGGTAGCCAGGGGCACCATCCATACTCTGAAACTCTGATCTCATAGCTCTTAATTCCCATAAGTATTTTTAATTGACAGAAGTCAATTATCACCAATGAAAGCTTGTCACAACATATCAAGCCAAAGATTCCCTTTGACAAATAATCTTGCATTTGTCAGACACTGATCTACCAAGACCTAATTAGCTACAGATATTCAATGATTCAGTATTGATCTTACTTCAAAAAGGATCCCAAAAGAGGTGACCGCAAACAGCCTCCACAGCCCAGACCATTTTCCTCACAAATGGGTATCAGGAGAACCGCTGAGGAGCATTCTGCTGCATCTGTCACGGTTTTGAACACCATGAAGGCCTATTCTAGAAATGGTAAAAGTCTGGACATTGCGGACCTCAGCCAACAGAACCTCATCAGAAGAGGACAAGGATTCTACATCTATGTTCTGCTTGCTGTACTTATACAATACGATGCTCAACTATGATCTGTCACCAACTGTTAAGAGAAAAAGTCATCATAAAATAAATTAGCATTTCTTATACCTAAGTCAGTAACTGACACTTAAAATTAGGTTTCCGCACCAATTAAGTAATTATCACAAACTCCTCATCTCCACATCCCAGGCTACCCAGCTTTGAGAGTTCGAAGGGTTATGAACAATCGACCAAGAGTCTCCACAAATGGCAATCAGCACGATCCAAGGCAGCTGTACTGTAATTAAAAAGCCAAATTGCTCTCAATCAAGAACATTTAAGCAATCCTGCCAACAACACACCGCTCAGGCAGGCCACATTTGCAGAATGCCGGACAAGTAATTCTTTGGCTGAAAGACAAATGTTCTTATCACCGTGTCTTGGAAATCCAGTAACATTTACAAGCCAAATGTCACAGTTTGAACAAGGCAATATCACAGACAGGATATATACCATTCACGTTCTGGTCCTAAGACACATTTGGGTGAAGTTAATAGATTGGAAACACTTGATCAATAGTAACTGAGGACTGGAGCTGGGTAGTGATAAAAAGCTATAATTATACACATTCTTACCGAACACCGCCCCACCCACCGAAAAACAAACAAACACACACACACACACACACACACACACACAATCCTTTACTCTGGCACCATGTAGAGGACACTAGTCTCTGAGGTGCATAATCAATACCACAGCTCCTTTTCAACAAAAACTACCTTAAAGAGAGGAGGACCTAACAATTATATTCATTTCTTCAATTTAAATCAAGAAAACAAGGAGACTTTGCAAGTGTAGTTAATTCAAGATGTCATTTTTATGGCGCCTATGTAGAGATTTAAAAAACAACAATGTTACCGATGTATGTGAATCATAAGACAAATCCCTAGAAGCGTATTTACATCAGAAGGCAGAGTCTGCTGGGGTAGGGGGGTATGATCGCAGCATGTTCGTAGAATAGGCACTGATAATACGCTCCATTATTTATTAGGCCCGCTAACAATTTGTATGTACTGCTAACACGGCCGGGCATGAACTGCTACAGTCTCCACAACACTCTTGGCGCTCATGGTAGCTGGAGTTCTCCTAAGAACAAGACTGGCAACCATTCTGGCTGGTTTATTTGACCATGTTCGGCTCACATTTCCAGTCAGAAGCAAGGTAAATGTGAGCCAACAAAAATAAGGGGGGGGATTAATAAATCAGGCCTTCAGGCATCATGTCCCCCTGCATCCGGTGCCTATTATAAAAGGGTTGATGCTCATGGTGATTCCAAAGCATGAACACTCCTGAAAGCATACCAGTGCAGGACTAAACTTCGGACATGGCGGTCAAACATTAAAAACCTAGAGAATCTGAGCTCAACACTTATTTTAGTACAATATCGGAACACAGTGGGGAAAAAAATCATCTGTTGGTCATCATCACAAACATATTACTACCACATATCAGCTGTCTTGTCAGTCAATCTGATTTCTAAATATACTAGCTGAAAATTGGCACTCACAAAGGCACGGGAGACAGAAAAATGTCCCATTTAACTTAAACCACATAAATGACCCTTAAAGCACCAGGCAGAAAAATGGAAATTCATGAGAAAGGCTGTCTATATGGTCGATATGGACTTGATGGCATCTTTTTATAAAAATTAAGACACGAAGTGAAACAGACACTGAGGAAGCACTCTGACCCATTTGCGCACCTGAAGGTTCAGGAAAGACGAGGAGGCGCGTATCAATTATAATTACCGCCTATCTATAAAATGTCAGTGGCTGTATCAGCCCGGGTCTAAAGCAACTAGCATCCTATGATTCCTGAGAATCACCGTATACACAGTAACCATGAAAAGTACGCCCGCCGCTCACATGCGTTTGCACGAAGCCTCTTTGTCTGGCACCAAAGACGCGCGCACCCACGACGTACAGCGAATTTAATAAGACTTAGAACACAATTATTACATATTACAAAGCACTGCAGCAACCCTCAATCAACCTATTCACAAGTCGCTAGAAGAATAGTAGGGGTTATTAATAATAAATAAATAAAGTTAACTGAACCAGACACAAGAGAATGTCATCCGCCCGCACTGGCAAGACAGTCAGCATCCTCGCGCGTGTCACCCTGAGCATCCACTCTTCGCTTAACCACACTGATTAACTAACAGTAATACAGAAATCCAATACCTTTATACATACAAATGTGGATTTTAGTTTTCACTGGAGTTTGAAAAAACCTAAGTGGAGAGTGGCGCGTTAGGTACACGCAGAGGTCTTCTCACGTCCAGCTGTTCCTCAGATGCTCAGCTCGCAAAAGCACCGCTTTGTGTTTTTGGCATCTGTCTGGCACCGTGCGGTATAGAAGCGACCGGCCAGCACCTGGGTTTCGAAATGAAGCTGCGTTAAACTTCTCCTCACGCCGGGTAGCCAGCGGGCTGCCGGCGGCACGACCGGTTACCTGACAGATGCACCAGCCCACGCAGGTCAACCTTAACCATCCCCTGCTTCCGAAGCGACAGGCTCCCTGTTGCCAAGTAACTTAACTAGCCGCGTCGGGGTGCGACTGCAGCGCGATTTCATGTGTGTTCCGCGCCAGCCACGTACCCGCCGGGTGGCAGCTAACTCAGCTACCGGCTAACTAGCCGAGTAACTAAACCACTACCCTCGTCCCCTTGCTCCAAAGCGTGACGAAGGAGGAGGCAAGGGGGAACTGTCAAGGCCCGCCTGCTCGACTCAATCCACGGGCTCGAGTGTAGCGGCGGTGGCATGAGCACCGCTCTTCCCCCGGGCCTCGTTCAAACTCCGACCCCCGTGTTGCCGATGTCACTCACCGTGGTACGCTGAACCGGTCCAGGTTCGCACTGGAACTGCGACTGTCTCTCCCTCCCCCCGGCCCTTCCGACCTCTTCGTCCCCCGGGGGGAAAAGTCCTTCCTCTGCTCCCCCCTCCCCTAGTGCTGGCGCGTCCTTGCGCGTTTGCGCCGGGCTGAGCCCACTTCAGCTTGGCCAGTAGCGTCGGTCAGCCTAGACCCTTCGTGTCAGCTCCTCCACTTTCTGCCGTTGGCTTTTTCCCTCTCACAAGCGAGCGAGCCAGCTAACATCCGGGAACCACTCGTTCGCTCCGCCGTCAGACACCCGGAACTACTTGCAGCACCAACCGGAGTGAGTCGCGGCGCACCGGTGCACGGTGCCACCAGTGGAGGTCCACATTCGCGCAGTTAACTAGCCCCCTACTCATCTAGAAGCTCCGCCGCTCTGACCTGTTACTTTAAATCAGCACAGAGATGCGCTTTATATTAACCAAAGTGAAAATTTGCCAATAAAAATGTACTTTTTAAAAAAAGCAAGTTCATGGTGAGGTTGTTCTCATTCATAACAAATATAAATAAATAACATAAATTGTCATTCTGCACCTCAAGAAATTTGTAATCCTATGTAATCCAGTCTTTAGAATGGATCTGGAAACAACCACTGGAACTAAAGGCGTTGTTTCAACAATGGTTTATGGCATTTTCCCTTTTTAGCAGCAGAAACATCAGCGTAAAACATTTACAGGACTTTCGCTGTCATAAATATCGAAAAGGTCCGGAAAATGTCAATGGTATCGCCATGTCACATACGCGCTAAACCGTGAACACGTAGCCAAAACCGTCTACCATTATTAATGAGTATGAAAATACAAAGTATATTACATAAGTATTAAACAATTCACTTTTTATACTTCACATTTAAATGGTGACTGAATAAAATGTTGGACTGGTGAGAGTGACTAAGTGACTATATAGGTCCTATGCAATGAAAAAAAAAATTATGAAGGATATTCAGTTTCTTGAAATACATAGTTATTTTTTAAAAACAGAAATACACTAAATTATAAACTTGTGGTAGCCTAACTAGCGGTGCAGGGGAGTCCGTAAAGAGGGTGTATACTCGCCTGTTGTGTGGCTCCCTGGAGCACTACGCAGGTGGCAAAATTCATTGAGGCTATACTGTATAATACATTTTCTTCAAACAATTTCATATATTTTAAGGCAAAATAGAAAACGAAAACATGGAATCACATCAAAATATATTGATGCAATGACATGAGGTACAGTAATGTAATTCCATCAAACACGCAGTATGCAATTATTTCATGTTATGAAATTTTAAGAATACTCCACTCAAAGAAAAATTCGGAAAAGCCTCTCTATATGTTATATTAACCTAAAAGGGCAATCCGTGAAGCATGACTGAATCTGTACATTTCACCGCTCCAGTCTCGCTCTGAGTGAACTAATATATATTAGTTATCCATTTGGAAGTTCAATATTTCGTAAATCTGCCCAAAAGACATTTCCTAATGGTATACTTCACACACACAATTTGTGTAGCAAGAAAATTACAAGTTTAATCATCCCAACCGCAAGTTGCAATTTCTCTGCTCTTTGATATTTTTTCCCATCAAAAGAAAAAGCATGTTTCGCTAATGTTTTCTGCAGCACCATCTCCCGATTCACGCAACCCTGAGTTCTCACATCCCAAATTTAGACTTGTCGTCATACTCCCAACAAAACGCCTCACCGATTTGTATTGAAATCCTGTCTGCCGGCTTACACACGCCGCCCAAATCAAACCTATTCCTCGACACACCAACTCAGGTCTACAAAACCACCAGGACCTTAAGACTGGGGAGGGAGCCGGACATTACAGCGAAACATGACTTATCTTATAATTGTGTTGTTGCTCTGTCAAACTTTGGATCCATCTTCTATATATTGTCCAGTGCAAAGTCAGTACAGGTAGAAAGTGGGCAGGGTACATCTAACTTAGTGCCATAAATATTCCTTGGCTTGAATATAATTCTCTACACTTAGAAAAAAGTGTACAGCACTGGTAAGGCTTTGTTCCCCAAGGTACAAACAGCATTAGTGTATCCCCAACGGTACAAATGTTCATCTGAGTCCATTTCTGTACCTTAAAGGGTACTTTTACCTATAATTAAGGGTACAATTGGCAGGCCCTTGAGGGTACAGCCACAGTGACAAATACTTCTACCCTTAAATGTACAAATTGGTACTTTATTCTGACAGTGTAGCACCATGATAAAAACACCATCCAGCTCTGCATATTGTAGGAAATAATAGCACATGCATAGATTAAGCTTATATATGTATACATATATGTATAATCCATGGTCATGGCTTCAGTCGACTGGGGGTTGGAGAAGCTGAGCTGCCCTGCCATCTTGTGGACTTTTGTGTTCATTGCAGAAAATTAACACAACACAGCCCAAATACGTACACTAGCGGCCGCTATTCCATTTTAGACGGCCATATCTTATTAAGATTATTAGATTTTGAAAGAAAGCCACATACACAATGGCAATATTTTACAAGTTAGCGGGTTACCTACCGGGTATATGTTGTATAGTATAACATTCCCTGAAGAAGATTTTAATTCCAAATTTTGAAACGGGCATCTTTGTTTGGAAACATCAGTTTGTTTGGAAATATTAGTTTATTTGAGGTGATGCAATCCAAATAAAAAATTAATATAGTCTCTTATCTGCTTCATTGAATCACAAAATAATATTTCCCTTTACACAGATAGAGCACGTTTTTTATTCCAAAATAAATATAGGACTATAGAATATTTTTACAGCGCATATCAGAAGATTTTAGTGCTTGTGGAATTTAGCTAGGTTCAGATAACACTGATATGCTATATTTTTTTATTAAGCTGTTTACCAGACTATTTTATCTAACAAAAATTTACTCCTTATCCATTTATTATATTTGGCTTAGTTCACCAAAGAAATTTATGTTAAACACTCACTCTGGGGCGTCAGCCGCAAAGTACAGACTCAGATATGAAGAAGTAACCAGTCCTTAATCACTACGCCCCCTGCTGGCCACGTGCTCTAATATTGGTATGATTCCTTTGGTTAGGAATCCTGTGCAGGATGGTCACTCCAAATAAACAGTAAACAGGTCCATGTTTGTAAAGGTTTTCATGGGATTTCTATAATCCTATGTTGTGCGAGGGGTGGGGGGGGGGCACAGACATGTTTTGTTTAAAAAGGAATGAGACATCACAATAATAAATACACAAAGGCTTATTCAGTATGAGGCTGATAGCAGATGCAAATACAAATGAAATACAAATACAAATTAATAGGAATCAGCTGAGGATTGGCACTCTGAAAACACACAGGCTACAGTCTGAGAGCTTAAAAGCTTGATGAACCAGTGGGGTCCAACTCCAGTGAAAACTAAGTCTACTGTGGTCAGTCTAATATATAAGAGAGATGAAAATGAGGCTTCCACAGCCCCTCCCGCTGGTAACAGTGTCTTTAGAAGGATGAAGATGGAATGTGTTATGTGGATCTTTGCCAATAACTGCATTTCATGACTTCAGGGAACAATTCTCTTGCGAGTTTAAGTCTCTCATCTGTGAATATTTTGGAGGCCTGGGTTCTGTCTTATTGACTGCACAGTCGTGCGCTGGCTGTCCATGTGCACCTCTCTATACCGGCTGCTTTGAATAAAACGACTGTTCAACAGAACATCATTGGTACAGAAATCCTGTGCCTCTGTACTTTGTACCCAAAC
The DNA here is from genome assembly GCA_011763525.2 of Mormyrus iriodes. Classification (NCBI taxonomy): domain Eukaryota; kingdom Metazoa; phylum Chordata; class Actinopteri; order Osteoglossiformes; family Mormyridae; genus Mormyrus; species Mormyrus iriodes. The sequence continues at coordinate 23,178,915 of JAAGVU020000123.1, read as the reverse complement.
TCCATTAATATACTGGTTCATAGTAATGGGTTTATCATTGTTTAATCCTATCAGAGATAGTCTATCAGGCTGCAAAGATTCATTAAACTGCGGCAGGTGGACGTACATGACCTTGGTGTGAGAACACTGAGAAGGAGGTCCTGAGAAACTGCTAGGAATCTTGAGTTGGCCCCAGCTAGTAAACTTTTGATAAAAAGAGGTCCTATTGATAAACTCTGCGCACATTTCTCTTGGATTCCCTTGAAAAAAAAAGAACACTGAGTCATTGGCACACATAAAAGAGGAGTCTGCAAAGCACAGACCATCTTAGCTTGGTGATCCTTCCTAGTCTTGAAAAAACCAAGTAGAACCTCTGGGTCTTCCATCGAGGCCTTTTCTGCTCTGAATGGTGGGGGTGAGATCTCAGAGGTGTCTGATACATGATCTCACAGAAAAATCTCCCCACTCCAGAAGGGCTGTCCAGGGTGAACCTTATGCTGAGTCTATGCTGTCTGGGAGAGTCTCCAGCCTCCCCCACCCTCCCCAATGAGCAGAAGAAGCAGTTACAAGTCAGAAACATTTTTTATATGAGTGAAAATGTGATTGTAGGAAAAAAATGGCAAATAAACATAAAAAAATGACTGATATCTGATGCATATGACAAATAACTAGGAAGATCTATGATGATTGGAGGTCAATATAAGCAACAGATGAGTCATAAAGAACCCAAGTGAAGACAAAGAAGGGTGCCAGTGGGTAAACCCGGAATATTATTCTGTGTCTGGGTATCTGCGAGTCCTCAGGTTTTATGATTAGTAACCCAAAGTGAAAACATTTACTTACGGTGCAGCAGCATTCCTTGGTAAATCACCTTGCATGCATGCATCACAGTTTACTAGTTTGTAGATAACCAATATTATATTTGAAACTGATACAGGCTGTAAACTACTGCACGTTTTTTAAGCTGCAAACACTCACACTAGAATCCACTTGGTCAAAGGTTAATATAAAAACCAAATAGCAGCAGACCATCTATCGATCCACCCATTTTCTGTAACTGCTTGTCATATTCAGGGTCGCGGGGGGTCTGGAGCCTATCCCGGAGGCTACGGGTGCAAGGCAGGGAACAACCCAGGACGGGGTGCCAACCTATCATGGGGCACACTCATACATGCACACCTACGGGCAATTTGGCAACTCCAATCAGCCTCAGCATGTTTTTGGACTGTTGGGGGAGGGGGGGGCAGAGTACCCAGAGGAAACCCCACGACGACAAGGGGAGAACATGCAAACTCCACACACATGGAACCCTGTTGGAGACTCCAACCCAGGTCCCAGAGGTGTGAGGCAACAGTGCTAACCCAAACAGCAACAGTTTCATAATAAAAGGAAGAATTGTAATTGTATTTATGCACATGCTATTGTTGACCAGTGGCACTACACATAATAGTAATTCTACAAACAGCAGTAAAAATATACCAGTAGCACTGGAACATTGGAGACCTAAAGCAAAATAGTAAATAATTCTGGGTCATGCTAAGGGTTTACAAATGACTTTAAATTGCAAACTTTTTATACTGTGTACCACCTCAAAAAGTATTACGTTCTCTGTGTACCACTATCACAACATTGTGCCTGATCAATACTGGGTAAGAACTTCTTTTACTTTCACTGCATCGGGTTTATCGTTTGACCTGTTCTCACTGCATGCTACTGTTTGCTGCATGTTTGGTTGTTATAGAGTGTTGCTGGTTGGTTGTTGGTGACAGTCTCGTCATGCCCTTTCTTATGTTTAGTATTTGGATGTTTATTTAGATTACTAGTGTTGTATGAGGTGTTCCGGGCATGTCCCACTAGGAGGAGACTCCGGGGAAGACCCAGGACACGCTGGAGGGACTATGTCTCTCGGCTGGCCTGGGAACGCCTCGGGATTCTCCCAGAGGAGCTGGATGAAGTGGCCGGGGAAAGGGAAATCTGGGTATCCCTGCTGAGACAGCTGCCCCCGCGACCCGACCTCGGATTAAGCGGGAGATGATGGATGGATGGATGGATGGTGTTGTATGAGCCTGATCTCGTACCTCCTCGTCATAGTGTATTAGAGCACAGTTTGCAGTCCGCTGTGCTTTGGATTTCATTGTTAACTCTGAAGTATTTCCCCACTGCAGATATTTTGTTCAGTTTGTTTTGCTTGTAAATGATATTGCTGTTACATCATGAAGTGGTTTTGGTTATAGGTATCGGCACATTGGCACAAGGACATGAGCACAGTATCAGTGCATCCCTAGTAATAACATAACGCTAACATTTTATAACTGCATGTGAACTGACATTGTAACCAGCCGTTTCATCTGTTTATGTCAGACTCTTTTTTCCAGCTTTCAGATTTTTACTTTCTCATTTAACATAGTTATCCAGGAAGTTTTTCTTGCATGTTTAGTGACCATTTTACAGCCAGGGCAAAGGGAGGCATGCCGTGTTTACCAAAAACCCCACAAAGGTATTGCTTCTCTGTTGGCCCCGGAACAGCACCCCCTTATGGTTTGTTTGAGTATGAGCAAAAGACAGAGTCTATCAAGTCAGTAACTGAACAACCTTTAAAGTTTGGCAACTTGAACATGTGCAGTGCAACACTTTCCCACCCTAAATGTTGTTTATGTTTTTGAATTCTCATTCTACTGGCATCCCTTGCAGGGTATACCATTGCCTTGTGCCGTATGCTGTCTGGGATAGACTCCAGGGCCCCCACAAGTCTGTCCAGGAAAAAAGGTCGAAAGATGGATGGATAAAGGTTTCACTCTAGACTCTTGTTTTGAAATTGGTCCAACAAACCCAGAGACTGTACTAATTCCACACTTCGTTATGAAGCCAGTTGCCTTCAGTGCTCATTTCTGAGTCTGGATATTGTGCAAAAAGAAATTCAGGCAAACTGATTACCCACTTAACGGTACAATAGTAGCTGGGTTTTAACCAGAAAACTTGACCAAGTCACCTACTGTGTATTTATCACAGAATGAAACTGTACCACATTCTCATTTCAGTATTAACAAACAGCAATGTTCACATTTAGTTACTTACTTGTAGGCCTGTGTGTAAATGAGGCAGATTTACCGTTAATTTTGTTACCATTCACACAATTATCTGGTTTGAGTTTAATCTGTGAACAAAAGGAAAACTCATTTCTTTTTCTCTCAAGATGCATAGAATTTGAAACATTAAGTGTCCCTATTACTCCTTTTTCCTCTCAATTAAATCGATCTATGAAATATTTAACACTGATTTGACTATGGTATGGCAGTATTGCCTGCTGTTATTTAATGATCTCATATTTTGGTAAATAAGCATGGTTGTTTGTCCCATTAATGGCCTATAATTTGTCTTTAAATGCATTACATATAAATGAAATCTTATTTTGCTCTGCATATAATCTATTTTGAACTCGTTTTATATAGCAGCCTAAATCATATCACCTACAAACTGTGCACACTTTGGTTTTAAACACTGCTAATGAAATGCACAACACGTAAAAGTATTTGAACTAGCAGGAACTGAATCAAGCTGAACAACAAGTGAGAGGTGAACACACTTTGGATGGTCTCCCAGTACTTCGGCCTATGATCCCATTCCTGCAGCTCACCTTCAGGCTCCACACACTGGGCTTATCCATTCAAAAAAATTTGAAGTCCAAGAGTCGTTTCCAGACAGCAGTTTTCCCAATTCTCGATTCCAAAGGCTTAAAAATATGAAGAAAAATGTCTTGTAAAAAGAACAAGAAAGAGTAGTATGAATGACAAGGAATCTGGTTACCTTCCAATTAATTTTATTATTTTAATCTTATGCTGGCAAGTATACCTATTAAAATAGTATATATAACAGCGTACCTCATCATTTATGTCGTTTGTACACTTCATACAAATATAAAATGATAGGATGGCTATTTCATTAATACTGTATATTTTCTCACTGATATTCTTTTGCAGGACTCCAAGTGGACCCCAAAGCACTGCAGTTTATTATAACATAGTAGTCGAACAAAATGCCAATATTAATGATAAATATGAGTAACAAAACTAAATATGATGTTGACACAAATATTACAATTTATATGTGTAGTAATAATCCAATCCGTTCGAGGGTGTCAGTTGTCAATGTGACAACACCATAGGGACCAATCAAGGCAGACATCGACATACAGTGTTTGCCATAGCCTCCATTCGAGTCCACAGCATTTCATTTTTTGAAAGGTGCAGAGAAAACTTAACATTGAAAAATTTTACTCCAAAGCTTTGAAGTCGATTTTCGATTCCTAGTTGCCTGGAATCGATGAGACTATTCTTTTTGTAATCGACAGCCAGCCGTACCCACAGAGCCTCATTGCTGTCATGAATGGAATCTTAGAGAGATAAATATTGTTGCTTTGGTGACTGACCTAGGCCTATGACACCATGCAGCACTGTGTGATGTGCATCGTGCGAGAAACGACCCTGAAGCAGCAGCTTTGGGAAAGATGCTGACTTTATTAAGGAAAAACACAAAATAAAACATGCAATGACCGAACTGGGGAATACAGTGAGGGCAGACACATATCTACATGGAACATGACTGGCAGACGAGAGACATGTGTAAAGGGGCATAACATAAGGGCTGGGAACAACGTAATCACGGGATGACCAGCAACCTCTGCTGACCAAACGGGGACAAGAAGGAGGCAGATCATGACATAGTGCAGTATCACATTAACGATTTGGTTGTAAATCCATCCATCCATTTTCTATAACCTTCTATAACCGCTTATTCCATATGGGTCACAGGGGGTCCGGAGCCTATCCCGGAGGCTGCGGGCACAAGGCAGGGCAGCCAACCCATCGCTGGGCACACTCACACACCATTCACACACACATGCATGCATGAATACCTATGGGCAATTTGGCAACTACAATCAGCCTCACCATGTTTTTGGATTGTGGGGGGAAACCAGAGTACCCAGAGGAAACCCCAACATGCAAACACCACACACGGAACCGGGGCGGAGACGTGAACCCTGATCCCAGAGGTGTGAGGCAACAGTGCTAACCACTGCACCACCGTGCCGCCCTGGTTGCAAATCTCACCAATAAAACTCATTAAAAAGCACAGTACAGTGATGTCATTTTATTTAATAAAACAGCAAACAATAGTTAGGCAACAATTTAAGATGGAGTCAATAACTGATATTACAACACAAAAGCAATACAAGTGCCTGTTTATGCTTCCAAAAAACACTTATTTTCTATGGATGTGTGGACCAATACTGAAACATCAGTTCATTTGAGCTTAATATTAACATTTGAGAATATATAATGTATGAAAACTGTCTTTAGGAAAACTAAGTTGTCACCACGGGAAGCAGGGAGTGAAAACAATAGGTAGATACAGTTTCAATAAACCGAAGGGGACGTTATTACAGAACATACAGCTCTGGAAAAAATTAGGAGACCACAGCAACGTTTTTGTTTCACTCATTTCTCAATTTATGAGTGTGTGTCTGTGAATAATATTTTTTTTTTGCAAAACTGCAGACTGGTTCTTCTCTGTTTCTCATTAATGAAAGGTTTCTTCCTTGCTTCAGAGATCTTCAGCCCTGCTTCTAGGACCCTGATACGAACTGTCCTAGCAGTGCACTTCACATCAGAAAATGGGCTGACCTAAAACACAGGGAAAGACTTAGAGAAAACTGTCAAAAAGAACACTAGTGATGACAAAATTATTCTTTTTCAGGACACAATTTGATTCAGTTCACCTAAAAGATTTGTTCTTATTTGTTCGCTAATTCATTCAGTGGCACTTCCTGTTTGCATGAAATATATCTGAAACACTTGTTTCAATTTGTCAAAAAAATAGCCTATTATTAAGGCAAAAAAACCACTAAGGAGTAAGCCAAGTGCCACCAATAAGTCATGTGACAAAGTAATTAATATTTATTGAATTATACAGTACTGTGCAAAAGTCTTAGGCAGTGAAAAGAAATGTTTAAAGCCATTCATCTGGGTAGTAAATGTAGAATTGTAGAATTAAAAATTCAATATAACATTAGAACATATGCAAATTAAGAATAACACAATAAAAACTAGTAAGAATTTCTTCTGTTTTCCAAAAAGTCACTGATATCTTGCTGGA
>JAAGVU020000123.1:23155538-23170567 GCA_011763525.2 Mormyrus iriodes | reverse complement strand
TAGTTTTACACCAACATAAAGATCATTTAAACATCATCTTCTTTGGCTGCCTAAGACTTTTGCACAGTACTGTACTTTTCTAGTCTTGGGAATGGGGGTGGCACTGTTGCCTCACACCTCTGGGACCAGGGTTCAAGTCTCTGCCTGGGTTCCATGTGTGTGGAGTTCGCATGTTCTCCCCGTCTCGTTGCGGAGTTTCCTCCAGGTACTCCAGTTTCCCCCCACAGTCCAAAACCATGCTGAGACTAATTGGAGTTGCCATTTGCCAGTAGGTATGCGTGAGTGTGCCTGGCAATGGGTTGATGCCCTATCCTGGGTTGTTCCCCGCCTTGCGCCCATAGGCTCCAGACCCCCTCATGACCCCAAATGGGATAAGTTGATCAGTTTCAGCTCGAAAGGCTTAGGTGGAACGGCAGTGCTCCCGTAGAAGACGTGCTCGCGTCTTTTCACCTCCCGCATTACACGTCCGTTTCCCCGCTCGAAAACTGATCTGGTTCACCAGGTAAACACACCGTTAAAACAGCAGTCCGCGGCCATTGCCTTTTAAAGGTGCGGTGACGTGTTACTCCGATTGGTCCATTGCATGTTACGCGCAAAACACACCTCTGAATAATTAAGAGACCGTCAGGAGAACCTTTTTGCGCCTTGCGCTGGGGCAAAGTCTGATTTGTCCACCATCAAAATGGCAAAATGGATTTGGACACGCCCATAAATGTTAGTCTCGCCTTACCCCTTGTATTAGATCGTCAAAATAGAGACAATAGATTAAACAACTTTGCAAAATGCACCAGAAAGGCAAAACACAATAACAAAAAAAAATGGGAAAACACATTTAAAAAACGTACGAAAAAGCTCTTCTAAATAGAGAAGCACTAGGAGAATTCAGAAAGATAATTCACAGGCTTGAAAAGTTTTAATCTACTTTTCCTCATAAAGTTCAAGGATAAAAAGAAATCGTCTAGCTCCATGGTGTTGTTTCTGTGTACCTTGCCTCATGGATAAAAATATTTACAAAGGGCAATTACTGTGTTGAACACCAGGCCATGACTTCTGTCTGCTGTCAAAAAAACCCCCAAAAATAACATTTTTCTGTTCTTTGTATTAGAACTGGCCATTGGCAATGGAAGATGATGCAATACAGGTACAAGAACAGTCAAGTAAGCATGTTGAGTAACACCCATCTCTCTCGTTCACCCACTCACAAACCAACTTGGTCATTCTTTCGGGTCTTTTGTTCAGAAGAAGAGCCAGAGACTCAAAGGAGTGACTGAGTTGGTGGGTGAATGAGAGAGAGTCTCTCTATATGTTCAGTCACAGGTTCAGTTTCCAGCCAGTCATACACTCGCTTACAACACACCCTTACATGCCTCATTGGCCATAGTTGAGGAGGGAAGCAGCTTTCAACTCACATTTCTGAGGACAAGTGGAAGAATGAGAAGAATAAATCTGTGGAGGGAAGTGAATGGTAGTGTATAATTCCTATAAGGGACAAAATAAATAATATTTATTGAATTATTTATTGCAGGCAAATTGTTCGTGAATGTCGTAATATTAAAGAACAAATAACAGCAGACCGTGAGTGGGAACTAACAAACTGCACTATCAGACCTACATCAACAATGACCAGCAAAGGAACAGGGCAAGGGCAGGCACATATATATTCCAGTAACAAGGCTAGTCGAGGTACAGGCATTTTACTAATTACACACGAGGGATCAGGGCTAAAGGGAACAGATGAAGGTTATCATCAAGCACTATGGATTCAAACAGTAGGAGAGACTAGTAACATGGATTACATGACATTACTACAAAACTAAATATAGGTGGAGGTAGCTAGAAACAAGGATATATAAAGAAGGACTTATACTAAAAGTACAAGAACATATTAAGAAGGGAAAAACAAGACTAATAGTTAAACAGTCCAACATACCCACAGAAATACAGTATCATAGTTGCTTAGTTGCACACTTTGCCCGTTCAGCTGCACAGCGGGCCAGCAAACAGGAGAACACACTGAGGAATAAGAAAGGGGCTGCAACACTGAGGAAGAAACAAAATAGCCAGTGACACCTGCTGGCCAAACAGGGAAATGGCTGAACAGGGACTGATCCTAACAAAAGTAATGTTGTTTGTTATTATTAATAGGTCAAGAAAAATGAGTTATTTTCTTGGTGAAATTTTAGAGGGATAAGAAAACAATTTTAATACAGATTATGTGGCGGTATTTGTCCTCAAAGGTTTAGATAAAGTTTAATGTTTAGCTGAGAAATTTGTTTTGCCTCACCTATGCACAAATATGGCTAATGCTGGTCCTGGAAAGCTTGCATCTGTAAAATGCGATATTTTACAAATGTGTCAACTAGCAGTGTATTGATATTTATTGATAGCCATATGGAGATGACTCAAATTAGTTAATTTCAAACTCTGAACTTACAGATATGAACAAAGGAGCAGACCAAGTTAAAAGTTAAAATATATATACTTTTTATACATATATACTATATACAATAAGCAGGGGCTAATGTCTCACTCTTTCTTGGAGGCTCTTGGGCTGGGTGCTTGTCACTGACGTCCACCTCAATTGGGGGGGGGGGGGTTGGGGTGGCTTAACTCTTCAGCCCCAAGGTGGCATAGGTCTCTGCGATTTCAATCACTTTTTCAGTCCTAGAAATTCTGCCAGTTTTGGCCATCAGACTGTTACCTCTAGGCAATGTTTTATCCTATGCCCCAAATTGAAGAGGTAGGGTCGAAGCAGATACAGCAGCTTTGATTCTACAGCACAGAGCTACATCTCTTGGTACTCCTCCACGCTGTGCCTATGGATCCTCAGCAGCTCCATTCTTCTGGCCTCCAAAAGAGCCTCCATGGCTGCATCCATAGGTGATTTTGGTGGGAAGAGTTCAAGTTCAGGAAGAACCGCTGCATTTTGGATTTCACCTTCGTCCCAGCCATTCTGCTGCTTCCACTTGGCCCCCTGTTCATCTGTAACCTTAGACACGCACATTTTGAAAACATGTGCAGCATCCTTCCCTGTTCAAAATGAGACGGAGGTGGAAACGTCCTGATCTTGTGCACACACATGTGCACGTGTACCATGCATTCAGCTGGCTCAAGCAGACACTTTTTACAAGCAGTGTATTTTAGGAGCTCTAATTGACAATGAAGACATTAAAGAATGTTTTATTTAAAAAATTAAAGCGCCATGTTCAACATCAAATACACCATAATAGCAATGTGTTAACAAAAATATGTCCACACATTTAACAAACAGCAAAGTTGTTTAAAATCAAATCAAATATAGCATAAGTCATCGTTTTCATTTATAGTACATAGGGGCCCGCTTGCAGTGTAGTTATAACAGTTGAACATAATTATAACAGTAGAACATAAATATTTACAACAAGCAAAATGTTGCCCTAAAAGGGCAGTTGATTATTGCATTAAAGCTACTGTACATCTACACAGAAATTACAATTCAGTGTCACCATATCAGTAATGCTGACATAGTGGCGTAATGCTGGCGTAATTGCAGTTAAAATCACAGTAATCTACCTAGTGCAACGCTTCTTAGAATGTAGTTTTTCCATGAGGATACCTTCATGAGCTGGAGGTGGCATGAAATTCAGTGGAGGTGGCCACCTCGTAATTCTGTATGCAGAAAACACCCTGATATATGTAAATTAAGGCTAATGACTATTTCATTTGCACCAATCCCTGTTGTATGATATATTTGATTGGTATTCTAAACAGGTAAGTTACAACAGCCCTGAGAATAAGGGTTGGCGATTTTATGAGTGGTCATTAAACCATAGCTTTGATTACTTTTATTTTTTTGGGGAGCTTTTTATATTCAGGGTTCTCTCGCTAACTATATTGTAATTGTTTGTGATGTTGTCAGCATTGCTACTGGAGGCATATCTGATCTGAGTATTAATAAACTTCAAATAAAGCCCATTTTAGGTGTGACGGCATACTGGTCTTTACTTTAATAACTGAGGGTAGTACCAGATTAAAAGTAAATTGAATAATAAAAAAAATACTGATCTACTGAAGATATGATCACATTTTTTGCCAAAACTTAATTAGATGTAAACTAGATTTGGGAAGATATTCAGCCTGTGATTTCAGATTACATGGCTGAGGCCTGGGTAGTGCTCTGAGTAGTCAGGTGAACAGACTGCTAGGCCTAAATTCTTCAAAAATAAAACGCATGATTCTCCAGTAAGGTTTGAGCCCATTTCTTGTATAAACACTAGCATGTATGATCAATAGTCACAGCTATGGATGTGCGGATCGATACAGAAATGTTTTAAGCTAAATGGTTCACTTTTGGGAATCGATTCTCAGATTAAAATAATATTTAAACTGGTATTTAAATGTTTATATTATTATTACAGGAAGCAGGACATGAACTACTACCAGGACCTAAATGTCAGTGTTAGGATGAGAAGCATTTCTCCTTCCACCTGCTCTTTCGGCACCAGACTAAGTACTATGACTGCTGGTGGGAGAAAGGTGGAATTGGTTGAGCAAAAGAGACTGAACAAATGGAAAAAACATAGCCTTTATGTGGAATTATTCCACAAAACAGTAAAGAAGCAAAATTTGATGTTTGTTAATACCAAATGTGAACAGGGCATTATATTCGAGCCAATACGGTAATACATGTTTCAACACAAAGAAAAGACAATTGTTGTCCAACCATCTATTCACTTTCATTGGAAAAACAACCACAGTGTTCACATATAGAAACGAATGTGCTCTCAATTGTGAAATGAACACTAATTTACTTGTTGGATAATGTAATACCTGTCATGTGACCTGTCTATCATTTAAAAAAAATGACTGTGCCATGTGTGCTCAGAGAGAGGCTTCAAGTCAGTGTGAGAGCCTGAGAGTGTGAAAGCATCGGAGAGTCAGAGAGCCTGAGAGTGCGGAAGCGTCAGAGAGTCAGAGTGAGAGCCTATGAGTGCGGAAGCGTCAGAGAGTCAGAGTGAGAGCCTAAGAGTGCGGAAGCGTCAGAGAGCCCAAGAGTGTGAAAGCGTCAGTTACTCAGTGAAAAAGTGCCTTAGTGTATATAATGGAAGCAGTATCTGAGTGTGAAGATGACATCGCAAGAGGGGGTTCACATAAATCAGGATATCGATGGAATTCAAATAAAATGAAAAAGCAATGGATATCAAAGAGTGTGACAGAAGAGATAGTAGAAAAATTTCAAAAAGATACTATAACCGGAAAGATAAAGATCTCTTAAAAGTTACCAAGACAAAGCCCAATATTACATCAGCAGTCCCTGAAGATAGAAAAACATGGGCAAATAAAGACTGTTTTTCAGACTGAGGTTTAAAATAAATGCCAACCTATAGCTAAAAGACATCAGTAGACTAACAAATGATAAAACAAACATTAACTCGGCTGGATTTTGACAGATTGATTATTGTGAGGCAGCATCTAGAAGTGAGCATATTGGGGGCAGGTGAAGTGTCCAGTGGAATATGGACTGTATGAGATTCAGACAAACTGGTTTTAAAAGCGATTTTAATGTTTTTTGTTTAAATGTGCTCTTCTGCCTTTATAAAGCACTTTGATTTACATTGTGCCCGAATTGTACTATATTAACAAACTTGCCTTGCCAGGGAATCCTGTTTGTCCTGGCTGAGGATTGCAAGAGCTTCATTTTCTAAACGTGTTGCTTTAGTCCTGGTTATTTATACTGCTGTAAACCTATGCATTATGTCAAAATTGAGTAAAAGCTGAAATCAGGTCTCTTTGGCTTTTATCCCGAGCTAAACACTATCACTTACCAGCCTACTACATAAACTTTTTCTCAGTTTCAGTGTCAGCATAGTTACTGCGCTTTGCCTTCGTCAGGCGTTTTATTTATTATATATCTCACTGTATAGACATAAGCATTGGGACACCTGGCCATTACACCTACAGGAACTTTTATAACATCCCATTCTAAATCCATACGCATCAGTGTGGAGTCGGTCTCCTCTTTGCAGCTATAACAGCTGCCACTCTTCTGGCAAGGTATTCCACAAGATTTTGGTGAATGTGAGGGAATTTTTGCCCATTCATCCAGAAGAGCATTTGTGAGGTTAGGCACTGATGCTGGACATAAAGGCCTGGTTCGCAATCTTCGTTCTAGTTCATACCAAAGGTGTTTAATGGGGTTGAGGTCAGAGCTCAGTGCGGGTCAGTCAAGTTCTTTCACACCAAACTTGCCCAACTATGTCTTTATGGACCTCGCTTTGTGCACTGGGTCACAGTCAAGCTGGAACAGAAAAGGGCCCAAACTATTTCCACAAAGCATAGAATTGTTCAAAATGTTTTGTTATGCTAAAGCATTAAGTGTTTCCTTCACTGAAATTAAGCCCAACCCCTGAAAGACAACCCCATACTATACCTCTTCCACCAAGCTTTACAGTTGGAATATGCAGTCAGGCAGGAAATGTTCTTCTGGCATCTGCCAAACCCAAACTCGTCCACCAGACTGCCACACAGAGAAGCGTGATTCATCACTCCACAGAACATGTTTCCACTGTTCCAGAGTCCAGTGGCAGTCTGCTTTATACAACCCCTTCTGACGCTTTGCATTGGGCTCGGCCATGGAAGCGGATTCCGTGAAGCTCCTGGTGCACAGTTTTTGCACTGGGGTTAATGCCAATGGAGGTTTGGGGCTCTGCAGTTATTGAGTCAGAGTGTTGGCAACTTTTCCGCACTATGCATCTCAGCAGTCAGCGACCCCGCTCTGCCACTTCGTGGCTGAGTTTCTGTTGTTCCTAAACATTTACACTTGGCAATAATAACACTTACAGTTTACTGTATAACATCTAGCAGGGAAGAAATTTCAAAAACTGACTTATTGCAAAGCTCCATCCTATGATGGTGCCATGCTTGAATTCACTGAACACTTCAGAACAGCCCATTCTTTCACAAATGTTTTAAGCCTGACTCTGTGACTAGGTGCTTAATTTTATACACCTGTGGCAATGAGTCTGAATGAAACACCTGAATCCAATGATTGAGAGATGCGTCCCAATACCTTTGTCTATATTGTTAACAATAATGAGACGTCAGTTCACAGGAAGGGTAGGACTAGCCTATATGGAAAAGCCATGAACAACTGGAATAACGAGACAGTGTTTCAGTGAACTTACTGTAAATATCAATGCTTGGATTACTTTAAATAATAATGAAAACTCTCTGTAGCATAAAAATGCAAAGCTACAAGAAGCTGGGCAAGTGGAGGTACAGCAGATTTCCTCTCCCATGCATGATAGCTAGTCCAACCTTTCCATTGACGTTTATGACACACTCTTTTGTAAATCTAAACTGCTGGGAAAACTCACTACTGCCTTAAAAATTTCAGTTGAGTTTAACCTGTCTCAAATTTTCCTGCATGGGACTCTTTCCTCTAATCCTATCCAGCAAAGAAATGTAGCCATGTTGTAAATAAAACTGAAACAGACCTAACAGACCTCCTCAAGGGGTGGTTTAAATATGACTGCTAATCCATCTTTATACTAAGTTTAAATTCACGGGTGCAACAGACTTGAATTTAATTTAGGTTTAAGTGGAAATTAAACCTAAATCTTGATTTAATCCAGTTTAAAAATTAAACCATGATGGTGCAACCCAGCCCTAGAGACCGAATTTTTTGACATTTCTAACACTTAAGTCCCATCTGTTGGATTAAAATGATTACCAGGGGATATTTAGGACTTACCCAGTTTGGTATTGTTGGATTCTGTAATGTCTACGGAATAAATCTGCGTTGAAATGTTCTTTCTATGGCATTCCTTTTGCGAGATATAAGCATCTTTTGTTGGAGAAGCCCTGTTTCACAATTGGCCCATGCTGACATTTTGCCCTCAGTGAAACCGCTTGGGGCTACAAACCGGCGCCGTTTACCTGGACGGAACTAGGAAGCTCATTATTAGTCTATAGCGCCTTCCAGCAGAACCCAAATAATAGACCCGGGGGCCTTTGGGCAAAGCAGGGTTTCTTGCCTAGCCGGATAACTTGTTGGAGTTGAGGTAGTCTGGGCTAAAGTGATCGAAGATGAAGTCCATTTATCTTAATCCAACCGGTTATCTGTGCTACTGGCCCCCGTTCTCCTCTTAGTTCATGGTAACTCAGTTTAAATGGACTTCATCTTGGTTCATTTACTTTTAGCCCAGACTACCTTAAATCGATAAGTTATCGGCCAATCACGTCTTGCGTTTACACGTAATCAGCCAATAGCGTGTCAGATAGACTCTTGCAGATAGGCTCACAACAAACAGGAACAAATATGTATGATTTTAGGGTTTACAAACGTTTTTGATTGTTAAGCTTTACTCACATCCCCTGCGAAAAAATGTTAGCGGATTTACAGTTAGCTGAACTAAATTTAGCCGAAGCTAATTGGTCCACTACAGTTTTCAAAGGTAGCAGTTATGCTAATTCGCTAACGAAAAAGTTAGTTTCGCGGATTAGCGGAACCCTGCTCGCTACTGCTGCTGGCACTACTTACATCAACACCACCATCTTATTTGACAGTATTGGTACGTAATATGTTCTGTCTGTCTATATTTTTTCAATTCCTTTTTTGTTTTAGAAATATCACATTATTTGTTGCAAAATTTTCAAATATCACGCTGTAATTTCGCATTTAATACACACAAAACAGTAGTATCTCGGGGTCGGTATCTGCGATAACAACATTGGTATCGGATTAAATTGGATCGGAAAAAAAATCCGTGGTATCCCTCATCCCTGTTATTTCCAGGGGTACCAAGCCCAGCCAACAATGGCATCCCTCTCCTACTCATGCAGTGCTGGATTTGCTGACTGACTAGTGTGACTGTCCAAGCAATAATCGATGTGCCTCAGCCGGCTGGGTAGGAGGTACCTCGGAACCACGGGGCATTAAGAGGTACAAAAAGGGGAAAACGACATCCCGCCTTGCTGTAGGATCTACAACAAGTCAATGCTCCGAACCGCTTACCTAGACTCTATTGTCCACGTTCCGCCATACTAACGCCTGTTCACGTCAGATTGTGTAAAAATCATTTAACATCTTTAGCATGTATATGCGTACAAGACGCAAAAGCCTAACACGATTTGTCCTGATTTTTACCCACTCAAAATTCATGTCCCTTATAGATTAAATTGTTTAAATCTCCTTTCAACCTTCAAACTAACACCTTTTCCAGGCAAAAACATAACAATCATTTCAAGTGAGAGTAATTTGGGCCAGTTTACAGTACGTGCAGTATTTCGGTCTATGCGGAAGAACTCCATTGTAGAAGGTTTACATTAGACATGTAATGTTTACTGCCTGCTCTGAACTTTGCAATTGAATAAAGACAACTAAACGAGAGTATATATTCCTTAATATAAAACTGAATTTTTTTTTGAATAGGAGATATGGCATGGAATAATAAAATATGCTATAACAGTATGAATGTAAATATCTTTTAAATATGCAATTTATCATTAAATGGAAATTTACATGCCTTTGTAAAATCGTTTACAATTGCAAATTTATTTTACAAATAAAATTACAATCCGTAGTCGAAAAAGACAGGAATCCCTGTGTCAGATGTTTATATTATTATTTTTTGCAAAAAAAAAATATATATATAAACAGCTCCAGTCATTAGCGGAAAGCTTTCACGGGAAAGTGGAGGTTTCGCATTGCTTTTCGTGGACACCTATAACACGCTGCTATTTTTGGAGGGAGTGATGTCACACTATCAGCATGTTACGTACAATTTAAAGCTCCGAGATAGTGCCGCCAGCAAGACTGATCAATAACTGACTCGCTTGTCAATGTTCTGAAGACAAAACAGTTACTAAAACCTTTAATACCAAGACCGTTACAGATGCTTCCTATTGAAGCCGGTCGAATTTACTTTCCACTGAAACGCATCCTCTCCTTAAGTACAGCAGAGATTGGCCACACGGTGGGGCTATTTTAGCGATGTAAAACGGATGATGGAGATCCTGACCTAAACAGAAATTTAGAAAATGTGGCGGTTCAGCACCTTTTCTCTAGGTTGGTGAGAGCTAACCGTTTTCACCATTTCCACTGTTCAGTTTATCTGAGAAAATGTTTCCATTCTATTATACCACTTCTCTGCCTATATTGCTCGCCTGAACTGTAGTATGTTATAAATGATTTCAAGAGAATATAAAAATAGTTTACTTAAAACCACAGCATCATCGCGCCTGTGCATGACAAATCTGCCGCAAAACAGCGAACTCAAAGTTTTGGTCTGCATATAATACAATTTCTCATTTATGAACAGTGATTGGTTTTGTACAGAACTTTGCAACGTTAAGAATGACGCGCTTCTCGACTTGTCCCAAAGCACGTCTGTTTTTGCGCATTCTTGTAAAATTGTAAGGTGGAATCGGGGTTGGCATTACGTGGCAGTAGTGTTTTCTTACAATAATATTTCAACCATCTATCGGACACCGAAACTTATCAGCGCAAGGCAATGGACCGATGGGTAATATTATTAACGAGGAGAGTTACCCCCAACAACCTTCTGGAGTCTCACGTAAACGATAGATAGATGGATAGATAGATAGTCCGTTATATGGAATACAATACTAATAAGTTTAACTGTACTATTGGATCAGAGAGAGAGGTTCCCTTTGTCTGTTACGGACACTTCAAATGATGTCAACAGCTGCTTGGTTGCTCCGCTTTTTTCCCGTCCATCGGTACCAGCAGCGTTTCCCATCTCGGCCACAAAGCAATGTGCTGGTGCAAGAGTAGTTATTTTCTTCCCCAACATTTAATCACTCGCTGCGGCGTCAGTATTCAACAGACCCCCCCGTACCCAGTCTGAACCGGTTCGGGCGAGTCGCAAGATCGAGGCGGACACCCCCCCTCCAGTCACAGACTTACTTTCTCTCACGAGGCGCTGAGGAGAGGATAGCGGTCATAGTCTACGCCCACCACACACCCTTCTTCCCCCATTGGCTCAGTCCGCTGGGAGACCGCCTACACATTAATAATCCTGGTTGGTCTGTCAGATTTCCGCGGTCCTCTGCGCTTCCTCTTCGCGATGGCTGGCGTCCGTTGTGTGGAATGAAATATGCCGTTAAAGCTACTGCTTTAGATTTTGTTACATTGTGAATGTAAAGTATTGAAAAATGTAGGCTGTTAGTTAATGTGCCATACGATTACCGCTTTGTGATAATTTGAACTTCACATGAAATGTCAAAGTCCTTAGTGATTCTCGTCTTGGCTTTGCACAGAAACGTCAAGGACGTTTAGTTTTAATTCCAAAATTATACACGACAGGGTTGGTTATATTTTGGGTGGTGACTAATCCACTTATATTTGTAGCTCACTGTACATCCGACTAATTAATGGCACGTTTTCTATGCTCTGAGAAGAAATCCACGTGTATCCATCGTTGGAATAACGTTCAACTGACACCTCAGAAGTTACTCTAAACAGAAATGAATTTATCACGTAGAAACACCGCACCCAATATAACTATATTTAACCGCAATGCCGGCTAAAACGCTCCGTAGGTTGCGTCATAACATTTAGATGCACGCACAAACTGTTTCATGATCAGCTTTGTGTTCGCCACCCATAGACCTCCCGTCTTATTGTTGTCAAGCCTGAAGAAGTTGCGACGCGAACAAATAATATTTATTTATCCCACGTCTGGAAATGAAAACTTTCTTGGGTGACATTCACAGGATAGATTATGTGCTGTTCCGCAAATACAAATAAACATCCAATCAATGTCATCCAAGATTCTTATATTTTGACGGAAAAGATAGGAATGATAGCGGGGGCTGGAGAAGGGGGGAGCGACCGACACTCATGCAAGCACTTGTGTGTGGAGCATGATTGGTTGGTGCACAGGCAAAACCGGGGGGAGTCCATTGGCTGCTTTTGTTGGAGGACGCGGAGAGGGAGAGTTCCAAATGGGGGCGGTGGGGATGAGAGAGATGGAGGTTGCCAGATATGGGAAACACGATCAATGCGAATTCATGTGACGGTGATGGTTGTGAGGTGAGGTGAGTCTGTGGGAATCTACGGGATTCCCGCGCTTTTAAAATTTTACAAAAATGTAACTTAAGTAGGGAAGGGGCATCTGTAAAGAAAGCCTTTTTCCGAGTAGAAATTATCCACTTGCGCCATTAATTTGTACTATAGTGATACTAAATACACTATGATTCATAGAAAGGTAACTTAACATATCAGGAGGCATATTGCTGTTTTACTGTGGACCTCTTCATTACACATGACATGGCGAGAATTCTATAAGCTACGTCGAACTAAATTAAACCGATTAAAGGTATTCATATAAACTACGGCAGAAAAAAAGTTGTGAACTGTACAGCCTATAATTTGATATGCCCTATATAACGGTGAGATAAAACAGTATTATAGGATTAATTAACTTAATCTCTGTTGGTGAAAACCTGTTTTAAATTAGGCTACGTGGTTTAAATCCACCAGTGGGGATGTTTTAAGAATATGTGGCAACCCAAGCGAGGGCGGGGCCGGGGGAGCGCAAGGATGAACTGAACGTAGCTACATCATTTATTTATTATTTCAGCACCGATAACCGTGGAAAGCCGGGGGGCGGTACATTTACCGCAAGACGGTCAGGCAGGTTTCGGGGCGCTTCCATGTCGGTCACCATAGCCTCCATTTTCTAGTTTTTCTTTATCTTTTTCTGTCTTTCTTTTTCTCGAGACGGCTACTTTGTTTCCAGTTAGACAGTAAGTTATTACGTTAGACTGGAGGTTCGAAGCACATTGTATCCAGCTTTGTTCTCACCTCACCGGGGCTGGAAATTGATTGCACTCGCTGCAAGGTTGACAGTCAGGCAGTCACAAAGCAGCCGTGGTGGTGGAGAAGCGCAGCTCGAACGGGACAGACTCAACAAGAATAAAAAAAAAGCCACCGGACACCACAGACAGCCGGGCTTGTTAGTCCCTTTGACCTTCTTTGGTTTAGATAAAGGGAAGCGAATTTCCGACTATCAGGACTCTGAACCGGACGTACCGGGAATAACGCGGAGGCAAACTTCAAGCGTGTTCAGGAATCTCTGTTAATTCTTCCTAGTCAGAGAGGTCGCAGGACCGTGTCGGGCTCCAGCAGACCGAGAACCCAGCCGTTTTAACCTCAGCAGACCTCCGACCGGCCGACTCTGACCGCATCGTGCTGTTCTCGTTTGTTCCCCTGTCCCTCGACCCTGGACCCCTCTCCCTCGCAAAACCCCGATTGCGGCAGAACCTGGCGTCCCAGGCCATGTGCTCCCGGGTGTGGTTCGTAACAGACCGGCGCATCAGCCAGGAATACCCACAGGTTCAGATCCTGCGGGCTTTGAGGCAGCGCTGCGCCGAGGATGATGTTGAGTTCCGCTCGCTGCTCATGGATCAGATCGTGCTCACCATCACTGGGGGGCAGCTAGGTAAGCACAGCGCTAGTCACAGTGGTGGTGCCTTGTTCACTGTGCATGTACGGGGAGACGGGGGTGTAACGTGTGCATTAAATGTGGATGCGTGTGTGTGTGTGTACGTTTTATGTGGGAGTGAGTAGCTGTCTGTTGTGCTTCCGTTTCACAGCATATCCCTTTTTAGCTAAAGCCAGTCGGGGGCGGAGGGGGGTAGCCTACAAAATGGGCGCTGTTTCTTTCTTTCTTTCTTTCTTTTTTTTTTTTTTTTTTTTTTAAGAAAAGCTGGTTCAGGCAAGATCCCCCGTTCTCTTTTCACGCCACCGGGCATTGTCATACACTTTGCTACGCAATTAGTTTCATTGACGGCTATCTATAGAATCAAGGAGCATCTACAGCAGGCACCTGAAATAATACGCGCGTCTCAGGATGCCTTACGGTGACATGGAAACGTGTAGTACGGACACACAGGTTGTTCACGGACAATATCATCGCCCTCTGGAAACATGCATTTTGTGATGCAAATGATGTGAATATGTTGATTAACTGTTTCGATTCGCTTAACTTTTGTTATTGCGGTAAAAATGAGCGGCGCACGTCGTATTTGCGGTTAAGTAGACTGTAAGGCATTCATCCCGCGACACATATCTCAGCTGCATGAGGCGCGATTCCTGTCCTTTCACTGATGCATTTCTACGTAGCGTGTGCCTCTTGGTCAGGGGAGCGGTCTTTCATCGCTTTTCCCGCCGTAAAGGTCGCAAGCTTCGGCTTTTTGAGCTATGCTGGTCAGGACTGGCGTTAGCTACAGGAGCTTTCGCGTTCGAACACGGCATGCGGGTGATGTGGTGGCAACTGGGCGGACGTGCATATGATTTAACTTCTAAGTTGAACGCGGTGCCCAGCAACTTAAATCTCAGGGTCCTCCACCTGTGACAAGTGATTTTTCGGTTCTCCGAGAGACGTTTTGCGCGGGATCTGACTCACCATTCAGGATGGTCAGAAGTCTTCTGAAATTCAGTGTGATTTTCAGTCTTACATATGGTCATGCATGAGCATAACAGCTCCTGATATAAATCCATGCTGCACCAATAGGGAAGCTGACTGGAGCGAGAGAATGTTCTGAGCTATACGCGTGACGGGTGTGGGGTATGCAGTAGTCACTGTTTGGTCGTCTGAAGGACACTTTCGAGGAATGGAGAGGAAAACTTTATTTTCACACATGGCATTTATGAAACTGCGATAGATTGGCTGGTGGGGTTGGAGGTGGGGTCTGTTTTTTCAGGACAGGTGATGGAGCACTTCAATATTTGGTGAGAGACCTGGGGCCATTGTGGTCTGTGTGTGTGGGGGGGGGGGGGGGGGCTCTGGTGCCCATGTGCAGCCTCCTCATTTTGTTTACTGGGGAAAAAGTGATGCAGATTAGGAGAGAAGGGCGTGGCTACCCCCCACAGCACTAGTAACAGTGGGTACATTATTGATCAAGGACCTCATTTAGCTGAGTCCGCAGGAGGGAGGTGTTTCTTTAAACCCCCCCCCCCCCCCCCCCCCCCCCCCCCCGCGGGCCTGTTTCGGCGGGCTGGTCTCGGACCGAGCCGCACC
>JAAGVU020000123.1:23117832-23144674 GCA_011763525.2 Mormyrus iriodes | reverse complement strand
TATATATATATATACACATACATACATACATATATATATATATATTCATAATTTGTCGGTTTTCTGTGCTACTGATGTTGTTGGTTTGGCATCAGCGACAGACAGATTCGTGCTGACAGCGCAGTGTTCCCATCATTCGAGTCCTGCTGGAGAGCGGAAAAGCCCCCGCACTCTAGTGGGGTGGGGGGCTCAAGCACATAATGTGCTGGAGAGGAGGTTCGACCCCCATCGGGCCGCTCTGGATCAGGGAAACATCCTCGGATTGACTCACAATAAACCAAACCCACTATCTATTCAGCCAGCCCGAGAGGTCCCCATCCATGGCTCTTCGTTTCATTACTTTTCCTGCTGACTGCATAAGAGATGTACACAATGCGCCATTGATTCAGGAAATTTAAATAGTACGAGAGGGCTGCATTCACTCTGAGACAGAACACGTAGGAGATTTAAGTCTGATAGAAGATCGCATAGTAGACTTAGAGGCTAAGGGACTAAAACGGGTCTCTCTCCCACGCATTTTCTCTAACTCCAAGCACTCCCGCCCTAAATTTAGTAAGAAAATCAGTTAGATTAGCATATAACTTTGCCTCTATTATCTTGAGTCGGATTCATTCTCAGTGAATTTCATAACTTGAATTTCTTTGGTGCAAGGCCGTCCAAAATTCCTCTCCCTCCGATAAATAACTTCCCAGCTGCTTGAACTCCATGAACTTTTTTCCCCCACAACAGAAAAAACACAACACAAAGGTCCGTTTTCTGTCTGGACCTTCTGTGTAATGAAATACTGCCATCTAGTGTCGTATAACAACAATTTTCTAAACGTTCATCTTACGCACGAATAAATGATACACCCCGTTCGAAAGTAAACATGTTGATTACAATAAAGTCTTGCATTGTGCTGACCATGTCAAACTATGGAATGTTCTCAATGGCGGCACCAAAAACCAGAATCTCGTTCTTATGAAGAATCTTTTGGCATGACAAAAACTGGATGGAATTTGGGAAACTGACTAGTTTCAGATAAGTAATGGAAGACTTGGTTGTATTTTGTCATCATAGTTATTCAGCATATGCAAAACATATAATAAGAGAAGCTGGGCTGGAAGAAGACAACTATAGACTCATGTCTGATGGAAGAAACATCAACGACCTTGAACATGCTGATGACACCACACTTATAGTAGAAATTGAAAAACACAGAAGAATAGGTGAGACTATGGGTGAATGCAAAGCCCCCTGCTCCCATCCCTATACACTGTGGTGAGCACCGTCAAACAGACTGCCTTTATCTTCTTTAATCCAATCTGAAAACCAAAACTCAACATGGAAGACCCACTGATTGACGCCTCAAAACCCTTTGCCCTGTCTTAAGAAGGGCAGCTTAGCACTAGTTACATTCAGTTTGTAGATTATGACATGTTCCCCGCAACATGCATGACCATGCAGCCACACTCAGCTCCATCGCTATTGTCAAGTCTGCTGACGACACAGTCATAGTGGGTTAAATCTTCGGTGATGACAAAATGGCCTACAAGTAGGAGGTGGAGAACCTGGCAAGCTCTAGTCAGGAAAATGATCCCTTTCTGAACATCAGCAAAACAAAAGAGTCGATTGTGGACCTCGGAAGGAAACAGGTGAGGCATTACTGCCCCCGCACAACCAGCAGGGCTCATGCGAAGAGGGTGTCCAGCTTCAAATAGGCCTACCTGGGGGGTCCATATCACAGAGGTCCTGACAGGCCGCGCACACCAGCATTATTGTTAAAAAGGCACGTCAACGCCTCCACTACCTCAGGATGCCTAAGAATTTCTATCTGTATCCCAAGATTTTTATCATTCCGTTCATCTTCTACCTTGGCTGATATACTGCTCTTAATTTTTATTGTCTATTTTGCAGTCCTTCTATCTTTGTTATTTAAACTATTATTATTTTATTATGTTATTGTGTATGATTATGTATGTAACAAATAAAACTGGAAACTTAAACAATGGTGACCACAGGATTAGCAGATAACTTTAGTGTTGATAGTTAAAACATAAAACTTAGAGCTTTTGCCTCAATGGAAGAGCCATCAACATGAAAATAATCAGCAATAAAGAATGAAATCTTTCAGTATTATCATGTGTAAGAGCAAAAATCTGAATTCTTCTTTATGAATGTGAAAGCTAGACAATCAAAAAGCTAGAGAAGACTTTTAAGAATTCCATGGAGCACAAAGAAAACAAGTGGATCCTTAATCAAAACAAGCCAAATTTTAACGTGAAGTCCAAATGCCCCAGTTGAAGACGTCTTATTCTGGACATATAATAACAAGATGGACGGACTCAACCATCACAAAACTGAGGAATGCTGTTTATATGGTTGCCTGCAGTCAACCTCAACTTGGCAGCACCTAATACTAATAATAATAACAAACACAGCATAAGCTCTGCTCCCCCGATGAAGACAGTTTAAAAAATCATTTTAAAGTTCCATGTTCCAAGGTTTTATATCTTTTCTTCTTCAGCTGCATAATGGGTCGGTAAATTGTTACTGAAAATGCTGCACCAGATGATAACAATGAAACAATAACTGATCCCGGAACTACATTTGCTCAGGGGGTTTGCGGCTGGGGGAACATAAAGACCGAAGGACCACAGTTCTGCTTGTTATATGTATCTTTTGGTGTATTTTCAAAGTAAGATATCTGTTTACCATATATGTACATTCCGAATTTCATTTATATCTGTAGATAATGATGCTGTCTGTGTATATCTATTAGTTAAACGGCTAGCTAGAATTTATTCGATTTCACCTTCAGCAGGATGTATTCTTAAAATACAAACGTTTTTCCCCATGCAAAAGTCCAAATAGATGCACTTTTTGTATCTTAATATCGTTCTTTCTTCAACAGACTTTCGCTGTCCTCGATTGCGTTAGCCGATCGCTGTCGGGCTTGACCGCTAGCCCCGCTGCACTTGGTTAGTTCAGACGGTCACCCGGACACTTAATCCTTTAACGCTAAAGCGTTTTTACAATAGCGCGCATCATTAGCAAGCTTCGCAGTGGAAGCAATGTATTGGATCATCATACTACATCTCTTCCACCTCCGTACCCGCTGCCCCATATCCCTAACCCCTAAAGACATATCACTTTCAGTTCGCCAAGTTTAAAATGCACCGCCAAAACATTTTTACCCTAATTATTCAGGATCTGTTCTGATACGGAAGTAGACTCATTGATACTAAATTACAAAACATACATAAGCTCAAAGTTGGACTAAATTACATAAGTAAGTGTGCCTCAGACATACCTAGTGAGATCTAAAAATTGCCAACCGATGTCCCTGCCTGTCCTTGGCTTACCCAGGAATCTAACGAGACCAAAGCGACATGGCAGAGGCAGGATGTCCCACTGTGGAAGGCAGCCTGACACAGGAGTTTGTGGTGCCATCCCACGTGCAGACGGTAAAAGGCCTCATGGCGGAGTTCGCCGAGCATCACGGATCTGCAGGCCGTCGTGTGGTGCTGGTCACCTCGGGCGGCACCAAGGTGCCTCTGGAGTCCCGCACGGTCCGCTTCCTGGACAACTTCAGCAGTGGGCGGCGTGGGGCATCCTCAGCGGAGTACTTCCTGGATGCGGGGTACGCTGTGGTGTTCCTGCACCGCCACCGCTCCCTGTACCCATTCACGCGCCGCTACGCCGGTGTCAACCTGCTGGATGGCTTGCGGCTGGAGCCGGCCGGGGGGGAATGTGGCCCTGCCCGGGTTGTGGCGGACCCGGAGTCCCTGCCTGGCATTGCTGCAGTGCTAAAACGCTACCAGGAGGTCAAGGCAGCCGGCTTGCTGTTGCCGGTGGAGTTTAGCACACTCTCAGAGTACCTTCACCTTCTGAAAGCTGCAGCACAGGCTCTCAGCAACATAGGTATGGCCGTCAGCATCCCATAATGACAGCAGGACACATTAATTTTCCTTTGCGGCAGGTTGCTAGATGTGCTGGGCATCCACTCCTCCTGCAGGGTCCGAGGCTATGTTCTACCTGGCGGCCGCAGTTTCCGATTTCTACATCCCGGCATCCGAGATGCCGGAGCACAAGATCCAGTCATCCGAAGGGCCACTCCAGGTGAGGTCCAGCTGCCCAAGCCAAACTTCCAATCCAACACCATTTTTGCTAGTCAGGGTACTCCAACAGGCCAGTCAGAGCCCGCTGCCTGGATCTTTTTCACTTTTTACTGCTGCCTCCTCCTTGCAGCTCAGCATGAAGATGGTGCCCAAGATGCTGTCCCCACTGGTGAAAGACTGGGCCCCAAGGGCGTTCGTTATCTCCTTCAAGCTGGAGACGGACCCGGACATCCTGTTGGAGCGGGCACGTCGTGCACTGGACACCTACCACCACCAGGCCGTGGTGGCCAATGTGCTGGACACACGACGTGGCTACGTGATGGTAGTGACGCGGGACCATGAGTCGGAGCTGGCCCTCACGGTTGCCGAGGAACAGGCTGGGTTGGAGATCGAGGAGAAGATCGTCGGCAACCTGGCCTTGGCTCACAGCCACTTTATTGCCCAGCAGGAGTAAGGCAATCATATCAGGCACGGACATGCCCCTCCTGTGTCAACCTGACCATTAGAAATGATAGACTCTCCACAAAACCCACCTACCCAGTTCATCTAGATAAGTCCAGACTGGTACTCAGCCTTCATGCAAAATGTGTAAACACTACATGTGACAGTGAAGTCTGTCTTGTACCTCCTGGAGAGACAGTGTCACGTCTGCTGTACCAGCAGTCACCAGTCTCCCTGTCTGGGATGCGCCTGTATTTCGTGCACCGTGAGAGGGCGGAGTCATTAAATCACAGATCTGCTGCACGTGTGCCATTGTGTGTTTGTCATAAACCAAATATGAGCATGATTCAGCAAAGATGTTTAATGTTGAAGTGTAATATATGACAAACAACAGGAGGGGAGATCTGAATGTCCATGAATGAATAAAAAAGCTAAATTGCCACACCATCAGTTATCCAGCCCTCCTCAGGGCCATGGCTGATACCCTCACATTTAAACCACTGATCCTTGTGGCTTTTCCTGCTCCAGCTCAGTAACATGACTGCCAGACCCACACACTCAGTGTGGGACCACTCTTGAGTCTTACTTAAGCTTGACGCTCTTCTTGACTCCGGCGTGGATCCCAGACAGCTCTCCACCGTATCTGACCTCCTCCGTGCGCACCTCACGAACCTGGAACACAGTTTAGTTTATTGGTCAATCATATTTTGCAAGACACACCTAAAGGCTAAACTGCTGCTGGATAAAACGACTGCCACTCAAAAGTTTTACACCAAATGATGAGCAGGAGAGGCTCGATTCTCATCTACTTCAAATCATTGGTCATTTAAACCATGTGACCATAACCAGTCCCAACCTACCTGGCCCTTCCTTCTGATCTTAGCCCTCCTGAACTTCTCCCTGTATTTGACTCGGGGATTGCGATCAATCTTCTTCCTCTTTGGAGTGAGGCCTTTGTTCTTATCCATCTGTCAGAAGGGATGGATGAGAAATCAAAGCATGGCTCATATCATCAGGAATTACAATAAACACTAGAAGCCCAGTGTTGGTTTTAGAGGTCTTTAATGTACCTGATAGGTGATGCCCCTCTTGGCATCTGGGTCCAGTTCTGGCTGCTCCTCCTCCTCCTTCTCCTCCAGTCTGACAAAGAAGACCACAGATTTAGACTGCCATCCTGTCGGACCATCTCACATGCGTGTCAGACAAGCTCCCCCTTTCTTCTTACTCCTCATTCGACTGCAGCTTTTTGGCTGTCCTCTTCAGCTTCAGCCTCCGTGCAACCTCCCTGTAGACACGCAGGGCCGCATCTTCATTCAGCTCGGAGTCAGAATCTTCCTCGGCATCTGACCCACCTTCTTTAGGAACCTGATAAGCATGTGCATGCTGTGAATAGGGGCCCTGTAAAGGGGCCCCATTAAGCTCATATTAACTTAATTTTTACATGCATCAATGTTCAAAAAACATTTTTTTCCAAACTCTTAGACAGCTGTGTGTCTTTTTCAGTGTCCAAACTGTTAGAGCTTTAAGCCACACTCCCGATGAGCCCAGTGTGCTCTGACTGGTGAGCCTGCTGTACTCGTTCTGCCCCCGTCTTGCAGTCTGCATACAGATCCTTGTAGGTTGGCAGCCAATAAGGATTTTGCTATAAGGTGACCTTACCATGTCACGGAAGTAAGGGCTGGAATTCCAACAAGGCGTTTCAGGAAGATTAGAGAAGAGTGGTTTCTGCGGTGAGAGCTATTCCCTTTGGCGTGTACTATGGGCAAGACCACTTAAATGCACATAAAGCTATACAACACACTAAAGGAAAAGGGAAAATTAGAAACGCATAATAGGGACCCTTTAAGCCCAGATGACTTGGCACATTTGGCAGCCCTCCATGCACTCACTTTCCTGCTGGGGGCTTCAGTGGTCCTCCTAACAGCTGTGCCCTGCTGGGTCTCTGACAGCAGGCGGCGCAGCTGGGGGGCGAGTCTGGCATCCACTGGGGACAGTTCATTTATGAGCTGTGCAGGTAGAGGAAACTGTAAGGGACAATCTAACTGGGGTGTGTCTAAAAAGCTCATTAATGAATCGCCCTGCGGCACTCCCTGTTGAGGAAGCATCACATTTCAGTAATGTAGCTGTACATCTGTCACAGTTCTTTCCAGCAAGCTGGGCTGGGATAGGTAACAATATCCCTTTGACACACTGAAGAAAACCAAGAAAGATTTTATAATTCAAAATATCAGATTCCTGCAGACAAGTACAGCTCAATAAGTCATTGAAGAGTCTTGATAACTTTAAGCCCAGGCAAATTTATAGCTAGAAATGCTAAGACATTTGGTCCCTACAATGTAATATATAATAGTAACAATAATAATGACACTCCATTCATCCCTGCGGGGAAACACTTTTCGCCTGCCCCATCTTACTCTCCATGACACACAGACACACATGTAGGTGAGAGCAAGCTTAGCAGTAAAGGGCAGCCACCTGCAGTGGTGCCCATGGAGCTGGGAGTGAAGGGCCTTGCTCAAGGGTCCACAGATGTGACTATTCTGCCAAGGCTGAGCTTGAACTGACGACCTTCTGATCACAAACACAGAGGCTTAGCCCACTGCGCCTCACGCTGCCCCCTCACACGCACGCATGCACGCACACACACATATATACTTGTATTCATATCTTTGTGGGGACCATCCCTTCATTCCTATGCCTAAAACCCTAATCCCAACACGACGACCTTAACCCCCTACCCAGCCCTAACCTTAACCATAACTAACCAAACAAGATACAAAGACTTTAGACATTTTTAGTTTTTTGATTGCAGTCACAGATTTTTATAATGAGTTTCCCCTTGTGAGGATTGAAAAAATGGTCCCCACAAGGTCAAAATAACAGGCTTTTATCACACTGTGTGAACGTTTGGTCACCACAATATAATATATATACACACACACAATTATAAACACAATTAACATTAATACACAGAATGGACCACATGACCAGAGCTGTCTTACGTTTCGGTAGGTGACCAGCCTCTCGATGACAGGGTGGCTGTGGGCTGGGATTCGCTTGGCCTTCAGCACCAAGTAGAAACTCACATTGGTGCAGTAACTGCGCAGACGTAGACAGAAAGGCGTACTGTGAGCTCACATTAGGAATCCCATAATCCCCAGCCATCATGGTGACCTCTGGCACACACGACCCAATTGTACCCGTCTGCATCTTATACTGACTGCCCTGCTCACACCACCCATGTAACAAGAAAGTAAGGAAATCACACTTACTTCAAATACAGTTGCTGTTTGGTCTTGAGATATTCCACTCCCTTGAGAAAACCAGTCAAAAGGACACAAATGGATTAATTTACACAGCCAGTTCATTACAGACACTGAAATCCATCCGACAGTGCCACTGTGACCAGCTCTCACCTTTCCTGCAGGGAGACGCCCATCCTTAACCATCTTCAGAAGAGGCTGAAGCTCGTCCTGGAGCTCAGTCAGCTAAAACAATACACCATGGTTATTGCCAAGGCCTCCTCGAGAGTCACGTCAGGCCAGGACATGGAAATGCGTGTATGATGGTGCTGAAGTCCAGGCAGAAGCACATCGGGGAGAAGGTCTGATGCAACATGGTACCTTGGCCTTAAAGTCCTGGATCAGTTCCAGCAGCTCTGGAGATTCCTTCTTCAAGAGCTTGACCTTTTCCTTCTGGGACATTTGCTTCAGGTCCTTCACGATCTTCTGCTTCTCTTTGTCTTTCTCCAGGGTTCTCTCTTCCTCTCCCTCCCCTCCAAGCTCCTATAGAAGAAGGTCCAGAGAAGCCACCAGAGAATTAGGCTGCAGCTTTTATTTGAGTGACAGGACGCTTCCCTGGACGAAAAGTGGCCGTGAGCATGAAGTCCATGACTCTTGAGAAGGTACCTGGAGGAGATGCAGATCATAGTCATCCTCACTCAGACTCCCCACCAAGCGCTTCTGGATGTTCTTTGCCTCTTCCTCCTCCTCCTGGTCTTCAGCATCTGCTTCCTCCTTAGATTTCCCCTCTGGAATATGTACAGATACAGTCAAATCTCCCAGACAATTTCTCAAGCCCAATAATTCCACATAGAAACACAAGAGTATAGCGCAAAGCCAATCACATGGTCTTTTATGAAGGGCGTGGAGCAAATACTCACTGACTATGACATAATCGGAGTCATAGTACATCTTCTTCCGGCGCCCCCATGCCATGTCGCTGGGGAGATCTAAAAGGAGGACAGAGTAGCATTAAACACAATGCATCTCAAAATTAAACAAAAAGGGCGCATCCTTCAACCAGCAGCTGTCAAACAGAAAGCAGGCAGGCCCCTTATGTCACAAGGACTCATTGAAAAGGGTCAGAGTGTGTAAGTGAGTGCACTGAGCTAAGCCTCTGTGCCTGTGATCAGAAGGTTGCCCAGCATCGGCAGAATAGCCATATGTCCATGGGCACTTGAGCAAGACCCTTAACCCCCAGCTGCTGAGAACAGCAAGACTGCGTAGGCGAAAAGAGAATCCTACATAGAATCAATAAAGTGTCATTAAAGCAAATAACCACATGACAACATAGTAATCCAAACAATCAGAGCATTACCAAAAGTCTCTCTCTTCTGATCCACAACACTCACCATCCTCCTTCTTTCCTTCAAGGTCACTCTCCATGTCTGTCTCCTCTTCTTCTTCTTCTTCTTCATCTTCGCCCACCTCTTGCTCCTCCTCCTCCTCCTCTTCAGAGTCATCCAGGGCCATCACCTCCTCCTAACGATCAAAGCAAGAGTAGCTCCATGTTCAATCCCTCTGCAACTCCAGACAAGCATTAAAAAGTCATTCTGATGAAGAGAGCACTTCTCAGGATGATGAATACTTCGCTGGACAAGAATTTAAAGGCCCCGTAATGGTTTTGGTCACATACAGACAGTTGTTAAAACCTCTAAGAAGAGTCTGTGGAAATGTGACTGGAGTTCTTGTTTTTTTTTTTAAACCATTATTTCAAATTTGCGCCGAACGCATAAACTGCAGTCTTATGCATTATCCGCTTTTACCACTGTGTATGCTAACTTTCACTTTTTCTCACAACATTAGGGGCTGGTTGAGTCATCAGAATGGTTTGGGCGCAAGTCCACATTGGTAAGACACATTCCAACTTAGACTGTATTCTCCACACCTCATCCTCAATGTCCTCCTGGTCACTGTCCGCTTGTATTCCACGTGCGAGGAGATTCTGCAGAGAACCAGTACGTAAGTGCACGCATACATACCAAAAAAGGTTGAATCTGCAAATTGTGAATTAGAATATCAGTATATCAAACACCAAAACAGACCTCAAAACTTAGGTCAGATACGTGTGTCACCGATGCAGATAATAGACTAAGCATTTAGCGCTGTATACCAACCGAGATTCTCTTATTGTGGAACTCGTCGATTTCATCTTCTATGTATTGAGAGGATTTCTGTTGGGGGGGAAAAAAAAATAATTTAGACAATGTTTAAATAATATGATAAAGAAAACGACAGACACTCATCTGAGTATTACAAATAATTACTTTGCACAAATGGAAAATAAAGTTACAGTAAATATACATGACTGGCACATATGTAAAAATTTCAGCAGAAAATAAATGATAGGAATAGTGATACTTTATTCACCCCATGGGGAAATTTGTCTTTACATCTCTCCCATCCTGCTCACAATAAGACATAAAGACACATGTACAGGTGGAGACAAGCCTGGGTGTCACAGTGTGGTGTCCGTCTGCGTGCATGAGTCTGCATGGCCCAGGATTCAAACCAGCGACCTTCTGATCACAGACACAGCTTCCTTATCAAAAAAATTCATCATCTATTTTACACCAAAGTGACTTACAGTAGAGGGAAGAGTTATGATTTTGTGTGTGCGCCGTTGGATTCGAACACACTGAACATTGTTGCATTGTTTGCATAAATGTTGTAGAGCTCTGGGAGCCCCCTAACTCACTGAGCAACAGAACAGTCCCCCCCCAAAAAAAGCAATTAATGGATAAAATTAGAAAAAATCTTTGGAACCATTTGACTTCCAGCCCTTCCTGGGAGGGTGAGCTGCTGTCAGCTTACAATTCTGTCTCTCTAACCCTAACCCTCGTGTAAAGAGAACAGGCAACTTCCCTGCTAGATGCAGAGACGGGGTAAGGGACTTTCACCAGAGTCTGCCCGTTTAAAGTGTACCTTGCTGGGGTCAGGCATGTCCCGGTAAGTAGCAGAGTCATCGCTGTCATATTGCTCCACCTTCTTCGCCTTTGGCCGGCGGACGGCCCTAGAAGTCAACAGATGGACGAAAAGCATAGGCAAGTGTGCACGTGACTGTAGTACGAAAACCATTCGAAATGCCATTCTGGGCATCTAGCTTTCGTACTAGCAGACAAGAGAAATTCTTACTTGAGATGACAAGTGTCAAATCATCCACTACTTTAATGTAAGGAAAATGCAAATTGTCATTGGGGGAAAACAGCAAAAGAGCAATCGTCAGCTACGATTTAGTAAACAAGTACCGAAACAACCTTTTACTTTTATGTGCTAAACGAATGCCATATCAATTCAACCAGAAACAAGATAGCAGAACCATAAGACCATAAGACACCCTGGAAATTAACTATTTAATATATTTTGCCAGTTTTGGTTTATTTTGATGTAGGTGGAAAACAGCTGCTGTCCTCATCAATGTCATGGCTTTATAAGGTTCGTAAAACGCACATACAAAGTGAGGACTTGGATTAAACTAAATATTCCTGCAATGATGAGCTTCAATCAAGCCGGTACTACAAACCCAAATTTTATACAAACCTCCTAGCTCTGACCATGCTGCTGCCTGCGCCGGACGCCTTCGTACGCCACGTTTCTGCTTTGGAGGGTTTTCAGAATTTCTATTGGCCCAGCAGACGTTACGGCACGTAATACGTTTTACGCATTATGTATTACGTACCGCGAACACATTCCGACGCTTCACTGTTTGTTTAGGTGTCGAGGGAGTGTTGGACGTGTAATGGATTTTGATTGTTGTCTGTCTGAAATACTGGTCGTTAATATTGTTCTCAGACTCTTGTATTGTATATTGAGCCTTTATTCTAAATAGTTTAATATAGATTTAAAATGTGGTTAGCATAGGTCCTCTTTTTAGGACCTAAAAATCCGGGATTTCGCTTTGTTTCTTGTCTTTGCTTTCTACAGTCAGAATACTTTCTGTGTGCATGTCTGTGTTGCTTTGACGGCTCTCTTTGCGTCCTGCCTCCGGTGTGCTATTTTTCTGCAACGCAAAATATGGTCACTGTATTCATTCGTTTCCACACGTCGTCATTTGCGTCTGGGTTTCCGGTACTGCTGCCAAAGGAGGTCGGCTGGGAAACATGGATGATTCGTTGTAGTACTAATTACCATTGCATACAATTACAGGGCTCACAGAAAGTCTTGGGATACTTGCTTAAATCTCTAAAAATGTTGCTAATTTATTAGTTTCATAACAAGAATCAGTTGACAAGCATTGTTTAACATAACTGCACATATCGTTCTGACATTTAATTTTTATTGTCATAATTTTTTTTTGACTTCAGTTTGGACTTGCCATTTTGCTGTAAATTGCAATTGTAGTCACTGGCTCCCAAAGGGGTACTAAACACAAATGTTTGGTGTTTTATGTTATTGCAAAGGTGTTACCAATTAAAAAGCACCTAATGATACAATAAACCTTTTAACTCTTAGAACTTTTAGAATGATAATTTGACAATTTATTACTACTTGAAATGAATGTTTTACTTAAAACTGCTGGTTGTTTCTAATATGATATATATTGATTGGTAAACAAATGAATAAAGTAATTATTTTTGCTATAAACCAATAAATTTGCAATATTTTTACTTAATTTAGCAAGCTTACTCAGACTTTCTGTGAGCACTGTATATGCATGTTTTGGGGAACGTCACCAGTGGGGGATTTAGCTATTTGCTACATCTTGCCGGGGGTGGCATGGGGCGCCTGCACAAAAAATTCAGTTGGGACATTTGAGCGATCTGTTTTCTATCGCTCATTTGCACGTCACATCAATGATATCATGTCACCATGTGGATCAATTAACCTTGTAGGAGCAGACGCCTTGAATTCAGTTCGAAACCTAGGCAGGCTACTACTCAGAAGTATGAGATGGGGGGTGGGTGGCTCCACTAGAAGCCCGAAGTAGGTATAGCGGGGGAATCTATCAAATAGTTATTTTGTCGGTGAGGTGGGGGGGGGGGTGAAGGGAGGCTTCGCCCAGGACGCCATACAATATAGAACCACCACTGAATGCCACAATAAAAATATGTATAATATGAATGAATGTTACATTTATACATATATATAGCACTTTTCAAGACACTCAAAGCACTTTACAGAACCAATGGGAGCCACTTCAACCACCATCACTGTGTAACACCCACCTGGGTGATGCGACGGCAGCCATTCTGCACCAGTACCCTCACCACACAGTAGCTACATCGGTGAAGGGGTGGGAGAGAATCCACCAGTTACATGTAGGGGATGATTAGAAGGCCAGATAATACTATTTGATTTGTTAAAATCTTGAAGTTTATAGTGAAACACATAGTTTACAACATATAGGTATAAGCGTCTTTATTTTGTTTTGGTTTTTTTTTTTTGGATTGTTAAGATTGAAGCAGAATGTAACCTGAAATATTCAAATTAAGCAGCATTATTGTCATTTGAAGGATCCAGAACTTGATATCTAGTAGAAGGTGACCTAAGGTGCTGATGCTGCCTACTTTCCCTGAATAGTAAAGCTCCTTGCCAAAATAGCTGAACTTGGTATCTTTGTACAGATGATAATATGGCGGGACAACAGCAAGAAAAATCATAACTCAGAGCACCATGACAAAGCAAAATAATAACTGTATCATGTTGCCATTCACCAAATTCATTAAAGCAGATCATTTTTTCAATGTTTTTCTTATATCTCATGTGAGATTTGTCTTATTTGCAGTACTCAGAAGCAGTGATGGGTCAGACATTGATTTGTGGACCCAAGGAAATGAGAGTCAAAGTGCCCCCCAGGCGCCATCCTTAGGAAGTCTCAAATCTCAAACGGAATTTTGCTGAAAGAGAATTCTGTTGCGGCAGTATGAAATGGTCAGTTTGCGTACGTTTCCAGGTCTCAAGGGAAAGAAAACTGGTTTTTGTTAAGTGAGAGTGTAAGATGTCCATATATGGTCCGCAACTTGAGAATGAAATCGTTTGAACAAGGTATTTCCGAAGAAACATACCTAGTTGGTGGTTGTGTGTATTCAGTTTTTTTTTGTTTGTTTCAGGCAGTGTCTGAGAAATTTCAGAGTGCATTTTGTTGTAATATCATTATCATTTCTTACTTCTCTCATTCCTTTCGAATGTTACATTAGCATTCTAGGAATGGCATTTGAAGCATTCCACCACAGTCTATTTTCAGTGTAACATTTTTAAAACAGTCTTTTCCTTCTTCAGACTGCACTGAATTGCAAAATAACAATCATCTGATAAGTTTTATTCCCGAAGTCTATGGTCACTTCTCAGTGTCATGCTTCAGGCTGTCCAGGAACCTCCATCGTTCCCTTGGGAGGGTTATGCTGGAGCTGCGGGGCCTGCCTCCATCCAGGAACGTCCTGGGGGCCCTGCTGACCCCAGGCCTGAGCTCCTCAGTGCGCTGCCTCATTAGAGACCGGGCCGGGGTCACATGCTCCGAGGTGTGAGACTGAGGAATAGATGGTGAGATGGGTTAGTGCAGGAGTAGGAATATTTGGGCAGAGGAGTTCATAGCCATTAGCCCTTTACTGTGATAAATGTTTTATGTCATACAGATGGATGAAAACAAGTGGCTTGTACTTTAGGTGCCGCAAATTATACATGATGGATGGATGGCATGCACATGTACACACACACATGTCGGTACAGTACTGTGCAAAAGTCTTAGGCAGTCAAAAGAAATGTTTAAAGCTGTTTATCTGGGTGGTAAGTGCACATTTGCACAGAACAAAAACCACAATTTAACATTATAACATGTGCAAATTAAGAGTAACAATAAACACTAGGATAAATTTCTTATGTTCTCCAAAAAGTTACTGATATCTAGTTGGATGGTTAGATGAACACTGCTTCAGTTCCCAAACCTCTCCTTAGAGGCCCCCCCGCCATTCCATGTACTTATTAAATTTCACCACCAGCTCACTTAATTAATTAACTTAAAGTCAATGAGACATTGATTAGCTATACGAGGTGTGCTAGTGGTCAAGTCAAAAAAATACATGAGCGTGTGGACTATTGCTGGAAATAATGATTTTAGCAGAGGTTTTGAAATGGCAAAGCTAGTACACTTTGACAGGCACAATAGCATTGGTTTATACCAACATAAAGATCATTTAAACATCATTTCTTTGACTACCTAAGACTTTTGCACAGTACCGTACATATAAAAAAAGAATCATGGAAAAACAGGTTCACAGCATCCTGAGAGCCCTAAGTCACAATGAACATTCGTCCTTACGTTGGCTTTCAGCTGATTATCTGGAGGCTGCTCCTCTTGAACGTTTTGCTCAAGCTGGAATGGGTTGACGCCAGAGGGTGGTGTCCCGGTGCTGTCCACTTGCTGGGAGAAGCACCTACCCTGCACTTGCAGCTTTTTCAGCACGTCACTGATTCTGCTGTAGGACCTGTTCTCTGCCACGCTGAGTATGAGCGCCTTCTGCATGGGGGAGAGAGGAAGAAGCTATTACTCACACTCACTTCTTCAGATGCGGAGGCCATTAGGACCATGAGGAGATTAAGGGCTACTTTAAACTTCTGCATCCAGTCGACACTGTAGGTATGGTGTATACAGCTGTTTTCGACACAGTTGCAGCTGTTCACGCTGTTAAAAAAACATGGCTGCAGTCGTCCACAGTTGGGCTGCATATTATTGGAAAATTTGAGTGAATGATTTAAACAGCAAAGATGAATTTGAGTCTGATTGGCCCGGACCACGCATGCAGAGCTTAGGCCAACGCGGCGACGGTTAACTATAAACTGATTCTTAAACATATACTAGATAGTCTTGAAAAGGAACAATCATTAAAATTGCAAAGCTTGCTAAATTTTGTTTCCTACAAGAATGTTTTAGCAAAACTTAAAGTCACTGCGCTCAGCCAGCTAGCGTTTTAGCGGTGTAACTGCAGAGTGGCAGAGGCACACCAGCACACAAGTATAAATGTTCACAACGACGTAGGTCACGGCGTAGGCTCGACACAGAAGTATAAATCAGCCTTACAAGGCAGTATTGCTTGTTTCGAAAGTTGGACAAGAAGAAAGGCAGAGGACAGACACACAGGCTTGCCTTAGGGACCCGTTTGCTCACTCCAGAGTTGATATCAAACTCGAAGTTCAGCCCCTGCTCAAGAAAACTCCCTTTCCTGGCACTGATGGGCAGGCCATCTTCATTGTTTCCTCTTTGACTGGTTGATTGGAGGAGTGGCTGTTCTCTGAAAGAAGTCTCCTTTTTGTCACTGGACAGCTGATTGGTCTGCCTGCTGATGGACTCATGACGGAGCCTTGAAAAATATGCAACACTGTCTCAGTGAGAAGACTGAAATGAAGTTAAACTTTTATCCAAGCTTTTATGGCACGGTACAGCAGTAATTCAGGGCTGAATATTTATTGCCTAAAGTTTATATCGAGAAATAGAAGACAGGAGGCCTTGCTATGATCATTCCATTCACCCAATCCAAAGTCACGTGATGCCATACCAGCCAATTAAACCTACATTTTGATGAAGAGTTTCGGCAGCATTAAAGTGTAAAGCTATTTAAGGAGTATAATTTGACTGCGGCACGTTCTCCACCCAGATGCTAGTAGGATGTCTTCATATTGCCAGGTACCAGAAGCATTAAGTGAGAGGATCTTCCCGAATTGACATCATGGGACTTGTGGCTTGAAATCAAGTCACATTACTTATCAGACATTGCATACAGCATGATTATTGTCACCTGTTAGCTGGAGAATGAGCCTGAGAAAGTTACAAAAAATGTGGTTGGCTGAAACATTGCATTCTGGAATGTAGCTTGCACAGAAGATTTTCACCCCTGAGAAAAAACGCTGTGTACATGTATGCACCATTACAGACATCTCTGTTGACAGTAAAGTGTACATATACAGACGCTCCCCCAGAGGTGGATAGTTCAGGTCCAGAAAGTACAAATCCAGACCAAGATTTTGTTATAACCAACCAGTTAAGTACTCTGTGACTGTCGCTCTTTATACTCAACTGGTCGGTTAAAACAAAATCTTGGTCTGGATTTATACTTTCTGGACCTGAACTTTTCACCACTGCGCTCCCCAGGTTACGATGGTATATGATATTTGGACTTTACAATGGGTAAATGTTCTTCACTTTCAGTACATTATCCAATAAATTACATGAGACAGTCAAAACCTATTTATAAATTAGGCTTTGTGTTAATGATTTTGCCCAAGTGTGGGCTAATGTAAGTGTTCTAAGCACATTTAAGCTAGGTTATAAGCTAGGCTATGATGTTTGTTAGGCTAGGTGTACTGTATTAAAATGCATTTTCACCTTAGGATAGGTTTGTCGGGATGTAACCCCATTGTAACCTGTGGAGAGGCTGTGAGCATATGTACTAAAACTTCTTCAATATCTAAGACTAGTTATTGAGCAATACCGTTGCCATCCTCATTTTGGGGAGTATTTGATATGCAGGAGTTCACTGACTGAATGCAGAGATTGTAGCAGTATGCTAAGTTAAAGGTTTGTCATTTTGACTGACTAATAATAATTATTTTCATTTGTTAGTGGATCATCAAAATTTTCTGGAATGATCCAACTTTCAGAACCTCTCATGCCAGTCATTAGGTTCATAATAAATGATGTTCAACAAAAGCAGTGTATCATCTGAGGTAAATACTGGGCTTGCACAGGTATGTCCCATTTTCCAGGATGCACAGCTCATAAGGCAAGAGATAATTGGGACAGGACACTAGTCCATTGCAAGACATAGTCATATGCATTCAAAGTCATCACTTTGCATACCCTGTGTATATCTGAGAAAACAAAACAGACAAATCTTCACATACTTGCGCTGGTCCATCCATAAATGTGCCCCACTTCTCTGAAGCCTCCTCTGGACTGACATATTTTTTTCACCTAAAGGGGGCAGACCAAGCGAGGCGTCCTTCCACTGCCAAGGTGGGCTGACAGCTTCGTCTGTTGAGAAGCTGTAATTGGTCAACCCAAGGCTGTCCCAGTCCACTATGAAGTCTGAGGGAGGGGGGCTGGGCATGTCACATAATACCGCGAGTCCATTCAGTTGGTGGTGAGGTTTGTACTGGGGACATGCCCTATCAGATGTTCTCCTCTTCAGGGGTGGGGCCACCAACCAGGTGTCTGGGGCGGGTAGTGATGCCGCATACAGGATCCGGAACTCCTGGTCAAAAGATATCACCACTGGGCCCGTCAGGAGCACTACTAGCTGCCGGTGTAAATGGGCATCGCTCCAGGTGGGACTGAAAGGTCCAAAAAGATACGAAAAGACTTTAGTGCTTGAACGTGATATCTGACACTCCTCTGGGATGACACAGGTGGGTAGGTTTACCTGTAACTCCCTAACATCACTGCCTCTAAGTCGAACATGAAGAAACTCTCTCTCAGCTCGCCTGTAACCATTTTGCCTTCTCGTGAGCAGAACATCTTGCCCTCCAGAATGCGAACTCGTATGTTCTGCATGTGTGGAAAGAAAAAAAATCAAGATGCTGCTATGAGGATGCTTTCGGAACTTTTACCAAATAGCCAAGAGGTTGAGATTGACTTAGAGTTTAAAGATTTCTCACCGGGTGCCTCAGCTTGTGGGGGTTGTCGGTGTCCTGGGCAGACCTGTGGTTCAAGATGATGTACACTGGGACACCACGCGATGCAGCAATGCACAAATCACTTATTATGAGGCTATCGGTCAGTCTGTCCGTCACTATGGCGATGACCTGGTTGGAAAACACAGAATCAGTCACCAAAAAGCCTAGGACCAAAGTGACCTGCCTTTGACTATTAGCATCTCGCGATTCATCTTGTTGTCATTTTTGGCAATCTGAGTTGTCATTCGAGAACAGTATTCAAAGCATTGTCCCCAGTTTTCTTTTTCAAGTCAACTGACCAGACATTGAACAATATGTCTTATACATGTTTACTGAAACAGTATATGTGAAATATCTAAGACTCACTTGGGGTACTTTCGTCAATCCACTGCTAATTATACAGCAGAAAACACATTGCCCCCCGCTCGCAGCAGCACCAGACTGAACTGAACTGTGATTTACCCACATAACACACACATCAGGCACCACACACGTGCTGTGCACTTTAACTGTTTTGGCTCCTAGCCATTATTCAATCAGCCATGTTGACTGTATGATAATGTTGCTATCTCACTTATCTCAGTACCACAATTTTGTTCTATGTAATCCATTATACAATATGCAATATTGCTGATTGTGATCATTATCCTGCACTCTCAACTGATGCCTTTCTCAGGTGCAATAATTTATCTCATGTGTAATAATTCATGTGCAATATGCCTCCTATACTTTTATACTGTGTATTGCAATTGCTATATGCTATTTATTTTATTTTATTCTATTTATTTTCTTAAATTTCTTTAGCTTGTAGAGTTTTTATTGAGGCTTTTACAGGATGACCCAAACATCATGTACAGTGATAATAAAGATATCTTGTAATCTTGAATTATACAGCACTGTTGTCATCCGCATTCTGAGGATTATTCGATGCACGATTTAAACTGGATTCTCTGACTGAATGCATTTTAGCAGACTTTTGCATTATGCCAATGTAAATGTTTATGTTTGTTTTTGGTCAATCGGCAGCTATCGTTTTCGTTTGCTGGAAATGCGTGATGCGAATAGCAACAACTGGTTTGACAGAAGGTTGTGCTGAAGCCAGAATGGAATGAGGCTGAAGATGGCAAAATGACAGGAACTAAATGACGGCTACATGCTTAAGGTGTTCTTTTGTAGGGTTATGAAGTTTTAAAAAAAAAAAAAGTCAGCCACAGAAGCTGCTATTAAATTGCTTAGGACATCAAAGGAGCAAATCAACTGACCTTGCGAGCTCCCTGTATTAATCTCCTGATCACTTCACGTATGGGGGGGGTTTGTGGCATGGGGGGGTTGGTATAGATATGAACGCCGCCTGGTTGGGCCCAGGACTCTCTCTCCGGCCAGCCGAGCTCCAGGTCGGGCGGCATGGTGTCCGAGAATGTGGGCCAGTAGCACATGGAGAGGTCATCCACCCCAGGGCGAAGCTCTTCAGGAGTCGATCTCTTGTCATCCAAAGGTTCTGCGCCCTCGCTGCTGCTGCTGCTGTAGTCCTGGGCCCAGGCGCTGAGCTGCTCCGCTTCCTGCCGAGAGAGGAAGGGGTCTAGGCGCTCTTTCTCCAGCTGATCATAAAAGGCGCTGGGCCCCATGCTTAGCAGGCTCTCCAGTGCATACCGCTCCTTCTCGCAGTGGAAGAACTCGGGGCTCGTTTCCGGAACTGGAGCAAAAACAGCGTTCTCATCCAGGCTCTGTTCCTGGGAGTTGGACATGACTCCAGCTCAGCTGACGATTAGGCTAATGCCTTTTGGCGATTCCAGTTGTTACAAGAGTCACGGCGCGGCCGGGCTGGATATGAGCCAGTCCATAACAGCACCGTACGTTTGCGGTGGCAGGTTCCGGCACCGGCAGATCCTTCAGAGATCGCCGCCCTGGGTTTCGTTCGCGTGTGTTTTAATCCTTGACGGTCGTTGTTTCAGAAACCAGCTGAGGCTATAGCCCCGAGTTGGAATTCCATCACCGGCAAAGATCAAGAAAGACAAGCTGCAAGTACCTGTAATGAACGACAAGGCGAATGGGTGTATTTTCTCCTGGACGTTCCTGTACAAGGTTAAACAGAATTCAGTATTCAGAATAAGTACTTATAACTACATAGAACGAAATATTGTTTAATTCCTAGATACGAGAGAGACGACGTACCTTTCTAGAAGGGTCTTCTCACCACTTCCTTTGGATCTTCCTGTTCCCTGTTATGCTTTCTGGATCTTTATCTGAGTAAAACTGAAAGAGCTTACTGCCTGCCAGTCGGAACGCCTTGGCTATGCCGGATGATCCTGCCGCTCCCTTTCGCCCTTCTGCTGCTCCGAGCAGCCTCACGCATTCATGGCACTTCGTCTCCGATCCGGCTAGCGGCTGCCTGTCTGCGCTGGGCTCCTCCCCTGCCTGGTACAGGTGTTTTCCTAAGTTCTGTGACATGAGCGTCCTCCTACCGGTCGTTCCGGATGGGCAGGTCAGCTGGTACAAGCCATGACGGGACACGGCGAGGCTCATTTTGGGTGGAGCCGTCTGTTATTAAGCTACCGCCTCCCACTCTTTGAATAGATAAATAAATATATAAATGTGAAATAATTGTATGACAGGTTTTTTTGAAATCTGATATATTCCAAATATGGGATTACAACAATATTGGAGCTTCTATGTTGCATTTGTTCAGCCTCTGTTCCCACATGACATCACATATGAACCCTGCAACATGGCTACGAGGAAAGGAGTGTCATGCCATGTCAGATGCCTTCACCACACTGTCACCGGACAGTGCATTGCCACTCTTGCATAATGAAGACAAACAGGATTTTTCAATACTCGTTTAATTTATTGGCAGCCAGGGCTTCCCGCATGGCCTTGCAAAGGGTCCTGTTGGTGATGTTTACAAATGATCTTAGGGGGATGTGTCAATATTTAATTTGCCTTCATTCATCACCCCAATAAACAGACCTTTAAATTTAAATTATTAAGTTGTGCCCCCCCAATGTCAAACTTCCATTGCTTGTCATGGCACTTATTATACATGAGGGCACATAACAACTTTCAGGAGGGAGTAGCGCAGTGATATCAAATGCCAGCTCCAATAGGTGATGCCGTTTCTGCCCACGGGGCAAGAGAGTGAGGTTTGAGCATCACTATAGGCTACCCCCCACCAGAATTTATCCACTGGCAGATTTAGGTATGGGCAACATGGGCGGCATCTTTCTGGGGGTGACATGGGGCACATGCACAAAAAAACACAAATCAGTTGTGACAATTGCGT
This sequence comes from Mormyrus iriodes, assembly GCA_011763525.2. Taxonomy (NCBI): domain Eukaryota; kingdom Metazoa; phylum Chordata; class Actinopteri; order Osteoglossiformes; family Mormyridae; genus Mormyrus; species Mormyrus iriodes. The sequence continues at coordinate 23,122,967 of JAAGVU020000123.1, read as the reverse complement.
GATCTCTATTGTATCGCTCATTTGCACATCACATCAATGATATCATGTCACCGTGTGAATCAATTAACCTTGTCGGAGCAGACGCCTTGAATCCAGTTTGAAACCTAGGCAGGTTACTACTCAGAAGTATGAGATGGGGGGGGCTCCACTAGAAGCCCGAAGTAGGGACAAATAGCACACCTCTAACTTTGTACAGTACTAATAAATCAGTTTTAAATTTAACATTATTTATTTGTAGCATTCCAAATGTCTTAATAAAAATGATAGTTAGTGCCCAGAGATATCATGCGCATAGATGCCGCCTTGGTCACTGCTGTTCATTGGCGCATGGTATAAATGCAGCCAGCGTGTGGTTCGCTGGGCTAAGCCTCTGTACCTGTGATCGGAAGGTTGCTGGTTTGAGCCCGGCCTCGGCATATTTGTGGCTTCTTGAGCCGTTAACCTCAGCTCCCTGGGTGCTGCTATGGGTGGCCCATAGAGAGTAAGTTGGGGGAGATATAAAGAAAATTTCCCCACAGGGATCAATAATCTCGGTATAGTTTAGCCACTCCTCCTTAATGCATGTCTATCTATAGAAGCAAAGGCTTCTCCACAATTAGACTCACCAAATTTTTAAGTGGTTTGGTTTGTAACAATGTCAGATATGTATTCACGATACAGAATACTTGGTCAAATTTTTATATTTATGATTTAATGTAGAGGGTAAATACTATGGAGCAGCATGGTGGTGCAGTGGTTAGTGCTGTTGCCTCATGCCTCTGGGATCAGGGTTCACATCTCTGCCCAGTTTCCATGTGTGTGGAGTTTGCATGTTCTCCCTGTGTCGTCATGGGGTTTCCTCTGGGTAATCCAGTTTCCCCCCGCAGTCCAAAAACATGCTGAGGCTGATTGGAGTTACCAAATTGCCCATATGTGAGTGTGTGATGGGTTTGCGCCCCATCCTGGGTTGTTCCCTGCCTTGTGCCCATGGGCTCCGGACCCCCTGCAACCCATATGGAATAAGTGGTTATAGAGGATGGATGGATGGATGGATGGTAAATACTACTTCTATTCCAAATCAACTAATTTTTTTTTTAAGGATATTCTATTTTCTTACTGCATGTAAAATGGCTACCATGGTGTAATTTTATTTATAATTTCTGAAATAAATGTTAAATCATTTTAAATGTATACACTGTATCACGTCCTAAAAAATGAAGTGAAATGTTATTCCCTGTTGCTTAGTACTGATCTATATCCCGCCACAAGACGGCGGCGGAATTTACGCATGCTGACAAGCCCAGTGCGGCACATATGTATATCTTTGGTTAGTGGTGAATGCTATATATATATTTTTCTGCAGGGTGGCGGGGGGGTGGAAGAAAAACACACAGTTTCAGTCGGCGTGAGATGGGGGGACGGTGCTCAAGGGGGAGTTCGTCCAGGGTGCTGTACAATCTAGTACCACCACTGAATTAATCGTTTTCTTTTTTTTTACTTGTGCGTAGTGTTAATGACTCACTTTGTGTTTATTCAGTGTAATTTTTTAACATACAGTTAACATTACGTGCTATTATGTGATTCTTTGGACAGTACTGTCCTGATCGCTAAAGAGAAGTGTTGCCATTTTCTGACATGACCAAAGAGGGCGCTGTATGCATGGCGACGCTCCGTGGCAGACTGGTTCCTGCCGATCTGTTTGATCTGCACGGTACCTCCACTGGCTGCGCGCATCTGCGGTTGAAATCAATGCCGTGTGAAATCCACCTTGCACAAATCTAAATATTCTATTCACAACTGCTGGAGTTTTGAATTGTCCACAGTAAACAACCTGTGAGTTTCTAACACATCTATATTTAACAACATGGGACGAAATCCTGAACTGCCATTTCCCGTTGCTAATTGTGTACTTTGATGCATATATTAAATAAATATTCAAGACACAAACCTGGGAGGTAAATAATGGCTTTAACATCTTTCGTAAAGAGTAACCATAAAAAGGCTTGTAACAACACCAATGACAATAAATGAAATCATGTAAAAGGTGGAAAAAAGGAAACAATACAAAATAAATCTTTATAGCAGTTTCCGAAAGAATATCTAAAACCTGACTATATGGGCTGTGTCTGTTACTGTCTTGGGGAATTATTTTTAGAGGTGAGTCAGTAGGCTGTCGTTGGCTCTGAAGCCCTGCCCTTGCCCACGATCTGATGTCAGGGAAGTGGAGATGGGAAACTACTGCCTACGAGCTTGTCGTGTTGTGAAAGTGTGAAAGTAACAGTGATTGAGGTTGACGCTAGGTCAGCTACATACAGGGGTGCTCCTCGCTGTCCTGGAGGAATGGAGTCTTGTGGATTATTTTGCCATATGTTTCAATTATCCAGCTTGGGAGTGCTGGGTGTGGTAACTATTCAAATAATTACTTTGGTACTTAAAATCTGAGGTGGAGTTGAAGAACCTGTGTAAACGGAAGCCCTTGAGGGCTGTGGTCACTCCTTCTTGCGTAGGTGGCTGTAGAGCACCCCACTGCAAAGGAGTAGGGGCACACAGGTCCAGGCCAGGATGAAACAGTAGCCAAACTTGCCCTCCAGCGACCTGGAGTCCTCCAGGATGGCTCTGTTACGCAGTGTGTAAATAACAGCAGCAGCAAAGTTTGTCAGACCTGAGAGAGAGATGGAAGGGAGTTAAAACTGAGCCTGATCATCAATCCGGACATCCAAAATGGATGAAGATTACCTGGGTGAAAACAGGGTTGATCTGCAGGAGGAGACTGAGACAACGATGTGTTTGAACAGTGAGTGACCTTTTCCTGTCCTACCTGCAAGCACTTGGCACAGGCCGGTGAAGTAGAAGAGGGCCCCTTGGGGGATGGTGAAAAGCTGCCACATGAAAACCAGGAAGGAGACGAAGGAGAGGGTGCTGGACAGCACCATTAGGACCTGCACAGCCTGGAGCCAGTCTGCATGAGGAGGAGGCCACCAGAGACACAGACATGGAAGGACTCAGCCACCATTTCCAAGAATCTTCAGCTTGGACTCGCTGTTGCAAGCTGCTGCAGTGTTCAGATATGTTTGTGTTGGTTTATTGACACTGGGGCAGATTTAAGGGGTGGCTAGGGGTGGCCATGGGCACCCCCTAGTGAATACATGGCCACCCCATGTCTTATCTTATCTTATCTTATCTTAATTTATTTTGTATGGAGGGGATCTGAAGATGAATATATTAAAGGGGCCCTATTCCTCTCATTTTCACCATTTTTGGGGTCTTTTGGGTTCCAAAAACACATCATTTTTGTCATACCTTCCATCTCTATTCACTCAGTCTATAACTCTGTCTGAAATGCTCTGTTAGAGCTTTAAGCCCCACCCCCCTGTGTGCTTTGACCGGTCATCTTGCCCTCCACATTCCGCCCTTGTCTTGCAGCCTGCAGACTGATCCTTGCAGGTCGCCAGCCAATAAAGATTGTGTTACGTGGTGACCTCACCATGTCAGGGAAGTAAGGGCTGGAATACCAATGAGGTGTTTCAGGCAGATTAGAGAAGAGTGGTTTCTGTGGTGAGAGTTACTCCCTTCGGGCCTTAAGACTTTGCATATTCTCTGCATGCACATAAAGCTATATAACACAGTAAAGGAAAGGGAAGAACCAGAAAAGCATAGGAGGGGCCATTTAATGATGACATTTTCATAAACTGTGTCACACAGCTGTCTGTTGTACTGGGTTTCTTCATCACTTATTCTCAAAGCACTGATGTTTATTTAGTGTGATGTTTTTCAGTTGATTGAAAATCTTTAAGTGCTTTGGATGGTATTGTTGGGAAGGGCATTATGTAAAGACAAATGAATTTGAAGTGAGTATACTTGGTACTATAATGTACTATAATGGAAACCTCTGCGTCTGCCTTTGTAATTGCCAGAAACTGTTCTTCATACATCATCGGAGGAAGTGCCTGAGTGAAGAATCATGTGATGGTGATGTTTACCATTTTCCGGAGTTGCGGCACACTGCCAGCTTCCAGTGATGTTGTGAAGGTGACAGTTATACCACAGGTCTGACCTCTCAGTGGCGCCCCACACCCACCACGACTGAGAATGAGTGGCAAGGAAGTCAGATTAGCATGGGGGCATGTTTACACGCAGGTGAAACTGTCTGAAACTGAGCCTCAGAGTTTTTTATTATTAAATTACAAACAACATGACAGTCATAAATTATTGATGCCGCTTATTACAGCACTGAAAAAATAAATATTGGACAATAATGAGAAAAAGGGGCTGTTTCATCCATAAGATAATCATGAAATAAATGACATAGCAGAACATGGCTATGCAGCATTATGCAAAAACAATGAAAAACCCTGTTTGTTTATACCCTTGTCTCTCTAGTTTCGTGTTCCAAGTTTCAAGTTTCGAGTTATTATTTTCGTGTGTGTTCCACAGCTGCAAGGGAGGGGCCTGGTGCATGGGGGTGGGGGGTTCAAAATATAGTGCAATACAGAACAAACAGCAGTGCAATAAAAGACAATGGAAGACAAGACAGCGCAGGTTTTATCGGAGCTTCTTTGGCGGTATCACACTGTACAGTACAATCTAAATAGACAAAAAAAAATCCTTTTCTGAATGTTGACATTTGTGATGTGGATTTTTAAAGACTGTAATTAGGGCACATTAGGGCACATTATTCCTGGCTCGGCCTCAAAAGTTTGTGGTGGTTGCAGCTTACCTTCTCTGTAGTGGCAATGAAGAGCATGGCCAGGGTGATGAGGTGCAAGAGGGTCATAGACACCAGTAGGAAGGGCATGGTATTCAGAAGTCAAGTCAGAGGATTCTGCACAGAGAGTCACAGACAACAGGAAAAGCGTCATAGTCTGAATCAAGCCGGGGGATTCTGCACAGCGAGTCACAGACAACAGGAAAAGCGTCATAGTCTGAATCAAGCTGGGGGATTCTGCACAGAGAGTCACAGACAACAGGAGAAGCGTCATAGTCTGAATCAAGCCGGGGGATTCTGCAGAGAGAGTCACAGACAACAGGAGAAGCGTCATAGTCTGAATCAAGCCGGGGGATTCTGCACAGAGAGTCACAGACAACAGGATAAGCGTCATAGTCTGAATCAAGCAAGGGGATTCTGCACAGAGAGTCACAGACAACAGGAAAAGCGT
>JAAGVU020000123.1:23090961-23108111 GCA_011763525.2 Mormyrus iriodes | reverse complement strand
TAATGTCTGTATATGTCTGCACTTTAGAAGTAGCCACTGCAATTTCATTGTACAAGTAGCATCAGTGCTCCAGTACAATGACAATAAAGGCTTTCTATTTACAGTACTCCATTGATGATGGATTTTTAAGTTAATATATTTTTGACCCTGTTGGGGAAATTCTCTGTACACCTCTCCCAACCTGCTCTCTGTAGGTGACAGCAAGCTGGCTACAAAGGGCAGCACTCAGGGAGCTGGGTGTTAGGACCTCATGCAAAGACTCACAGATGTACTGAGACCAGGCTTGAACCGGCAACCTTCTGATCACAGACAGCAAGGCTTAGCCCACTGAGCCAGATGCTGCTGGAGAATACACTGAGTTTAGGAAACAGTAAAATTAACAATCTTCTTTATTTCTGTAACAATGACCTGATCTGACAGTGGGTGGTAAACTAAAAACATTGAGAATTTAAAGTAACTTGCAAACTTGTTTTTTTCCATTATGCATGCATGTAGGTGTGACTGGCTCTTATAATATAGCAAGAGTTGTGCAGTTTGGCACATCTTTATGTGCAAGCCAAGCTCAAAAGGAACTGGACTTTCACAGCTTTGAGGTTTTTGACCAATCGTGCATATTTGTTCCACTTTTTTGTGCAAAAAACAGCCCCCAGTGTGTTTAAACTGCGAGTTGTTTAAAACAAAACATAGAGGACATGGGAGAATATATGCATTTTTTCCAGTTTTTTTCAGTTTGCACCCTGAGTGTTGGTTATTCCTTCCATAGAGAATATGTTTGAAATATGTTACAAAACTACAGCCTTTACTGGAAATGCTTTATACAAAAAATAATCTTTAATAAAAACACAAAACAAACATACCTTTGGAACGGGACTGTTTCCAGACAGCTCTGAACATGAAATATTCAAGGAACTCAATGTTTACAGTTTGTACAACCTGAATGTTGAACACACAGCTACCATCAAGCATGTATACATGAGACCAAAGACCTACATAAAGGCAGTTTAGGAATGAGAAAGTAAATTCCAAAGCAAACTTTGTTCACCCATCCATCTCCCTTCCAAAGCAGCAGGCTGAGCTGTGGTGTTCCTGGAGCCTATGTCAACTACAAATGTATAAATTTGCAGTTAACTCTTGGCCTACTGTCTCTGGATGGATTACAGTGCATTTTTCATGAAAAGTGGTTTTGCTGACCACAAGCTTTCTTTGTGACCTTCTCGGAATTAAGCCCAAATGACACATAGTTCAAGCTGACTCAGGTTTTCCTCACCTTCAGCTTCAACATAAGCTACATTACAACATGACAAGTTCTTTGGTATGAAGTGACATGAAAGGCATCATTTGAGACCTGAAAATCAGTGTATATTCTGAACATGCAGAAACAGATATGTGCTGCACAACAAAGAAGTTATGCCTTCTGAACTTATGAACCTTGGGGTATCTGCACCAGTCTGCCATATGCCACACAGCTCAGTTCCTGAGTGTGTTGTAATGTTTTTTGGCCCAAAGCAGGCGGTGGACACGTATGTCACTGCGGTAGCCGATGAACATGGCCCAACAGTACTCAGGGGAGAGCACTTTGGTTGGCTTGTGGAGCCACAAATACTTGTTCAGGTGGCTCTCATCGTGCCACAAGGCTTCCACCTTGTTTTCCTTGTCCTTCATGATGCCTTGGTAGCACGCCTCAGTCAAGTTCCTTACTTCCTGCCACCGGCCGCCAAAGATGGCAGCATGGTAATAGAAATCCCCTGTATCCATGTTGGCCACTGACTTGGGGTTGCGGTCATAGGTGTAGAACATCTTCGGTCGGTGGTAGAAGAAAGAGTGAAGGAGAGCCACTGAATCTCCGAGAGCTTCTGAGCCAAACCGGGCAGTAAAAATCTGATCCACGTCAAAGCAGAAGACATATTCACATTGTTGGTGGATGTGACTGTCAATAGCATCAGTGATGGCCTTCATGCGCATCATGGAAACATCCTGCCAGCGATTTTCCCTGACAACCTTAATGACCTCAAAAGTCCTTCCCTGGCCCAGTTTGAGACTAGGAATCTTCTCTGGGTGGTCTGTAAACACATAATATGTCACAGGTAGACCCACCATGAAGTGCTGCTCTGCAGACATCAGGAAAGGCAAAAGGTAGACATCCAGATACCTGTAAGATATCCAAAGAGAGGGGAGAACTTGTAAGTTCAGTACTTATGAGAAGGAATCTCTGCATACCTTGCAAGTAATCAGCTAAGAGATCCAGGACAGCACTATGATAAAGTGTAGATAAGTGTAAGACAGGACTCCTACTCTTCAGCACAGCAGAGCCTATGTCCCAATGCAAGGTTCACATTTTTTCTACTATAGTTGATGTTGACGTTTAAGGACAGCTCCATATGCTACTTTCTGAAATCAATTTAAGCCTTTGTCATGCATCTGAAAAAGGACAAAACAGGAGACTAGTATCATGCTCAATAAACAGCTACTTTCCCAGTTATTGGAATGGTTTGATTTTGGATGTTTGCCTTGAATTTAATTATTATATTACGGATTTAAGAACATGCGCTGTAGCTTGCGGGAAGGGTGCATAATTACGAACTTTCAAATCCTACAGCAAAATCCTCCCCTAATTAGAAGGCTCTAATTAAGCCAATGGCTGATTCCCTGGGGTGACATTCCCCTGCCACTTACCATAGGCATGAGGCTGGACAATGTCCCTGTCATTTGCTAACCTCTATCCAATGGTGTTGGTGGCTGGGTGGTTGTCCTTATTGGACGACATTAATAACACATATCAAGCATGTATATAGCAGATACGTGTTATATATAAGATATGTCAGAAAGAAACCAATTTTTGTACAAATACCATTTGTAATTTCTTCTTCTTTTTAAATATTTACTTCCTTGATATTCCAGTATTTTTTTTCAGGATATTCTATTTTAGTGCTGAGTACTTCTTAATTTGTACGCACCATATTTACTTGTTTGCACTATGTGTACCGTCTTACCACTACGTGTATCTTCATGTGTGCTGCACGTACTTGCTGTTGTATGCACCAAAATTTCCACCAGCATCAGTAAAGTTTATCATAATCTTAATTTGTGGTTTTAGTTTTTTGCAAATCACTTTTTGGCTGCATTTATAGTGACGGTAAATGTACATCAACATCTTTTCCAGGCCCAGAGCTTAAACACAGTGTTTTTCCCCTATATAACATGACATTCACATATAAAATATGCTTACTCATGGCGACACCATAGATGTAGGCTTGGTTTCAATAGCGGTAGGGGCTAAATCAGCCCCCAGCCCTCCACTCCTGTAAACGCACACACGCCTCAGAAAGCTGTTCACTGAATACCTGAAGATATTAATTGAGGGCTACACCAGAACTGCAGCCCTGTCAAAATAACTAGACAACAGAATAAGCTTCATTCTTCCAAAAATTTGTTTACTCCAAAAAATAGGTTTCACAAAAAAATACAATATAAAAATGAACAACAAAAATATCAAGGTTAAAGTGCAAGTGTTAAAGAAAATCGGCTAAAGATGCAACAAATACTCTTGGGGAAAAAAATGAGAGCAACCGATATTGTTAAAAAATCTGTATTTTTAAATCCTCGTTAATTCTTGTTCTGCTGGCAGAAGGCTACACTGGAAAGGCAGGCTGCATCCAGGCTTAAAGTTTCCATAACAGCCGTACTCAAGAACAAGGTGAAATGTTAGACACTGGGAACGACCAGAAACCAGCCAGGTAAAGGGCGGAAGCACCTTCCTAATGGCAGAGATGACCGATAAGTTATCTGACAATTTCTTATGAATCGGAGGATGACCTAAAGTGACCTTCAAAAAGAATGGGAAACATTAGTGGTGTGTAGTGCACAGCTAGGATAATTCATAACAGGCTCCAAGAAGCAGGACTGAAGACCTATAAAGCAAGAAAGAAGTCCTTCATCGATGAGAAGCAGGGAAGAGCCAGGCATGAGTTTGCAAAAAAAATGTATGTTTTACACAGGCACATACCTATAATTTGAGAAATAAGTGATTTTGCTGTTGTCTCATTTTTTCCCCAGAGCTGTACCTTCTTGTTTCCCTGGTCTCTTTAGAACCATACACATCTACTTCAGCCTGTCACCGAAGCAAACTGCTGGCAGATTACTATAAAATGAACCTAATCTAGAAGCTCTTGATGAACATGGCATACAGTCATATTATCTAGGTGCTGTTGTGAGATTGTATATCTAAGATAGGATTTCAGTCTTTTAAATGTACTGATGCCTCGTTCGGTTTCAGCAGAGGCCACAGGGACAACTAAGAACAACCCAATGAGTTTCTCGGCTTTGTCATATAAACCCCTAACTTCATTCTGCATTTCCCATAGGACATCTGTAGCTTCTCTGCTGGTCTTGCATGTTTTCTTTGAGAGAAACATATGTAATTGCATTTTCCAACTGTCTCTGTCTTTGAGTACTGATCTATTATGACTTCATCCAGTATTACTCTTTACATTTCACCCTGTATTACAGTAATTTACAGCTAAGTCAACGTCCAAAGAGATGGATGTTGGTTACACACGTGTTATGGTATTTCACCACTGATAAATAACCTTCCAGTTACAGAATATTCTGAAACAATGCATTTGTAAAACAAATCATGAACATGAGAACACAATGAAAGAACAGTGATGACAGAAACTTCATTAAAAGGTCCTGATATCCCCCTTTTTTTAGAAGGCATCTGTTGGTATTTACAGATAATAAAGATCAAATCACAACACATTTGCTATATAATTTGTTGTCAGCAAAGTGACTGTTTAATGTAAAGTAAATGAAGTTTGCTTGTCACCATGGGCATAGATTTGGGTATAGACAGTAGGAAATAGGGACAAGTAGGGACCAATATTGTGGGAGTACCGTGTGTGTTTAGGGGGGAGAGGTTTAAACCGATTTGGTCCCTTCCAATGTTGAATCCAAACCTATGCCCTTGCTTAGCACACTGTGCTGTCGCAAAAAAACACATTAAGCACAGAAACTGTGCCATGGGCAAAAAATGGTCCAGTTATAGTCATCTGAAATCAGTGTGTTCTTATAATCGATAAAATCGAACGATATCAGTATTCATTCATCATCTCGAGTGACTGCACACCACCTGTCACTACTGGGAGTCACAAACCTCATGCAAACCTTCACATTTGAGTATGTCTCAAAATTTTTAGTTTCCTTCCCTAATCCCCACCATGAAACTTAAATATAACGACATTGAGCAAATGAGACACAGGTGAGGAAGGAAATTAAAGTTATGAGTAACATTTTGGTGTGGCATCTGTACTTTTAGTTAGTGTATGAAAATTGAGTACTTTTCCCATCACTGCTGAAAGGTAGAGGAATTGTGACAAAGAATTCAGTTACCATCTGACTATGACATTTCGAAACCTCCAGCCTGGAATGTCTGCTATCCAAACTCGTTAAGGTGCCATCCCACGTGACGAAACATCTGCCTTTAAACATACATGCTAAACTTTTGATGTGCAGGTAATGGAACATCAGACAGAAAAGAAAAGTTCCACGCAGAACTATCGGAGCCACATGAACACATGATGTTCTCATTTATGTAACCCTACTACAGGACTCCCCTTCTGTTTCCTCAAGTTTATCGCACTCCCCTATGAATGCATATGCATATTAGCACCTATAATGCATACTGAACATAATACGGTCTCTACTGTACACATTCTACTCTGGGGTATTTTAATGGAAATAAAATTGTAGTGGGACTCATATCTGACAATGAGGAGACATTCTACGGCAGTGGTCACCAGCCCTGCTCCTGAAGATTTTCTCCCCTGCAGAGCTTAGGTGCAGCCCTAATTTAACACACCTGATACAGATAGGCCCTTCAGTAGCATCTCAGTATTAGAGCCAACTCAGCTTCAGTATAGCTGGCTGCAATACTTATCTGTATCAGGTGTGTTAAATTAATGCTGCACCTAAGCTCTGTAGGGTGGTAGATTTCCAGGAACAGGGTTGGTGGTCACTGTTCTACAGGGAAGAAGTCCAACATCTGGTTGAGTTGTGAGTGGACAACAATCTAGTCCTGAACACGACTAAAATCAAGGAGATCATTGTGGACTTCAGGAGATCTTGGAAGACCAACCATTCTCTTCTCCATATAAACGGCAGAGAGGTGGAGTGAGTCAAGCCTCCTGGGAGTTCACATAGCAGATGACCTATCGTGGTCCTTTAACACCTCCCACCTGGTGAAGAAAGCTCAACAGAGGCTCTTCTTATTAAGGGAACTTAAGCAGTCCAAACTGCTCCCTCAGCTCCTCGTAGACTTTAATCAGAGTACCATAGAGAGCATCCTCTTCCACTGTGCCACGATGTGGTATGCTTGCTGCACCTCCAAAAACAGAGAGGACCTGACCTGGGTGGCAAGAGCTGCTCAGGAAACCGTAGTAGTTGAGCTTCTGAACTTGGACAGTGTTTGACAGCCGACTGCACAAGAAGGCTACCAGCATCAGAAAGGACCCAACCCACCCGGGACACAGTGTTTGTCCTCATGCCATCAGTCAAGAGATAGAGAGCTACCAAGGCACACACTAACCGACTGAAGAACAGTGTCATCCCCAGAGCTGTAGTTTAGCAGCTGAGGATTGTAAATGGCAAAGTTCATTCCAGTCAGCCTCTCCTATCCACCCCCACTGCTGCTAATGCACTTTGACATTTTTACCCATTCATATTACTGACACTAACTAATCTAATTTCACTTTGCTTGAGCAATGTCTTCTGACCATACTGTCTCTTCTTATTTGCTTTTATATTGCATGTCAGAAATGCTTCTACCTTTTTAATGTACATTTATCTTCATACCTACTGCTGTTATCTGTCTGCAAGTTACCACGCAAAATTCCGTTGTAGACACAGAATAACAATATCTTATCTTAACTTTATCCTGGCTTTTCCACTCTATTGAAGAGAATGTCTGTCGAAAAAAGTGATTTGACATTCAAAATCTATCACAAAGGACACCAGGTGGAATCTTACAGTACTTTCTCCAGTAGCACTTTGACACTCTGAGATGTCATTAGCTGTACCGTCATGCTGCACACACTTTCCACAGCATCACTTTACACAAAAGCATTGCAACAGAACAGACCTTCCTACTGCAAACACGGTCAGTGCCACTCTGGTGCCCATCTCCTTGTACAGCTGGTCAAACACGCTGGGGTCAAACATCCCTTCCCAAATTATCGGGGCACCCCAGTGCGTGCAGGTCTGGACATCCGTTCTGGCCCTGGAGGGGAGGGACACACATTGCAGCTGCTGTGATCCAACCGATCACCGACAGAAGAACCTCTTAAACAAACGCTTCGTGCATCCATACATCCATACTTCCATACATCCATACTTCCATACATCCATACTTCCATACATCCGTACATCCGTACATCCATACATCTGAGAGGACTGTCAGCCATGTTTATCCTTTGATTCCTGGCATGGATATGCGGTCTGATATTATGATCTCCTCACTGTTTTCAGGATTAGTCTGCCAGAGCTCCAGTTCTCCTGGGGGGGGTGTTAATTGTCAGGTCACATGGGACCTCGGTTTGTGCTCTTTTAACAAATCTAGTTTCCAGGAGAGAAAATGAGATGACTGTGGCTGCTGTGCATCTGCTCTTGTTAGCATTTATGCAGCAATCGATGTAGCAACTCAGTAATGTAACAACTGCACAAAACACATTTACCACATACAAAGTAACAGTATTAATGAAATTACCACAGATTTATTACATTGTGAGTTATGTAATGTCCTCATCCATAATAACATTTTGGCACATGAAGTAGTATTATTACACTTTCAGTAGTTTATCGCCTTATAAGTTTTGATAAGATATTTGTTACTGCATTCCATGTGTAGGTATTGCATTATGTACAGAGAAGTAATCCAGTTTATCCAGGGGCAGTTCATTTTTTTTAAAGCTGATTAAATAAATATTATTTTTTGCAATTACTGCTATAAATGCTTATACAAGCAGCAGAAATTAAACCCAATGGGAGGAATTCACATCTCCCAGATGGAGACCATACTGGATGTATTTCCGGTTAGACGCAGCAGAATGACCTCCATTTAATGTCAAATTCAGATGTTTTTGAAGACCCTTTAATGCCTGTTGGGGCCTCAGTGCACTTTAATCCCTCCTACTTCAGGTGTCCCGATTCAGATCATATTGCTTTTAGGCCTGTTTTTTTTTTTACAAGCTGTCATTGTGAAACACCACCTCGTCAAACTAGTCCAGTTACTATTTAACTAACCGTTATTTAAACCACCTTCCCATCACAAAGAAAAACCGGGGATTTCCACCTGCTTAAAATTTAAAGGACAGACACTGGAGCAGAGATGTTCATACACACCACACACAACAATGGGCTTTTATCAAAAGAAATTACTGGTATCTACACACCAGCAGTAGTGAAAGAAAGGCAGACATAAACAAAAACAACCAGTTGTGTCAGGACACTGTGGGTTGTTAAATAAATAAGCTCACCAGAGATCCAGAAAGCTGTCTGTTCCATCCGAGAGTTTCTTGCCATAAGGTAATGGACATACATCCATAGGGATCAATCCTTCCAAGAACCTGCAAAGATGACAGAAGTTAAAATATTTCATTAAACCTGCGTGTTCGTCAGGATGAGGGGGCACAGTCTTACAGAACACATCTCCCGGTTTCGCACAATTCCACACGTGGTGCAGTTTTAAACAAAGGTGTGTCTCCATTCAGCCAGCCACCTAATTACACCAGTGTCAGGTTTCCGTCTCCTGTGGTGTGCTCGTTAACCTGAGATAAGCAGTTCTCTTTTTTGCTTCAGCGTTACCTACGAAGTTTGAAAAACCACACAATTAACGATATCTTCATAAATGACAGCAGGTGGCTTACAACCATTTTACTTTCAGTGTGTATGGGCCACATCCGATTATATCCTTTGGTGGTTTTAGATTATATGATGTTTATATAACGATATTTCGTGTCACCATATGCAGTGTACTGAACATGACTGGTGTTATAATAATGCCATAGTTGAAGTAACTTACTTGCATTAACGTGCTTGGAGTACTCCGTTACCATGACTGACAATGCACCAAGATGGCGGTTTGAGGTGATTGCACAATTAATTTCAATCCTCCTTATAGTTAAACATTGAGGAAAACTTACCTGAACCACTGAACAAAGCAGACACCTGTTACCAGGTCTCAAGTTAAGTTAATGTTCTATTCAAAAGGAATGGTTAATTTTAAATTTAAATAAAACTTCAAATAATAAAATTGACCAAAAATCGTAACTGCATGTACAAAAAAAAAAATCAATATTCAGTTAAAATGTTAAATGTTTTATGAAACCAAAACACTCATCGTTGATTTCAAGGCAAGGCAACCAATTTTCAGGGAAAGGTATTCTCAACAAAACAAAATTTTAGGAATAATATTGTTGATTACTCTTACAATAAGGGTCCTCTTAGTGCTAAACATATTAGGGATGCACTGAATATTCGGCCACCAAAAATCTTCGGCCGAAAAAGGCCAAAAATGCATATTAGGTTTTTGGCCGAAAAACTTTTAAACACAACCGAAATAGTGATGACACAAGCAAAAACCGCAACAAGCAAGCACCGGATTGGATTAAAGCCAACATGTCTGCTGTGCGACAAAATATCTGAGAAAGACCCACGGATAGCAGTTTGTAAAGCTTGCAATGCTAAAATTTCAAGAGGGGGTGCATCTGCAAAGACTTTCCCAACGTCGGGATTAATTTATTATATTAAATGAGTGGGGCAAAGTAAAACATTTTATTTAGAATTTTATTTTATATTGTGCATTGTTGGAATGTCAGCATTCTGTGTTAAATATTTTCATAGCTTTGTAACTGATTTATTCTTTGAAGCATGAATATTAATTTATGCAATTGCAATGCCTTGACTTGAGTGAGGTAAGTACACACAGTCCCAGCCATAACAGCAATGTTACAAAAAATTTGTACAATAATTTCTTTCGGTTTTGGCCAAATTTTTCATTTCGGTGCATCCCTAATTCATATGCATATTGTTATAATTTTGGATATTAATATGTGGCAACTAGTTTATGATTAGTGATGTATTATTCATTTTCAGATAATCATATCATCTTGCCTCAGCAGTTGTTAGAACAAAATCCAACATTCAAAGTCATATTCATTCACAGAAAGTAGTGAAGCTTTCCCGGTTTGGTTTTCCTACCTAGGCAGAGTTAATTCTCTCAAGAAGGAATCGGAGAGCTGTTGTGTAAAGGAAAATGACACTATAGCTAGTGAACTTTTCAAAAATAAAATGAATACACAATTACCTCATTGACATAGGGCCATAGGTGGTCATGAGAAGTCCGAGGACAGTACTTAGTATCAGTATACGTATGCATTTTCCTCTGTGTGAGTGTCTGGAAGGGAGGAACAAAGACAAATTAATCAAGGCAATCAAATTAAAATGTCAGTGCTGGGTAGCATCCCAGGAGCCCGTGTTTGAAAATGCTGGTTTTTTTGGGTCACAAAAAAAGATACGTGCTGCAGTCATTAACTATGGATCAGGCGGGGGGAGGGGCTGTCGTGGCTGTTCTGCATTTGTGGACTCAAAAGTGTTTCTGAATCCTGGATGCTGTTTAACGTTTTACGGTTATTTAAAAATGATGCCAGGCTACAGCTGTTACCATGGTATTTTTATATGTTAAACGGAGTCCTAGGACCACTTTATCTTTCCTGGCGTCACAACTGCAAAGGCAAGAGACAGAGGTACCAACCATAAAAAGGGAACAACCGTTTTGGGAAGTTATTAAAGAAAAGAAAAAAAAAAAGCAGTAATTGACCATTAGAGACGTGAGACTCACTGATTCGCATCGGTGCACTGCCATATAAATTAACAATGCAATTGCCCCGATTTCAAAAAGTGCACTGGGGACAATTTCGGATGAACTTAGGATGCATAGTTTCTAGCATCTTTGCACTGCTAAAATCTTATTTATTGATACATAATTCTTGATAAAGACCCGATGTCTTTATCAATTACAAATGTGACCAGTAATATTATATTTCGATTGATTCACCCTCTTTAAATTATTTCTCAAGTGCACTCTCTCATCTGTACCATATTGGGTCACAGAGCATCATATGTTTTTTGCACTGCACCGGATTGTGTTGAACCGCATTGTGTTAAATCATATCATGTGGAATCGCATTGTACCGCAACAGGGGTGAATCATATCATGTCACATTAGTAGCTGCTGTCATAAAGTTGCTCTCTTTAATACATATATCTGTGTATCAGACTGTTGGCAATGCATTGAGGTGTCACATCGCCTCAGAGATGGAGATGCACATCCCTACTTACCGTATAAAGAGAAGATGCCAGACGAAATGAAAAACAGAAGCACTGGTTCCTGAGTACACCTAGACAACACACAGCTAGCAAAGAGCGGGGCAGAGCAGAGCCATGTCTGAACAAAGCCCAGCCACACTGCTCTCCAAAGGCCCAAGGATTGCCCAGGTTGGGGGATGATGCATAAGAATAATCACAGCCAGGCTGAGTGAGCTCAGGACCCACAACACCCAAGTCCATTGGGGAGGAGAAGCCGACAGTAAGTTCTGCTTGGGCTTGTTGTGACCTGCATGTTTTCTTCTCATTGTGCTGCAGGCCTTGAGGAGCTACAGTTACAGGAAATACCCCAACCATGGCGCCCATCACCCTGCCCCTCAGGGCAGTGAACTAATGGTTACAGCTATGCAGTTTTCCCAACCAACAAGCCTTTATTTAAAGCAATAAGCCGTATGCACTAGGGTGACTCTGTTCTTTCATCTTGGGATACCATTAGGAAATATGTGGAATCAGCTGTACCTGGCCAGCTAGCCTGTTAAAAATTTCTATATCACACACATTAAGTCAATCATGCTGTTCGACCATTTGAATTGTGTTACTGACATTGTTGCCTGTGTCTTTGCCCCGCCCTGCTCTTTTGTTAAACACCTGCATGAAGTCGTCCTGCAAGAAGTGTCAACCTTCTCACCCAAAACAAACAGTAACCTTCACTACATGACCTACCGAGCAGGGACCCCCCCGGTCCCATCTAACATGAGTCCCCACATTTAAAATCTCATTGTATTACCACACAGAAACAAGGGCCACATCTAAATTTTACATAAACAAATGAAAAGCTTTCTGAATCTTAGCCTTTTGTATATATTTGACTGATCAAGAATCTAATTCAGCCTGTTGTGAAAATGTTGAGGTGGGAGTGGCATGCAGAATGAGACTTTCAATTCAGTTACTACAATATCTATAATCTTTGGGGCCGATGTGTGTCTTAGTGGGCTAAGCCTCTGTGCCTGTGATGGCAAGGTTGCTAGTTTGAGTCCCGCCTCGGCAGAAGTCACATGTCTGTGGGCCTTTGAGGAAGACCTTTAACCCTCAGCTCCCCGGGGCACCACAAGGTGGCTGGCTGCTCGCAATGACGCCCAACCTTGCGGTTACGTGCATGTGCGTCTCATGGAGAGCAACGTGGGGCAAAAAGAATTTCTCCATGGGGATCAAAACAAAGTATCACTATTCTATTTGACTATAACAATTTAAGAACATCGTGTGTGCTACAGCCTATCCCAGGCAACATGGGACACAGAGCCAGAGTCCACCCTGGATGCAATGCCAGCCAATCACAGTGCACATACATGCAAGCATTCACACAGTATGGGAAACTATTGGAAGACACAAATTAGCCTAACTGCAGGTTTCTGGATGGCAGAAGGAAACTCCGGAGGAGACCAATGCAACATGGAAAACATTTGCAAACTCCACACATGCAGAACAGGGCAGAATTCAAACCCGCAGCCCTGGTGGTGTAGCGCTGCCTTCTAAGCCCACATGGGACCCAAAAAATAATAATGCATTTCCACATTTAGCAGAAACTTTCGCCCAAATACACATTCAAGTGAGGCAAATAACACGTGCTGTCGAGGAGATAGGTGCAAATGCAGCTCGGCTGAGCCCCATATGAACGCACTCCTGCAAATGTAAGTAGTTATTGGAGTAGGAGCAACACAACTTCTAACAAAGCAAGAACCTAATAAGACTAATAGTACCGTACCAACATAACCACTAACAACACCGTTCAAGGCCCAACAAACGCAAATTATTTTTGTAACTCTACCATAAGGCTAACAGAACCAAAGAGCTTCCCTATTCTCAAACAGTTTCACCTGTAAGAGACAGAATGGTTCTTAAAGAAAGGCTGAAGCGTGCTTTTATAATGCTGTTAATAGTTGCGGCCATATAGCATCCGACGCGGTGGAGAAACGTTGGGAAACAGAGAGTTTCGCAAGCTATCGGTTCTTGCAGGGGGCTCGTGAGCATAACTTGGGAGAGAGAAAACCGCGAGTTACTTCATCAGACAGAAACAGCGTGAAACACGCCGGTAGAGCCGCCTACCCCGCACACCCTTCACCTACGTGGAAAAAAATGAACTAGTGCTTTGAAGTTTTGGATTTTTTCAGGTAGCTGTGAGCGCGCTGATCCAAATCTTTACCTTTTTGTCAGAACACTAGTCACGCATTGCTCTATGCCGCATAAAGTGCTTTATTACACATGGCAAACGAATAACGCCACACATTAATTCCATGGAGCTTTCTGGCTATGGTAAAAAAAATTACCTATTCCACGATAAATTCATCAGTTTAAAATCTAAATACTGTTAGTATGCCCAAGAAAACACTCGTTGGTATTACTCCGGGCTCAGGTAGGCCACTACTTTAATTCTCCACTGAAATAAGCAGGAAACTTCACGCTCACAAACAACAAGGTCTTAAGCGGCGCATCCGGAAAACGAAGTTCACATGAGATTGGTTCGTAAAGAAATATTACTTCTCTATAATGTCTTCTCTTAGTTTTGTTTGCATCTGTTTTGACATTTCCGAGTCAGTTTTAAAAATGCGCGCAAGGTCTATGTAACTTTAAACGTTAGCAATTGAAATTAAAAGCGATACATAGTATAACATTTTTATTAACAATAACAAGGTTTATAAATTCTGCTACCTGTCTGTTCATATAGTATTTAGGTTTTTTTTACACACAAATTGGTGTTTATTCTGATATTTTAAAGAACAATGATACAACATTCTAAATTAAGGAAGAGAAGCTCTTATATGTAATTTTCAAAATATGAATTTGAGCATTTACATTCACACAAGTTCAACTCATTCGGTTTCCTCTGTAACAGTTAAAACAGCTTTCTTATATTAAAATATTACTGTTGAAAAAGATGCGGTATGGGTACTGTTCATCGCGGCAATAAAAAAAACGGTCAGTATATTAGGTTATATAATGTATTGTTTCACTTTTAATTAGGCCTATTTGTTCATATTATGACCAATTATAGCAGGTCGGTTTATTCTGAATACCTAGACTAAACATCTCAAATCCATGTTATTTTTAAAAGTGTCCTATCCACACTACAGTGGCCTAGAGTGACATTTCAAGACACCGAAGAGGCGATTCTTGTCATTTAAAATGTATGCATATTGTACGTGGCCTATTGACGGTGACAGGTGACAAACATGAGATCGCTAATATCAAAGGGCTGTTATTATAAAATGTACACCAACTTGTTAAAATTTAAATCTCTAAACAGGGTAACATTAAATCTACACTGCTCATTCTGGCCACGGTTAGATTACGACCGTATAAAGTCAGATATAAAAATTCAAACCATAAAATAACACATATCAAGCCAATGTTGTCATTATTATGTTGTACTTATTATTTTATTATTATTATTATGTTTAATGTAGTCTCTCCAGGTAGATTGATCAAACTTCCTCTTAAGGACCTACCTCATTGTGAGTATTGTCGTGCGACCGAGTAGTGAGTTACCGTGCCGTTCCTACTACACTGGGTGTTTTTCCTCCTTCAGAGACCTTAAAGCACATGGCACCTCCCACTCTCTAAGATCTATTTAAATACGGCAGAAGAAATACTGGTAACTAAGCAAAACGTTATTTCGCCTGTAGGCCTACTTGATGATAACAGCACGGCGCATATCAGCAAGGCGTACATTAAACAAGAATCTCGGTAGTCCTACGGGCTTACAGCGTAAACGTACGCTCACGTCTAAAGACAGAGTTTTTTGTCAGACTATTTTGCAAATACTGGGAGTCTTGTTGGGTCACTATTTGCAAGACTGCTCTACATTTGCTTTTGTTTTATAGAAAATATATGCAATCAAGAGCATACAGTAATTCTTGAAAAATGCGTGTTTATTAAACTTTTCTTTGTATAGAAAAATATCACTGCACAATAGGACAAAGTTATGCTAAACAGAATTTAAACTATATCGGAACAATAAAACGACTGACTTAAGACAGCCATCAGGATCACCTTAAACCAAACGATCGAGACGACGGGAGCGCACCACAAATCTAGCAAAACTCATGATTTTGGACTGAAAATTTGCCTGCGACAGTGAAATCGCTTTGATCATTTGTGTAAAAGGCGAGCATTTGGGATAAGCAGATCGATACTAAAATATCTATTCTTTCTATCTGAATGTTCTAATTGTGAGAATCGACACTAACGTTAAAATATAAATTTTTCTTGGTAATTTAAATGTTTATATTATTCCAGTGAGCAGGACCCTGGAACGCCATAATACTCAAAATGATAAATATATCTGTAAATAAATATTTAAATAATTAATAAAATGTGTCCTTTTATTTTAAAATAATTCTATAAAAGGTATTCTATTTCATCATAACGTTTGTGTTCTACGTAGAATCTTTGAATTGTATTTTGTATTAATTGTAGCAGGGTGGATGAATTGATACGTTTGAAATGTCTTTGCCCCCCCCCCCGCCCATTTAGCGTGTCCTTAACGCACCCCATATAAAGAGGGAAGTTTGAATGTGTGCTCGGTGGTGGGGTGACTGCTTCCACTGGACGCTTGTCTGGCTGACTGGCCGGACGGTCGGTTCTTTTTGGCGCCTGGAACTCGGCGTCGTCATTTGGTTGCAGCATGAGCAGTGGCTCCGTAAATTTGCAAGATTGTTTCCTGTGTAGTCTGGCCCTGCACTGTAAATCCTAATTTGAATTTACTCTAACGAAGCGAGGAAATTCGTTGCCTCCATTAATTTAAGTTTTAAAACTACTTTTTTAAGTTGTTTGAATTTGAATGTTTTATTGAACACACTTAAATATTTAAGTAGTTTACACTATGCTCAAGTTGTTCTAACTCATTAATTCAAGTTCAGTTAATTAGAATGTCAATTAATTCAACCATTTTAAACCTACATTACTGATTTAAGTTTACTAACATTTACAAATTTACTTTCTAAGTTAATATCGAATCCTGTGTAGTAAAGGTTAAGATTCAACTAATATGGTACATTTAAGCTAACTTCCAGGGAATTCTTTTCATAAATTTTTACATCATGTGCATTTGTTTACAAAGTTTAAGGTCTAACCACACCAGGTGGACAAAATGTAATCAAAATCAATTTCACTTTAGTGATCAATATACACTACTCACAAAAAGTTAGGGATATCTGGCTTTCTGGTGAAATTTATGGAAAACGTAAAAAGTTTTACTACAGTTCACACTACAGTGATATTATATCATGAAAGTAGGGCATTTAAGTAGAAGCATGCAATAGTGATTTTCTCATCTCAAACAATTTATTGAAACAAAAGCCAACAACAGTGGTGAGTATACCACAACAAAAAATGTCAATGTCTCAATAACGTGCCATGTGCCCTTGAGCATCAATTACAGCTTGACAACAACGTCTCATGCTGTTCACAAGTCGACTTATTGTCTGCTGAGGCATGGCACCCCACTCTTCTTGAAGGGCAACATTCAGGTCATTGAGGTTCTGGGGAACAAAGTTACGAGCCTCTACACGGTGACTCAGCTGATCCCATAGTGTTTCTATGGGATTCAGGTCTGGAGAAAGTGCAGGCCATTCCATTCTAGGTACCCCAGGCTCCAGCAGCAGTTCCCTAATGATGTGACCTCGATGAGCTGGAGCATTGTCGTCCATAAAGATGAAATTAGGCCTGTGTTGTTCATGCAGGGGTACAATGATTGGATTAATGATGTTATTCAGGTA
>JAAGVU020000123.1:23050768-23079407 GCA_011763525.2 Mormyrus iriodes | reverse complement strand
GATAACTCTGACGCTGAGTATTGTGTGAGTGTTTCTCTCCCACCCATTTCCTAACCTGTAGGTCTTCCCCTCTTTCACAGGGATAGTTCCTTCTGTGCCTGAGGTGAGAATGGGGTAGGGCACCACCAACAGGGGGCCAGAGGGGTTTTCTGCTTTGATCTTCTTGCGTCCACGCTCCAACTTCGGGGGCGGGCCCAACAGTCCGGCCAGGCCCCCGCAGGTCTTAAAAGATTCCATGCCAGGGTGACTGGCCAATCCTGAGATTATGTTGGGAGACGGAGATCCGCCCAGTCGGCTCTGGCTGCTGGAGGTGGGTGTGGTTGGGGTTGTGGCCTCTGAGGTTCGATTAGCCAGTAACAGACCTGATGTGGGAGTCATAGGAGGAGGGCCTGTCACACATTCAGATTTCATAGTTTTCACCATCAGTAGTAAGTGAAACTGCATAGATTAAACACCAGGCAGAAAAGTACAGGACATATTACGTAGATTGCACAGCATTGCTTAAGCAATACTAAAGTTAAATTTTCACTTCAACACTATCCCCCCGCTCATGGGCCCAATAACTGAATCCCAGGACACACAAACAGGACTGACAGGCATAAGTGAAAAGTTCATCCAGGCAGCTGGAATCTCTACTAAGCTTTTTAGTCAATCAAGAGACACAGCATCAAAATATCCTAATATTATGTGGGAATGCCCCAGGATTCTCACTGATAACGGCTCCCCACCCCAGTACCTGACACAGTGCTGGAGGTAGGGCGGGTGTGCAGAGGGAGATCAGGCTGGGATGGGTTGTGAGAGTGAAGACCAGGCACCTGCTGGAGCTTTGGGACTGGCATTGCATGCTGGCCACCCTCCAAGGATGACGGAGGCACCAGCAGAGGCTGCTGGGAAGGGAGTGTGGAGGGAGGCAGGTGTGGAGGCCGAATCTTCTCGGCCATCAGCTGCTCCTTGATTTTGTTAATCAACACCAAATTGTCTAGCTGGCAATGGAGACATATAGTAGGGAGAGGTCATCAAATATTCCATTGTTAATGAATCAAGAGCAGGAATCAAAGTCCAGAACACAAGCTGAAAGGGTGGAGTCACATGTGACAAGGTAATAATTAAGACCTGGATCTGGAGGCTTTGCTGTCTTATGAGCTAGTCTGCTTTTGTTTT
The DNA here is from genome assembly GCA_011763525.2 of Mormyrus iriodes. NCBI lineage: Eukaryota > Metazoa > Chordata > Actinopteri > Osteoglossiformes > Mormyridae > Mormyrus > Mormyrus iriodes. Next base: position 23,078,246 of record JAAGVU020000123.1, on the reverse strand, counting down.
CTATTTGGAAATAAATTACATAATTCTCTGACACTGATGTGAACCACAGAGAAAGAGCCCCCTAAAACCTGATTGGCTCAGTGGGTGCCACCACCCACCATTTTCATTGGCTCAAAGCAATGTTGCTCATAGAATGTGGAACATTTACACAAATGTAGTCGAAGAGGTCATAGTGTGTGAACGTGAGGCAGGTATAACTTTAATAGCTCCCAGAATCACATGCATGAACACAAACCCTAATTACATTACAGAAGCCAGTGTTACAACTGAGATTCCAGTTGCATGGCAAAGAAACCTAAAACTCACAGTTACGATGCTTTCCTGTGTGGGCTTGGTGACTTTATGAATATGGGTAGTTCACTTTATGTTAGTTCACTAACAGCTAGCCAGGTGGTTGGTTAAAGCCTACCATGGTATTTTCTTAAGTGTACTTATTCCCAGTTGTGGTAGTCAGGAGAAATGTCCACAGATCAATAATCTTAATCATCTCCTTATAATCACAGAGATAAATGGGCTTCCGAAAATGCATCATATCTAAAACAATATTAGTATAAAAACTTTCATGTTGGACTATTATGTCATCAGTGTTTTTTTACTCTTTTATCTACAGCAACATGGAAGTAAGGCAAATAGTACATTAACTATGAGTCATATGACTTAACAAAGGCACTGTAATAAAACCTTTGCTGTTGAAGATTGCATGGCTGTGTTCCAGGTAGACTTGCAACAGGTGTGGTGTAATTAGCCAGTTCCTCTAACGGGTGTTAACATACTTTTGGCCACATTGAAAAAATTCCATATAACAGAATTTCTGTGAGTTGCAGTGTCACAAATGTATAAGTAGTCTTTCTGAAAACTTCTCCAGAGTAAAGAACAAGCTTTGAGAACTTTATTATTATTATTATTATTATTATTATTAACATGTACTGATCCCCATGGGGAAATTCTCTTTTTGTCTACACCCTCTTATTCTCCATGACACACAGACACATACACTATATGGACAAAAGAACTGGGACACACCTCTTAATCACTGAATTCAGGTGTTTTGTTCAGAGTCATTGCCACAGGTGTGTAAAATCAAGCACTTAGCCATAGTCAGGTTTACAAACATTTGTGAAAGAATGGGTCATTCCAAAGAGCTCAGTGAATTTAAGTGTGGTATATGGGATGCCGGCTCTGCAATAAGTCTGTGAAATTTCTATCCTGTTAGATATTCCATGGTCAACAGTAAGTGGAGTTATTGCGAAGTGGAAGTGTTTAAGAATAACAGAAATTCAGCCACGAAGTGACAGACCAGGTAAAGTAACAGAGCGGGGTCACTAAGCGCTGAGGCTCATAGTGCGTAAAAGTTGCCAATGCTCTGTTGACCCAATAACTGCAGAGTTCTAAACTTCCTCTGGCATTAATCCCAGCACAAAATCTGTGTGCCAGGAGCTTCATGGAATGGGCTTCCATGGCCGAGCAGCTGCATGCAAGCCTCACATTACCAAGCCCAATGCCAAGTGTCGGATGGAGTGGTATAAGCACGCTGCCACTGGACTCTGGAGCAGTGGAAATGTGTTCTCTGGAGTGATGAATCATACTTCTCTGTCTGACAGTCTGATGGAAGAGTCTGGGTTTGACGGATGCCAGAAGAACGTTACTCGCCTGACTGCATTGTGCCAACTGTAAAGTTTGGTGGAGGAGGGATAATGATATGGTGATGTTTTTTAGGGGTTGGGCTAGGCCCCTGAGTTTCAGTGAAGGGAACGCTTAATACTTCAGTATACCAAGACATATTGAACAATTTTATACTTCCAACTTTGTGGGAACAGTTTGGGGAAGGCCCTCTTCTTTTCCTACACGACTGTGCCCCAGGGCACAAAGCAAGGTCCATACAGACATGGCTGCATAAGCTGGCTGTGGAAGAACTGACTGGCCCACACAAAGCCCTAACCTCAACCCCATTGCACACCTTTGGAATGAACTAGAACGGAGATTGCGAGTCAGGCCTTCAAGTCCAACATCAGTCCAACACCTGAGCTCACAAATGCTCTTCTGGATGAATGGGCAAAAATTCCCACACATTCACTCCAAAGTCTTGTGGAATACCTTCCCAGAAGAGTGGCAGCTGTTATAGCTGCAAAGGGGGGATCAACTCCATACTCATGCCTATGGATTTAGAATGGGATGTCAAAAGTTACCGTAGGTGTCCCAATAGTTTTGTCCATATAACGTATGCAGGTGAGAGCAGGCATGCAGCCGAGGATTAAGAGTCTAGCTCAAGGGCTCATAGACATGACTATTCTGCAGAGACTGGGCTTGAACCAGTGACCTTCCAATCACAAACACAGAGGCTAGCCCACTGAACCACACACTGTAGGTCACTATAGGACTACATGCTATTCATGATAGTATTGCTCTTTGACCTGAAACAATGGAAATTTTACAAGTAATTCCTTTTCATCATGCCTGTGGTATAATACCACTGGAATTCGACAGGCAGTTAAATCCAAATAATCTTGTGGGAAATAGAAATAATAATGAGTGTTGCTTTTGAAAATACTGTAAGGTATGTATGAATAATTAGATACCACCCAAACCTACTACAGAGACTGTAACGAACAAGGTATTTTAAATATCTTCAGCTTTTACAGCCCCCCAGTACCTTACTTTTTCCATTTCCATATTGCTTTGTCTCATATTGTTTGTATTTTTTTAATTATTAAACACCCGTAACATTTACAGGCCTGGGGATGGTTACACAGCAGTATGACAATGAATATTGTGTAAATTCTATATAACGGAATTTCTGTGGGTTGCATTGTCACAATGTTATTAGTAATGATTCTGAGAACTTCTCCAAAGTAAAGAACAAGCTCTGAGAAATCATTCATGGTGGTATTGCTCCTTCAACTAAAATTCATTACCACAGAGAACATCTATCAATGAACAAATGCTTCTCAAAACCCTTGTAAATGCTAATTAGAGCTCATTTGACTGAAGGAATGAGTGGATGAGGGAACTTGATTAGACAGGTTCTTTGGTAAAGACTGCAAAACAAAGGAAAGAATATTCAGCTAATATGAGAGCCATAATGAAGTATGATTTGCATTCCACAGAATCAGATCACATATTTTGTCAAATGCTTTTTGTGATTGTTGTACTAGTTACAATGTATCAAAAATCAATTGACCTAAAGTTATACTTAACTAGCTTAAGCTTTAATTTTCATGACCAATATGCCAAAAGCAATGAGTATTATATTCATATATTTGTCTATAAACACCAAGTTGTACACCAAGTTATTTATAAAATATATTATAAAATAATTTCGGGATTAATGTAGTAATCCCTGTTGTCTTTAGTGATTTGTAGCAGAGATGGTCATTACCAGAACATTCTGTACTATGGTATATCATGACATCGATCTTAGCGGACTATGCTACTGCTTATTTGAATGTGTGACTCAGAGGAGTAGCAGACATGCATTTATAAAAACACAGTAATGTCAGGAGAATACCCATGGGCAGGCTAAAGAGAAGCAAGACAGGTCATGATGAGTCATTTGTTCAAGGAAATATGGCGAAACAAAAAGTACATCATCTTCTCAGGCTCTTATGTTCGACAAAGACCGCAGGAGGAACAAGCAGAGATGTTCCATCCCTCTGAGCTACAAAAGCTGAGTGACATCAGGTGGGCTGTGGAGTCCCTGTGTGCTGTAACCTAATGGACAGGCTGCCTGCAGTTCTGTGTCCTAATGGAGAATGATGATGAAACAGGGGAGACAGGTCTGTGGAAGCATGGGGCCTATTTAGCTGAGCTGACATGATCTGTATTGGCCAACTGGAGACATTTTTGACATATATGTGTGTGTGTATATATGGTGCATTCAACTAGTTGTCTCTTTCATGTTCTCAGTCTGTTTAAGGGGAATCCTAAGGGGATTTAAATCAAAATTGGAGCACTGAATTAAAAAAAAAAACTTATTGTGATGACTACTGATAGACTTAAATGAACAATTTTATTGTGATAAAACATTTTGCGATATCACCCAGCCCTAAGTGCTGACTGTCCTCTCCAGCATTTCGACTTTGGAAATGGGGATTTCATAGACAGAGGCCACATCATTCGGGGGGAGCAATTCCAACTGCAGGCACTACAGTTTCAGCTTGCCAGGAAGTGAGGTCTTATCTATACTAGCGAGGCCTTTGATGATTTCTTCCCTTAGTTGGTCACTCTGATCTGAGTCTTCAAGGCTCGTGTTGTACCACTGCCTTAGACTCTTGACTGGCATCTCTGATACCATCGGAATGGGTGTTTCATCAATGTGACATCTCTGCTCCACGGGTTTTCCTTTGATAATGGATGTGCTCCTGGATTTGCTGGGATTCAATTTCATCCTCGCCTATGATATATCAGCATGCAGCTTTTCCAGCAGCCGCTTGCTACGGTTGAGGTCAGAGTGGTGATGTCATCCATGTAGGCACAGATGGGAGGTGGTCACTGTCCAGCCTGCAGACGCTCTCCTCCTAAAGCCCATTTTGAAGCTTGTATGATCACTTCCATTGCCATAGTGAAGGCTAGTGGGGAGATGGTGCACCTCGCCATTATTCCCCCTTCCAAACTTTGCCATGATGTTGTGTACTCTGCTGTTGTAGTACAGAATTGCAAATATTGGAAGTAGTTTCTGTCCAGGTTTGTGATGGTCTTTGGCACACAAAAGAAGTGAAAGGCTGTCCAGAGGAGAGAGTGGGGGACAGATCCAAAAGCATCAGCTAGGTCCAGGAACAGGACATGTAGATCTCTTCTTGCAGAATGGATTTGATGCCATATCATTCTTGTGTGTTCTAAGCATCCCAGAAAGCCTGGTGTACCAGCTGTTCGTACCCATGTGTCAATCAAATTGTTCTAAGTTGGACGTTATCCTTTGAACAACAATGCTAAAGAATCTCTTATCATCAACATTCAAGAGATTGATTTATCGGAACTGGTTGATGTTCAAAGCATCCTTTACCTTGGGGATTAGTAATCCCCCTAGTCTTCGGCATTCTTCTGGAATGGTTCGCTTCTTCCAAGCCACCTTCATTAGCCTCCATAGGAACCGTAGCACATTTGGAGCATTTGCGTATAGTCGGTAAGGAACTCCATTTGGTCCTGGAGCTGAAGCAGGATCCAACAGAATCCAGACACACTTGCAAAACAAAATGGCAGTCACGCCCTACACACCGCAACAGCCAAACACACTGGAAACTCATACACACGATCCAAAGCGACAGTGTTGGAAGGGGTGAGTGAAGATGTAAACCAAAAAGCGAGCGGAGAGATCGAAAGCCGAATAATAATAAAGTACCAAAAGGGCGAAAATCAGAAAACTAGAAACAAATCAAAGTCATACACAGTCAGAAAAGCAATCAATAACAACAATCGATGAGCGGATGCAGTAGGTTCTGTGAATGTTGGGGGAAGGGGGGTTAACATTCTTACCTGTCCAGGCATGGCAGGCGGTGGAGGCCAAAAATATGGGTTGTTAAACCGAGGCTCGGCCATCCTGGAACAAGAAGATGGACAGTGTATGACCATTGCCGTGGCAACATCATGGCAAAGATACATTTGGTAATTCAGATGTGCAGCATTGTTTTAATTACATTGCACTGCATTATAGCCCCTAGACAGTAGTGAGAGAGAGACTGCACTCTGAGTCAAACTTGGGTACCCAGAGCCCCTGGGAACACGCAGCTCTCCATGGTTCACTGTGCCACAATCACCCAGTCACCCACCCAGTACATTGAAAGAACTCCACTCAGTTATCTGCTGCAATCATTTTCACAGGCCAGCTTAAGTTTATTTACATGTAATATCAAATCAGAAGCTCCCCAGTAATACAGCCAGGTGGGGCACCCATCCCAAACAAACCTAATGCCACAAATGACACTCCCTGATTCTGGCCTTCAAGGCCTCGCTGGGAATGCTCATTATCAGCCTTAACAGCGCTTTAGGTCACGTGAAAACGACAATTCAAACCACACCGGTCGGTCATATTCAACCATGTTTGAATCAGCTTACGTTACCAAATATGGGTAATTCAGTTGCCTCACAGCTTCAGGGATAGGTATAATAGTCCGGCCCCCACTGTACAGCTGTGGGGGTTGATACCTTCACAGGCAGGGTAACCTACGAACACAAATGGCCCTTCGTGTACCAGGACCCAGCGATGTTCTGGTGCCCTGTCCAGGCATGAACACACCAAGGCAGATCCTTCCTGGGAACCCCAGCCATCACAGCCGTAAACAGTTTACAGGAAAACATTATCAGAGCATCGGGGCATGAACGAAACAGGCACTGTAATTGCTTCTAGCTATTACATGGGCATTTTTTAAATATATATTTTATTTACTTACTTTTTTATATATTAGTATTACTATATGGAGTTCTCAAGGAAACTCATTTCATTGCCTGCATCTACCACCGTTTATTGTACTGTCGTGCGTTTGATAAATAAACTTTTAGAAAATTTGACATGATGTGAAATACCACGATAGTTACAGGAACAGATATACTGAGAAAGAACACAATTTGATTCATGTAAAACTTACTTGTTGTTTTTTTTCACCACAAATAATCAAATCAAAAGAATGAAAAAAAAATTATTAGCACAGATATGTTGCAGTAATAAAAACGTTCTCTAAAATAACAAACACAAAATATTAATGATTTTAAAAATGTAGATATCTTTTTGCCTGTAAAACTATTTCTAAACTCAAAAATCACCAGGAAACACACCCCAAAATTTGTGTGACTTGATTCCAGTGATTTGTCTGGCTGGCAGCTCAATCAAGGATAATTAAGACCTTGGCTAGAGCAAAAGCCAACACAGACAGGGGGTCCTAGGAGCAGAATCAGGAAAACGGGTCCTGTGTTTGAGCCTGGGGTCAACCAGGGGACACCAGTGTAAGCTAGATTTACCACCAGCTGGTCTAAATTAAACGTGATCGGGCTTCATTCCCAAGCGTTCCATAAATTATCCTGACATTCTTAAAGGCTGTGTAATGGATTTTTTGCGGGGGCAAGTTTAAGGTAATGGTAAACCTAAAAGGAGACATTTGCTTAAAAGTAAATTAGTCACCACATAATTTATTTAATCAATACTTAATAATCCACACCTTCTGAACAATTAAACGAATATTTGCACTACATTTAAAGTTACAGAGGCTCCGGAACTACAAGCATTATGCTCTGAGATATGTTATCCCATGCAAAAACACTCCATTGTTTTAACTGAAACGGAAACCAGGGGGCCAAATTTAAGGCAGCAGGACAACTGTCTACATCTGCAATCCATACCCCTAACCCCACCCCAAAATAAGAAAAAAGAAAAATGCACAACATTCCAAAATTCCAAGTCTGTGGCAAATGGAAAGTTGTGGCTATGGGGGAACAGACTGTGGAAACTTCTAAAATGTAATACAAGCAGTCAAGTATCTGTGGCACATGGTGACAACAAACAGGTCAACAGGGACTGTTCTCACTACAGTGAGGAAACCAAACTTCATAATGAGCAACATGTTACAAAGTAAAATGTTCCTCGGGGGAGACGTGCCAAAGCTTGTACATATTCACAAACGCGCCATTCCCATGTTTCTAGAAGTACCAATTTTTGCCAACTTTTGAAGCTTGGCAACATCCAACATTGAGAGACTCCAACGAGACAGAAGGACTTGACTGTAAAAATGTGGACGCAGATCAAGATCATCTTAGACTCACCCACAAAAACAGCCTCAGAACATATAAATGTCCGAGGTAACTCTGAAAATGACACCAAGGAAATGTTATTTCCTTCAGGCCCAGATTAACATTTTTGCTCTTAAAATAATATAAACAGTGCAGAAGTTATTCAAAGACTTTGCTCAAAAGATATCACAGAATATGACTTTCTTAAGGCAACACCATTTAATGATAGCAAAAAAAATAAATAATCTTAAACCATCAAGATGTGTAAAAATGCACAGAAGCTATGAGACCAGCACTTGTAGCCTATAAACTTTCTAGTCTGAGGGAAGCAGGGATGGAGTATAACGAAACACAGAAATAAATGGGTCAAATCATGGCTAACTTTATTAAAACAAACTGCTAAAGTAAACAAACCGAGACGGAAGCATGTTTACGCTCCTAAGGTCTTCGGGAATAGCGAGTTTGTGTGTGTAAATGTTGCGTACATGCACAAAGCGTGCATCTGTGAACACTTGTTTTTGAAGTCACAAATAGACCAAAGAAAGGAAAATAAAGTGGTGAGTCCAAGTATTTATAAATAAACAAAACGTGACTACACGAAACGACATAGAGTATACAAAAAATAGCACAATCCCGAATGTGAATGTCAAAATACTACTGTTTACCATACATTAAGACCTAACACTGTCCAAACGAACAAAATCACGATTCACACAAAAGTTAAGATTGTTGGGTCAGAAATCTAAAGAATTCTTTAATCTCTTCCACTTCACTGTTACCAACGCAAAAATAACCCTAAAACAACAACAGGCACTCACAGTGAAGTATGCACTGTTTAGTGAGTCTATGCACAACTGAACAAACGCATCCACGTTATGAGCAAATTATGGAGGCTGTAGCAGGACATAACTAATTCGACTATTTTACATTTCTAAATTTTCTGTTGTTCTAAAGCACCTTCTGCACTATATTATTAAGCTAAAAGTTAATCCTCACAAATGACTTCAAGTTTACCAAAAGAATCGACTGGGTCAGTGTTGGTTTTGAAACATAACCTATGTCGCTAAAACTCGGCATCCTACTCGACACGTCAACTAGGCATGTCAAGTTAGCGAAAATGTCAGAATTTCACAGGTTATTTCCAAATACGAAATCCGCGACTCAAAAAACATTACAGAGGAAAGGATTTTACAGTTCAATGCATCCGGACCAATCCTGTCTAACTTCATTTATTCATCGGAAACTAATTCAGCTTCAAAGAACATCATAAAAACTGATATTTACAAAACTATCCGCTTTTAAAGCAAAAACAGTTCACTTCAGCTATATTCTGCATGCACCTCTAATAAATAGTCAGCATATAATCCATCTAGAAAAACAAGAATGATAAAATAGCACACTTTATAACTAAAAAAAAAAGTTACCTAACTTTTCCTTTATTCTACCAGATTCCCCAGGTGCAATTCCAAATAAAACATTTTTAATCGGCTTTCAATCGAAAAGGTTCTAGTGCGAGATTTCGGGAGAAAAGAAACCGCGGGTGCCGGTGGTCCTCTCCAATGCCTCTCCCACATTCTCAGACAGTTTTATTAAAATTTTCAGACAAAAGGAAAACAAAAATGGCAGCCTGTCTTATTTTTATAAGGACGGGACGCCATATTCTGCAGCTCCTAAATTTTACAAGCAAGAATTCGCCTTTGTAAGAAAATGGATCAGTCGGGGACCATGTATGTATATTTTTGTCGGGAGTTTATCAGGGTTACGGACGCCGATGATTGTTTACGAAGACCTGCAGGTTTGAATAGCCCGGCTCAAAAAAAAAAAAGACACTTCCTACAGCAATCATGCCTTGCAGAATCGCATCACATTTGACGCGCTACGCAGGCTTTGCCAAATAAATCCACCAGCAAACGAGCAGACGCCGATTCTGCAACATTGCATCTGCGTTTTTCCCTCCCCCCTTTAGATGCGCTCGGAAGCTGTCTTTTTTAAAAACATGCATTCGTTTGTTTTTTCTTCTTTTTGGGGCATTTTGCAACTTTTTGAGAGACTCAAATCAGTCAATCCACCCGTTTTAAAATCAAACTGAAATAACCGGCCCAAACCTTTAAAAGTTGTCTGACGTAAAATATTGGAAGGATTTCATACAGACCTGGGACCTCGGTTGCAGATTTAAAATAAATGTATATTATAAAAGGTTATGATGTTCTTTCTGCCTGCCTTCAATCGGAGTTCAGACCTTCCGGGTCGCCTACTGTTCACTTCTGGGTGCTGCAGGCGTAGAATAGCCTTCATTACCGTGCAATTGCCGGCGATCCGCTCTGCAGGATAATATTTACATCTGCAAGAAAAGTGAACAAATCGGTGGAGGAAACAATGGAAAAAAATTAAAAAACGGATCCTGCTCCGATGCATCCAGTTGCGTGGATATTGTAGATGCAGCGTGAAGGACCCTACAAATTAACCCGACACCTTATATAGCACTAACAGCGTACTGGGAAAGAGACAAAGGATGTTTTATAGTGAATAAACGTTGCTTCAGGCCGGTAACTACACATAAAAAGAATGAAATGTAGCCAAGAAGATGTTACTCCATGGGCGTCGTTAGGTCCAATCACTAGGGGTTATGGCCCCGAGTATTTTAAGCCTAGCCTCGAGTATTTTAGCCCCGATGCCAATCTTCCTTCAAGAAATAAAAAAAGTAAGCCCCCAGGTAAACTTGACTTAGCCCCTGGTCTTTTCAATAGCTAGAAACTCCCCTGTGTTACTCCATGTGTCAGATTATCTTAAGTGTTGGTGGGAGATCCTTGATGGTTTGAAAATCAAAATAGTAAAAACGACGTGTTGTTCTTTCCCGACATTGCCTTCATTTTTCTCTTTTATTAATATTTAGGCGAAATCCAACACAAGTTCTGCATATAGGCTACAATGCCCCGAGGCTGTGCATCGCACCATCCACCCCCCTGGAAACGGGCGATTGTGCATCCCATTTTAAATTACCCTTTCTTTCCCGGAGCATGACACCTTACAATGCCCGCAAGACTCTCCTGATCATTAGGCGTCCGTATAACGGAAAAATATTTTTATCTAACAGGCAATGAACATTTTTATTACTTCGCCAGTAACTATTTATTTAAAGAAAGCCTGACGCTTTATCGAATATGAAACGACATGCCCAATATTTTGCAAATGGAAAAAAAATATTCAACAAAATACGACAGGTAATAAATGTGATCTGTTGGCGGTTATGGCGTGTTAAAGAAAGGGACTGCAGCCCAGACAAATATATGCTTTTAATAAGGGTATTCCATGTGTTGGTTAAGTATTTAAATGCAAATAAAAAATTTAATACTCTGTCTAAAAATGAAGTAGAAACTTGGACTTATCTAGACTCATTTTGGACGGAACAATAATAATAAGTATTATTATCATTCGATATTGCCTGGGGCAAAGAGCTTAAATCCGAAGACAATTCGCCTAATTAAAAAAGTGTCAAGAATATGCTTCGTTAGATGGTACTAGGTCAATGTTTGCCACTAGATGGCAGTGGTTATCAATCCGTACTTTAGACGCACACATCAATCTACCCATAGGCCGCACACAGTAGGTTACCCAGGGACCCTGCTAGAGATTTTGGGCCCCTTGAAAGCATATCATATTGGGCCCCCAACCCAGATCAGTCCAATTATGCTGTCAGTCAGGGGCCCTTGGAATCGTCCTAACCTCCTCTTTACGGCGCCCCTGATGTAACCTGTACAGATTTCTGGATTTCTAAAGGCACAAAATAATATATTAATGAATGGATGAATCAATGAATAAATGAATGAATATAATGTTACACGTTGAGAGCGATGAAAATCCAGTAAGACTCCAAATTCTCCAAAACTGAACACCAGTCACGTGATCATTTTCGGATGGATAAACTGGTCTTGCTGCGATTCGGGGCAAATTGGAAAACACCCGAAAGGCATGCAGAGACGCATGCATACCACAGGTAAGGTGAGGCTGGCCAAGGCGCCACGTCTCGTGGTGGGAGGAGCTGTAAAGCTGGAGCCCGAGAGGAACATTTGTTTGAGCACTACGGTGTCGGGCTCCGGCGGCGGGGGGAGCAGGTAAGGTGTAGCCTCCCTCGTTGACTATTCCAGTTCCTGTTTCTTTTCTGCCCATCTCCTCTTTAGGCACCCCCATCTATTTCCCCCTGTACTGATCCAAACATTTGCAGAACACATAAGATCGGTGCATTACAGAGTGCAACGTGCGAGTAAAACATTCCGGCTCTGTCAAGCTCATTTTCCTCTCTTATCTGCGCGTGTATAGGGTCATAACGGCAGTTGTCAACGGCTTCTTCATACTTATTACCATCGTGATAACCGCAGCGAAGATTTATTTTCCTTGTAGAAACTGTGTAAAAACCTACGTACCATTCCACGGGTACATAGTTCGTGTGATGCAGTAATACGCAGAATCTGTCCTAGATTGTTTACAAGGTGTTAATAGCTGGAGTTTGCGGCGTTTCCCCTGCAATCCATATTATCTGTATAACTTTAAACCTGGCAATGAAATGAACCTGAAATCGAGCAGACACAGTAGGTGACAATGGATACAGGAACTATGAGGTGTTAAACCACAAATTTCTTTTAGACACACTACTATCTGAACTGCCTGTGGTGAGCCAGTGTGAGATCAGGGGAAACCGCGATAAAACCCCCTGGAGATAAATTGCTGCGGATTTCTTTTACTAAAGATTCATAATTATATATAATCACATATGCTTCTGTCATTAAAAAAGTCACCATAGAAGTGCATTCTTACTTCAAGTAATTAAACGTGATAATTATTTAGAAAAAAACTAAATCACAGGAGTTCCCCTAAAGCGGGACTCGATTCGGGTGATTGTTACGCAAGTAGGGATCGTCAACCTGCCTATAAACGGACAAACGGCAAAACGTTTGATTTGGTAAAAACTATGTCGGGTACGATCTTAAATGCCATGTCAATGGTTTACAAAAAAAATGCATTTTTATCAAAATGTCCGTTAGAATTCGCCACGGTGTTTTCCCCTGGTTACAAGGTAGGCCTATGGGTAAATACAGTGTTTCCCAGCCTAGTCTTCAGGCACCCACAGACAGTCCATGTTTTTGCTTCCTCCCAGCTCCCACATTTTTGCTCCATAAACTAAAAAGAAAACGTGGATTGTCTGCAGTTCCCAGAAAGGACTGAATTGGGAAACACGGGGTTAATATCAGTCAGAGCTTCTTGTCTAATTTTCCTCACAGGGGTCGGCCTTGGACACCACATAGAGAGGCCATGCAACCCTCGAAAACAAACAACGCAGAGGCCCTGTTGAGTGACACGAGCAAACCTCAACTGTTCATTGACTAGGGAAAAAGTATCAGGAAGTCAGAAACTAAATCGGACCAAAGGTTATATGAGCTTTCTACCTTTCTAGGCCTATAAAGGCTCCAAGATAACTAGGCTACAAACTAAAATAAAATACATTTGCAGTGCAATGGCATACACCGATCAGCCTTAAAACCATTTACAGGTGAAGTGAATAATATTATCTTGTTTCAATGGCACCTGCCAAGGGTTCCATTATATCTTAGGCAAGTTCTTGAAGTTGATGTGCTGGAAGCAGGAAAAATGGACAAGCATAAGGATCAGAGTGACTTTGATAAGGGCCAAATTGTGATGGCTAAACGACTGGGTCAGAGCATGTTAAAAATGGCAAATCTTGTGGGGTGTTCCTGGTATGCAGTTGTCATGCTGGACTCCATTTGCCTTGGAGGATGGAAGTCAGCACTGGGAATGACATCACATCCAATTTAACTGCATTCCAAGCCAAACAAGTCGGATAGCAATTTAACAATACCAATTCAATCGAGGTTCATTGTTAGCAATAACAGTTGAACATTACGTGATATTTTCCACATACAAACACCATAGCGATATGTACACAGATAGAGACTGGACAGTACTGGGTATACGACTGATTTAATGAGACACAAATAACTCATAAGTAATAATAAACAGTATATAAACTACAGCTTTCACTCCTGATGATGAAATGCGCATCCATTTTGAATTCTGAGGTCGGGGGTGGAGAGGTTCCTCTGACTTTTCGAGTCAGAACTCTGACGTCAGGGGGCGTTCCAGTTGAAATTTCCTGCTAGGAACTCAGAAATTCTGACTTCTCAGTTCAAAGGGAATGCACTATCGGTACCTACCAAAAGTAGTCCAAGGAAGGCCAACCAGTGAACCGGCAATGGGGTCATGGGTGTCCCAGACTCATTGATCCTCAAGAGGAGCAAAGGCTAGCCTGCCTGGTCCGATCCCACAGGACAGCTACTGTAGCACAAATTGTTGAAAAAGTTAATGCAGGCTGGGATAGAATGGTGTCAGAACGCACAGTGTTCACACATTGCTGCTTGCTGTATATGGGGCTGCATAGCTGCAGACCAGTCATAGTGCCCATGCCGACCCCTGGCCACTACCAAAAGCACCTATAATGGGCACGTAAGTGACAAATCTGCACCATGGAGCAATGGAAGAAGGTGGCCTGTGGATAGGATGTGCTAGACAAACAAGTCTGATCCAGTGGCCCCACCTTGCAACTCACAGGACTTAAAGGATCTGTTGCTAACGTCTTGGTGCCAGACATCACAGGATATCTTCAGAGGTCTTGCAGAATCCATGCCTCAATGGGTCAGACCTGTTTTGGTGGCGCAAGGGGGACTTGCACAATATTACGCAGGTGGTTTTAATGTTATGCCTGATTGGTGTATATCTGTGTATGGTTTTGCATCAGTGTTATCGTTTTGAATTTTTTTATTTAGATTTTCACTGGGAAACACATATACAGGACTAACGAGGGGCTGACACAATGCAGATGAGGATGGTTAGCACAATAAGGTTGGGATAACTAGAAAGGCAAACCTGAGGAGAATCAGGAGGGATCCAGAGGACCAGCAGCGACCCCTGCTGGTCATACCTGGGAATGGACAGAACAGGTTGTGACAGCTAGTTACTGAAAAAATATCCTGATGTAGTGCCGTTGGGTATTGCTGTGGTTCTAGTACATTGCATAAGAGTCCCAGAGAGAGAGAAACCATTACTTTAGCTAAAAACAATATCGGAAAGTATGTGCCGTTTGTTTTTATTTAATTTCATTTGGTTGCGGAAGCAATATTCATAGTTCTCATTTAGTTGTAGTTTTTATTTTCGTATCTTTGTTTAGGGAAATGTTTTCGTTAACGATAATAACCATCTGTTGCATGCTAAAAGTATACATTGCATGGTCAGTTTTAGTTAAATTCTTATTTATTCTTGTGAGGGCTTCCTGGTACGGGAAACTAATTCCACGAGTGGAGACCTGTGGCTGACTCGTGTTAGGCAATAAATAAATAAATTAAATTAACCACGTTTTTAAACGTTTATTAAACAATAAACATAAATCAAAATAAAATCCCTAATCGTACTATATTACTAAGGTTCCACTGCCTAAACACGAGTTAGCCACAAGTCTCCACTCGTGGAATTAGTTTCCCCTACCAGGAAGCCCTCACATTTTTCTCAGAAAAACCGAGAGCATCCACCGTCCATTCCAAACCCAATGTCCCTAAAAACTCCCGCCCTTTACGCACCCATAACGTAGTAACCATAGCATGTTATTAAAGTGACAGAAACCCATTAGACACATTACTAAACAGAAATAAAAGTATTAAGACATTAAGAACACAAATAAAACACAACTAAATAAACTCCTAGGAGACATTTGGCTCCTACAATTCTTATAACATCCATTCCACACTTAATAAACGTGACTTATAGGAGCAGCTTTCTTGTACAGCGCTACCCCAAGCCTGACGCAAAGTGCACGGTTGCCTGGCTTGTTTACGGTAGAATTATGGACATTCAGGATCGCAGGCAGTCTGGCATTACTGCGCATGTCCCCCTTTCACGTGACGCATGAACCAGCCTTGTCGTGTTGCCTATATGGTGGCTATGGTGGGTTGTGTAGCCTATGGGAAGAGAGCGTCTGTGACATCTGAACATTTAGGCAGAAAATCCATTGACAAACTAAACAAAAATTTTAATTCTTATCAGTTAAAAAACCTGAACACCGACGTCCCTTCAGTATCAGTCTCATAACCTGTTTAACTACTGGGTGTGTTCAGGGGCACATTAACATGGTCAGAGGCCCTCGGGCTATTTCTGCTGTTTCAGGCATCCCTACTATTTTCTACGAAGTTGAAGTCGTTGACCGGGGATTGTGGCGATGATAAAGGTTGTCGACGGAGAAGTCACGGAGAGAACGGCAAAAGTTGTCGACCTGATGAGGAGGGGGGCTGCAATTTAAAATTGTATTAAACAAGGTTGGCTAACTTTTTAGTGGAGGCCCCTGTGAGCCTGTGCATTAAAGTGCCTTAGGGTGTGATAGGTGTGGCGTCTGAACCCCCACTCCCTCCCCCCAAGAAATGTTCTTGTTAAGTAGGCAGGTAGTAAAAAGATAAGCCTTTGACCACCCCAATAAATGAGCTTCTGAATCCGCCAAGCTTTAGGGGCTGGTACTGCATGCAGAATTTGTGGGGGTTTTCCCCTAAATATTAAAAAAGAAAAATGAACGCAGTGTCAGAGAAAGATGGGGCACTAGATTCCTCCCGTGATTTTTATTTTGGCTACGGGCCTAATAACTGATCTGGACCCCTTAAATTATCATTTCGTTTTCAAAAGCAAACGCAATGTTTGGAAAGCCGTTGAATTTCTATACCACCGCGAGTGCAACAGCCATCTACTCCCGTCTGCAAATCTACCGCACTCCTGTAAACGAGGACAGGTAATCCATAAATCCTCTCATTCATAACACCGTCAAACGGGTTTACCAGGAACGATGCATCGGTCGCTGGTGAATCAGCTCCATACGTGATGCACAATGCACCCAGAAAGCATCACTGGATGTGTTTAAACTTTCAGGTGGAGTAGGGTGGGGTGTGTAACAGGCGTCTGAAAGAGTCGCGTAGAGTCAGAGCAGCTGCTGAATTGAGCAGAACAATGTAGGTCCACGGGAGAACGATTTTATTTCACCAGTGCGTTTCGTGACAGATGGATGGGTTTAACTTGACGGCATAAATGGCAAAGGAAATAAGAGTGTTGTAATACCTTCAATCCCCATCCACCGCAACTCACTGATTACGAAACACTGTTTTTCTGGGTATGTATTATTTTTTTTTAGCTAATTAGATTATGGTTACATTTAAGTGACTTCAGACTGACACTCCGTGGAAATTACTTCACGGTTATCTAGCTACATGTAATCAGCTATCATTCTAATGAGTGTTTTTATCCTGTTCTGTTTGAGCTTCCCCTAGGGACTTGGTATGCGTTTATTCCTGCTGAACTTCTTAATTGTGGTTTATGCTTTTGTACTTTGGCACATGACGAGCGTTTACTAAATGTTATACAGCTTTGGAAGTGTGTTTGTGTTAAAAAACGAGAAAAACAGCGTTTTATTTTTTTTTTGCAGAATTGCTTCAAATCTTGAGTGACAAAATAAGTGGTGATCATTCAGCCGCTAGGAACAGAAGTATTAGTATCAATTTAAGAGAATTTATCTTAATATATCTTGCTAAAGCAATCATTTTTTTTCCCAGCACCTGGGTCCTCAGAACTAAAATTAGCCTATCAATCAGTTGTAATATTATTAGCCTATATCTCATAGGTTCCTCGTTTTTGATATCCATGATATATCGTTATGTTAATGGTTTTATTGTGCATTCACCCAGTCACTGTGCATGTGTGACAGTAAAAGTGTAAAATGAAGAGCTCGAGAGAGAGATGATGGCTCTATATTACGGAGCCAGTTGGTTGACAAATGACCAAAGGTTTTTGATTACTTTTTTAAGTGATTAAAGTGGTTCCTTCCATATAGCGTTCAAACTGCTTGATAGACCTTAATTACTGTTCCTTTAAAGCAAAGGAACCGAATCGATCTGCCGCCAATACTAAGAATTAAGTAATAATCTTCAGCTGCATTAACCTGTGAAGCGGGTCACCGCCAGACTGAAAAACATAATCGACTATTGGTTTTAACAATCTGTATATTTAACGAATCTGTTATGTTTAAAATGGTGACAGCAGGCCTATGTGAACATTCTCGCAAATAGTACTTTGTTTAAATACATGCATGTTTCCAAGCTAAAGGGTTTTATTCAAATCTCATTCAAAGGAAATAGCCATTATAGTGGCGTTTTCATTGAAGCCTGAACGTAGGGAAACTGACTAATATTTCGGAGTCGCAAACAAGCGATTTTTCCGTTGCGGGAGAGAATTAAAATGAACGTTTTAGTAGTTTTTCTTTTGCATTTACTCTCACATTTACTTAATTTGTCTCTGAAATATTAACGATAATGTATTCTGGGGGTACAATGACCCAGTGGGCAGAGAAGAGAGGAAGATGCTTTGCAGCAGGAGCTCTCCGCATGTGGAGGAGGCGAATAAAGAACAATGGTAGTTGCAAGGGCCACTATCTAAGGTTGGTGACAGGAGACAAATAAAGGGTCAAAGTACTGTCCCAGGGAGAAACTAATTACTAACTGATTAACAAAAAGCAATCATATGCTAAAGAAACGTTGCGTGCCTAAGCATTCGAGGACTGAAGATTTGGTAAAAGGATGACGCATAAAGAGTAAGTAACCAATCAAAATGAGTAAACAGGACAGAGGAGTATCAGATTGCGCACAAATTAACCAATGAAATGTAATTTATTCGGTATCCAAAAAATGATAAGAACTGATGTATAGGGAGTGACGCCATTGTCAGGCTTGAGATGGACTCTGCCTTTGATCAAAGAAATAAAATGGTGAAAAGGAACGGTTTCTCTTCTGTCAAAGGCTAGGTTTGGGCGTTTTAACTTCTGCAACTTTTTAAGGGGAAAATAATGAATATCTGTTAAATTAAATGAGTGCATGTCTCAGTTTGTAAACTCCAGCTCCCCTCTCAGGCAGGTGTGATAGTTTTTCTGCTACAGGGCAATTTATCCTCTCAATCTCGCTTTTTAAATTTGGCAGATTTTGGCCCACAAGTGCAGCCACATGGGACCACCAACCACTCAATTCCTCTTTCAAAGTAAACATTCTGTAATAAAATACTAAGTGTTTAGGCAGGTGGCAATTAACTTTCAGAGTATCTTCTAAGGTACTGGGTTTAAATGGCCTTAGCGTGACGTTTTATAAAACGACAGGTATGTTTATAAAAATAAATATGAACGTCCGTCTGAACTAGCTTCTGGGTGACTGCACTCAGGCATCAGAGACCCTGCTTAAGTCATGTGAAACAAGAAAGCAGATCTGGTCTGGAGAGGCACATGAAAGCACAGACACCTGGAAGGCAGGATCTGAACTGTAAGCTCTGTAAACTCTCAGATAGTGGGGTTAATTGGGAGTAAGTATACACTGCCGAAACTGCGAAAGAACCGCCCAGGGTGAAAAGAGCAGATGCTTTATCTGTGGTACAGTAAAGGCACAGGTGTTGGGGGGAGGAGGCATGGCGAGGGGCTTTGGTGATGATGGCTGTGTTTACAGCGGCAGGAGAATTGGTGAGGCACTCCAGCCTCGGTGATGGATGGCGTCCTGGAGACGGCGGTAACGTTGGGCCTCTGTAAGGTGGGCTGTGGCCTCCTGTCCCTGCCCACACTCAGGTCCCACCTCAGCGCCGTCGGCCTCTGCTGCAGCTGCCTGCTGCTGTTCACCGACCTCGGCGTCACAGGTGAGCGGGATGCTGCTGCTGCTTCACCGCTGCACTTTGGGCTGTGTCCTGCCGGCACCTTACCTCCTCTCTCCCCACCCCCAGCATTCCTGTTGCTACTGTGGTTGGCCGGAGGCTCCAGACTGCACCCACTGGCCACGCCCAGCGACATCATCGCCCTACGCTTCCTGCTTTTCTTGGGGCGGGCCTATGGTACAGCCCTGCTGTTGACGGCCCCGCTTGTTGTCGTGGAGATGGCCTGCAGGAAGCGGTGGCCTCGAGGGCGAGGTTGGGCCAGGCGCCGGTGGATTGTAATGGCACCAGCTGGCATGAATGCTAAGGATGGCAGTCAGGAGGCGGCTCTGGCACACGGCAGCGCCTTCCTCAGCTGCTTGGTCGTCTGGGTCATCTGCGGCCTCCGCGGAGGCCTCGGTGCTGGGTTGGACGAGCGGCGTGCCGAGGCCTGCATGCTGAGGACGGGCTCCCTGTCCATGTGCCTCCCTGACATGCCCGCTGTCACCCTGGCTGCCGTGGGGGACCCCGCACTAGTGCTGTTTGGCCCAGCTCTCCTCCTGGCCCTGGCGTTGAGTATGAGTCTGCCAAGGACTGAACCAACCCAAAGTGGCCTAGTGATTCCGCCTGGGCCCCTCCTACCCATATCCTTGTGTGCACCGGATGCTGCGGGGTCTCCCTCTAAAAACAGCGAGTGTCCCATCCCTCAGCATGTCACCGTGACGCTGGATCCCTCTAGCTGCTCCCTGCAAATGGCTGTCCCCCCAGGACATGTGGCACAGGGAGTCCACACATGGGAGTGGGTCACTTCCTGCGTTCGAGGAAGGGTGCTGATTGGACTCGCATGCGGCATTGCCCTTTACCTTTTCCCCCCCTCGATAAGCGTCAACGTGGTACTGATCAGGTACCTGGAGGCTCTGGCTGATTGGACGCTGACCCCCCTGCTATCTCCGTCTAAGAAGGACATGGCTATCAAGCAGCTGCTGCTGCTCACCTTTCGGAGAGATGGCTCCCCCGATCTCACCGTTCACCTTAAGGAGGCAGCGAGAAAGGCATGAGCTCTATGGGTGTGAAACTGCCTGCTTCATGCCACGGAACAAAGCTACAACTGGCCTTTTGATTGCCTGCATCGCTGTGAGCAGAAGTGTCAGTCCTTGTCATCTCTTCTGTCATGAAGAGATTCCCTCAGCCTCAAAGCGAATCACAGACTAGAAGTTGCCGTCTCTCTCGCTTGGGCTTTCGGGGTCCATGTCTGGTGAAACTGTACATAAATCGCTCAGAGAACAAAAATGTCAAGGAGATGACGGGCAGACGAAGGGACAGAGAGATGGAAACGGCGGTAAACGCTGAACGACAGCCATGACCAACACGGAAATGGTGGCCTATAACAGATGGACATCACTTTTATATGTGGACATTACAACTACACAGAGGCAATCCCGCTCTTCCAGATTTCGCTTTGGTTTGTGTTGCCTGGCTTGCTCCTGGTATTTACATTGGCCCTTGGTACGTTATAATCCTCATGTATACTGATAGTGGCTCCTGCCAAAATTCCTCCTGGCAATTACGCTGGTGAAATTCCTCACTTTCATTAGCCTGCGACGACAAACCGGAAACCTTAGTGAAGTAGTTCAACAGCAGAGGTCTCCCGGCAACCACTCGTGACTGAAGGGAGGAGGGGGTACTGGGAAAACGGAGCTCTAAGCTGAGAAAAAAGTTTGTTTGGGATGCGGGAATGGTGGATTGTTGTAGTGTGCTGCACTGCTAAACTGCTGTACAAGCACCTTTCTTGCTCTCAGGGGCGTGATCCTATGGGGGAAACATTCAGCAACTTTGTGCTCAGACTTGTGTAGGGCAGATGTTCTTACAGCAGAGAGTCTGGAGCTAAGGGGAGGTACCACCCAGGCCCACACATGTTCATGTGGTCCCCCAACTGCACAGCACCTTGTTTAAGTGTGTATGACATTCTGAGAATAAATGGCACTGTGTGTCAAACTCTGATCAAGTTTCACTGGCTGCTGAACATTTCTGAACAAATTGCTTCATATTTACTCAAGACATTCATCATTTGAAGCTGTGGAGTTAAAATGAACGATGTTGGATCTGGAAAGGTACTGAGAGACAAATTCGGACCAAATTTTTAGAAAAAACAAAGATTAAGTTGAGACTGTTGCTGCTTAGTTAATATCAAGGGTAGTTTAAAAGCATTTTTGCAGCATGAAACAACCTGAAATGGGGACAGTGATTAATTACTGTTTAGCCAGAATGAGGCCTCGGGCTAGCTAAAATGTGAGATGTTGCAATGTTGAGGGGATGCGTAAGGACAAGATAAAGCATCTGAATGTGGGAGCAGGTGGCTACAGGACCATGGCAGACAGTGAGAGGCGGTGATTTCCGGCTCTGCAGCAGCAAATACCTGCCTATCCATATGCATAGACCACCCTGCACTGTAGCGTCCAGGGTCTGCTTCTCCTGTTGCACACCGAGGGTGAGGAACCTGATTCATGGAGGGCTGGTGTGGGTTTTTGGGATGACCTCTCAATCAGCCAACAGCAGTGGTTCCCCAGGACTGGAGTTGAGAACCACTGCTTCATTATTGGCTGACAGAGGTCACCCCATAAACCCAGACCCACAGCGGGCTTCTGGATCCCCTCCCCTACAGTACACAAAGCTAGTCTGTTTCTGTATATATAGAGTATCACCTTTGCCATCTGCACCAGACTCTCCAAAAACCAGCTGGTTCGGCCATACGAGGAAATATCCGATTCGCTCTGAACTGATCAAACTGGATGACCTGGCTAGGATTTTAGGTATGTCCAAGGATAGCAAGAACATACCTAAGATTTTAGGTATGTCCCTGCTATCCACCCCACCAGCCTGGAAGGTGTGGCCGACGGCATGTCTCAGGAGCCCTAAACCCCCCGAAGGGCTGAGAGTCAGCGAAACATTTTTGTGCAACGAAGATGACAGGAAGATCCTACTGCCGGGGCAGCACCCTGCTCCGCAGGATTAGTGAGGAATGCGACGCAGGGGAGGAATTTGTATGCAACAAGGTGTATCGCCCGCCTCGGAGACAAAAGCTGTTATTTTATACACATCATCAATATGTAATAGTGATCTTTGTGTGTGTAGGGAGGGTATGATGGACTAGGGTGTACAATTAAAAAAATGCAAAAAAAAAAAAGTTTGAAATGTGAGTTTGAAAGTGAGTCTCCACTTTGATCTAAATGTACTATTATTGCTTTCTAGTTTCTCTGATAGTACACCACCTTCATCACCTTGTGGGTGGTGGTGGGGGGGGGGCGCTGTAGCCAGAGGGCTGGATGTTTGTGAAAGGAGGGACAAGCATCTGCAGAGAATGAGACAAAATGGCGATAAAAGTATATTTATGGAGGGAAGAAAAAACATGGGAACCAATTCAGAGTTAAACATGCAAGACAGGGATGATGCAAGAGCCATCCAACATAGGCTGGGTGTGAACCCGCTGTTAATAATGCAAAATAAGTCCGTGCCACAAGTTCGGTGCAAGCAGACCAAGGCGGATTTTGAAGCGCCCCGGGGCCACAGTCCCCTTCATATTTAACAGGGCCGTCTAATGTGCTGGTCACAGCTACCTAAATGTGGCGTGCTGGAGGCATATACGACAAACGCAGAAAAACATCAGAAAGAGGTTTTTTTTTGTTTTTTTTTTTAAGAGCATCATTTTCAGTGTGACACAGTGATGCCGTTCATTCTCATTTAGGAGCATCGCGTGTCAAACGGCAAAACGCAAGCTGCGTGACTTGCAGGGCACAAAGAACACAAGCTTGGCATGGTGTGCGCCATACCCTAGGAAGGGGGTGTAAAAGAAATTATACATTAGGCTTCCCACCAAATTTGATGAAGTTGGCCTTCCCAGCAGCGATTTCGGGGGAAGTGCAGCTTCGAGGGGAGAAGTTGGTTAGAATATCTACAATGTAGCATCACTTTCATGGGAGAGGGATCGACGGGCCAAACATAAATGTGAGGAACACTTGAATAGGGTGGCAGAGATGCTCGGTAACAAAACAAGCTAATCAATTAGTGGAGGGAAAAGAATGAGGCTGGGGACGGGGCACACGCAAATACCTACTTTATCACAGGTCCAGAGTGGCTCCTACTGTATAAAATTGACGAGAGACTAGTTCCAGGATCTGAGGATCAGTGTTAAAATGTGCAAGACAACAAGAGACTAAGTGTGCCCCTTTCCTCTACATCAGTGGGGGATTTAAGTGCATCACCACAGTGAAAGCCTGCAGAAAGGTCCAAAGCAGCCTCTCAACAGTCGTACCGCCTCGTTCGTGGCTGTGGGTGTTAGACACACTCATCCAATGTGTGCGTCATCATGTGTGAACACAACGCATCGCCTACGATGTAGGGAATCACACACACACCGCTCGATTTTCACCATTCTTTATTGTACATTGACACAAACCTCACTGACCTTTACCTGCAATAGCACATCAAAGTATGTTTAAAGAAAGAAAAATGTCCATGGAGGTTGCCCTCGAGTAACATCATCCCCACCCACCACCATTCCAGAGCTAAATGTCAGATTAGCAGCTCTGCTTCAAAGCTACTGCGGGAGAAGCACATCAGGTGACATAGGAACACGACATCCACCAGGCCAGCATCCTGACCTTCACACCAACAAAATGGTACCCTCAGAAAATCATCATACTAATAATAATAATAATAATAATAATAATAATGAAAACAGTCAGACCTGGAAATAAGATAGGGATTACTCATTTGGCCATCTTTGAGTAAGCCATGACCACTCATGCTCAGCCAGTGAGAACCTGGATCAGAGCAGCCCTGTCTTCTGAGGCCTGCTGCTTTGAGTTGAAGACTATTCCAGTGCTCTCAGGAGCCCCGGCAAATTTCTTAGCACCTCTTCTGAGATCCACATTTACTCAGTCCAGAAAGCTGCCATGTCTCTGTAACCATGGCTTCCCCCAAATAATCCATTACTTAGGAAAAATAAAATATGGAAAACTCAAAGAGAAAATCTTATGAACCTGGACAATCCTTCTTAAGGCCCAGGTCCTAGGAACGGTTAGAATAGCACTAGACAGCGTAGAATGACAGTAACAGATCCTTAAACTATTGATAATGTGTGGAAAAGAATCTGGAGAAATAACTGAAATGTCTACACTTCTTTGGTTGGCAATATTATTTGGAGAGCAATAGACTCAATGCACTTAGGGAAGACGCATAGGGATAAACTGCCTAACTACATTTCTGCAACATTTTCCCCAAAAAATCATCCATGGTCTAATCTCCATAAATGCCATTACACAATTGTTCCCGTAGCTTTCGAAGCTCAATGCGGTGCTCTGTTCACATGGAAAACACTTGGAGGCCCTCCATGTTTGTTTATAATGCATCTCAAGCATAAACGAGCTTCTGTGATAATGCATCAAACTACGTCAGCCAAAGCGAATCTGGCGGGTGGTACGGACAGCGTGGGTTGGAGGGTGCGTATCCTCAAATTGGCAGAGACCCAACTTATGTGCTTAAAAAAAAAAAAAAACTATGCTACATTGATGTATTTGAACATGTCCTCCCCCATCCATCCATTCATTGTAACCGCTTGTCCAATTCAGGGTCACAGAGGGTCTGGAGCCTATCCTAGACGTTACGGGCACAAGGCAGAGAGCAACCCAGGATGGGCTGCCAACACATCAATCACATATGCACACCTATGGGCAATTCGGAAACTCCAATTAACCTCTGCATGGTTTTTGGACTGCGGTGGATACCGGAGTACCTGGAGGAAACCCCATGACGACATGGGGAGAACATGCAAACTCCACATGGCAGAGACTTGAACGCTGGTTCCAGATGTGTGAGGCAACAGTGCCAACCACTGCACCACCATGCCACCCTATTTGAACATGTACTCATTAGTAAAGATGAGTCACATTATCGACACTGACCACAGGTCAGGTCCACATGAATTACATGTCTATGGATTATTAAAGCAACTAGTAGGGGTTTGGATCCAAAGTAGCTCATCAGGAAAGAGGACAACCATAACCTGTAGGAGAATCGCACCCGTTTTGTAAGAGGATATCGACAGGACGGATGGAAAGCTTTGATGCTCATTTCCAGTCCTGAAGTTACAGCAGCAGACGGGAATGGGGAGGGGGGGGGGGGGTATCACTGAGTCGACTTTTAGAAGCACTACAGACGCTGTGTTGACATGCTGGCACTGCCGTGAACACAGCCGGCAGGGGGTGGTGGTAAATTATCACAGAGAATAAGGTGTGAAGCATCTGGCAGTCGAGATAAGGGTGTCAGTGCTCCCCCTGGCAGATGGTGAAAGTGAGGGAGTAAGAGGCCCATCTGGGGGTAGTGGGAATCCTGCCCCCCCATCCCAAGTGATCTGTTCTCTTACACTTCCCCTGTTACATTAAGATTTTAAGGTAAGACTGATTTCAACAATCACACGACTTCACTGATTTGACCAGGGTGTATTTGGAATGGTCACGCATTGCACAGCAAGTCTCTCTGCAGAAACACAAACCAGACAGGACTGACCAAACAATTTATAAACGTTTCATTTAAGCGTCGCCGTTTCTT
This sequence comes from Mormyrus iriodes, assembly GCA_011763525.2. Lineage (NCBI taxonomy): Eukaryota > Metazoa > Chordata > Actinopteri > Osteoglossiformes > Mormyridae > Mormyrus > Mormyrus iriodes. The sequence continues at coordinate 23,052,173 of JAAGVU020000123.1, read as the reverse complement.
TAAATCATGAAGTTTCATGAGTGAACGGGGGCATTTTTTTCACAGGCCCCAGAGCCGCAGGTGCCCTCGGGTTGAGCTTAACCCTGGGCACTGTATTTTCCCTGACGACCTATCCTGCCCGATCCTAGAGGCGAACCGTGTTGATTCGAAGGGGCTGTACGTTCTTGCCGTTCGCATGGCTCTGACCCGGGCTAAAGTAGGGGTAGAGCTTAGCATGGAACTTCTCTCTGTAGGTATAGAGCCAGGACATGTCGTCAGCGTTATAGAACACCAAGAGGCCTTTGGGGTAGTCCAGGTAGACGCCCACCTTCTCCAGCTTGCTCTTGACGTTGAGGCGGGTCCAGGGCTCGGTGCAGGCGCTGTACTGGTTGCCGTCATGCATGACGATGCAGTAGAAGCCACGGCTAGGCTGGATCTGGATGCTACCCTTGCGGCTGACCGTCTCACTCGCCACTCCAATCATCCACTGGGTCTTCTCAGACACCATCACCTCCCAGTAGTGCACGCCGGAGCCGAAGCCCTCCGCCCCCAGAACAGACACTTCGACATCGAAGCGGCGGGGTGAGTCCTGCAGCGGCTGCGGGTGCAAGTTCCCGTACGCCACGATGGTGCAGTCATCCGATAGGATGAGGCGCTGGTGAGCTGTGATGGGGTCCAGGGTCAGGGCAGCCGGTACTGTGGGATGACAACACAGCATGAGCAGAGACTAGGACAGTGGTGCAATTCAAGAGACCCCTGATCATCATCACCATCCTGGCCGGTACTGCTGCAGGCAAACAGTCACAGGGCATGCTCAAGTGGACAGAGACAAGCCTCAAGTGGGTCTATAAACCATGAACAGTAATGGATTTTTTAAATGGATCGAAGCCCCTCTTGTTACATTATCTGAAACTAGACAAGAATTCATTACTCCCAGGCGCCGTGCAGAGCACCCCCTCAAGGCGAAGATGTGGATACCTCTCAGGCAATCACAGAAAAAAAGCAAGTTCTTTCAGCACGCAAGACAGCCTTACAGGTATCTTTTGTACTGTGTCCCTTGAAGCCACCATGAAACTTATTTACAAGCACTTACACAGCTATTCCTCTGCTTGTTCAGTTATGCAATGAGATCAACACCATCCTGCGTTTGCCAAAAAATAATAAAATTAAATAAAAACTCCTTGCACAATTTCGCATCTAAATCAAGTTTGTAGGCCATTGCTTTGTTCTCCATATTTACGGAGCGGCGCAGCAGGTATGGAGGATTGCCCATTGGTATCCTCCTGAAGAATTACATAACATCCTGCCTACATCCTGAAAAACACGTCCAAGTCTAAACAAGTGGGTCACACAAGATGGACAACTCATAGCGTAAAATATCCAGCACCATAACAGCCAGATTACTGGTAAGGGGGATACCATCTCC
>JAAGVU020000123.1:23032744-23044187 GCA_011763525.2 Mormyrus iriodes | reverse complement strand
AGTGAGGGGACACACACACACACACACACCCACACACGCCCACACCCCCACACCCCCACACACACACCCACACACACCCACACCCCCACACACACACACACACACACACACCCTTATTTTCAGGACACTCAATCTGCCTGATGTTTCCCTGTTCACTAAACCATGATTCAACCCCTCATTCCTCATTTTCTCCCAGATTGGCATGGAATTTCTTGGCCACCATAGGCCTTCCCCACACCATCAAGACCCACGCCAACTTCGGAGGGGTGAAGACCAGCACAGGCATCCTCTGACACATGTACAGTCGTGCACCCACTTATCACTGCAAGGGCTGCAGGCTTCATCTGATGAAATATCAACGGGCTTGGAAGGCAGAAGAATTCCTTCAAATTTGCCACAGCCCTGAGGGCACTCCACTAACAGCCATTACTGCTGAATAGCAGAAGGAAACTCAGCAGTCCTCTCCACAGACTGTCAACGCCGCATCGAGCCCTGAACAAAGCAACTCATGTCACTTAGCTAGGTGAGCCACGCTTTGCTCACAATGCCTATCGCTCAGCCCCACTGATGAGACTGACATCAGATCATGCAAGGTAGACCTTCACAATGACCACCAAAGAGGTCTAAGACACACAAAAGAGGAGCAGAAACAACCTGACATGTTGTTTGAAACAAGACCACTTACAAGGAGAACAGGACAGTGGAGGCTTACTAACATCTGTCAGCGGAAACTATCCTGCCATTTACAACAAATATCAGCCCTACAAATCTGAGCAGTCCTTCCCTTTCCTGACAGAAGAGAAAAGTGTTTAGCTAGGTTCCTGTATGCCAAAAATAACTGGAAAAGCAACCATAGGTTCTGCTTCATACATTTCTTGCTTGCAGCTTTTAGCAGGAGCAGCCTGAATATTTAAAACACCAGGTGGAGAGGACACCCTTGCATGACCAGGTAATCCATCATGGGCACTCACACACCACTGCCAGGAACTGCGAGGAATCCAAAAGCCTCAAAAAAGGTGTCAGACACATGCAGAGCTTGTCCTCAAACAGCCTCTAGTACCAGTAAAATGGAACATCATGAGTTGGCTTGACAGGACAGAGCCCCTCAAACACTTCCCTGACCTCTTTTTTCCCCCAGTTAAACTGATCTAATGAACGAAACATGACCATCAAAGTGACAGTGAGCATTGATCCTTGTGAGCCGTACACACAGCTAATGATAGGAGTCCATTAGCTTAGTCTCTCATGGGGTAGGATTGTTCTCTCTGCATACCTCCACAGCAGAGCATCGCAAAGCCGGAATTGCAAAGGTCTACTGATTTGTTAGGACTGGTGTCTTCATAAGATATCTTTTGGGTGAAGGCTGCACTTCTGCTGTCTTACCGTGGGACAGTTTGGTACCACGCATAGCATCGTAGCATTTAGTACAACATGGCTAAGCGTAACCTAGCTTAGCAGTTAGCAAGCATGTCAAAAAACGCAGCAGTCACCAAAGGGACAACCAGAGGAGAGCGTGGACTGAATGGAAGACTGAATCGTCCAATATAAATTAACAGTCAGCAAGTAGTTGTGAATTGGGCCAAACTGAACTTAAAATACTGGATGCATTTACAACCAAAAGTCATTTGTATTTCAGGAGTTTTTTTCTAATGGAATAATTGATGGATTATAACAATCGTGTTTGTTTGCCATTCGATAGGTTTTGACAGATCCCATTTCATTCTCTCAGCAAACCAAATTTAGAGCAGTCAGTAACATAACATGATGCAGCGTTTTTCTTTTCTTTTTTTTGCACACCGGCGGGGCAGCATTTCACCACAGTCCACAGGGCAGAAAGTCAGTGCATTTAATCTGAGCCACCCGTCATACTTTCCTCCCTCTCTCCCATAAACACATCCATGCAAAACGAATGTGGAAACCTCAGCTGCCCCTAGTCGGTATGTGGAAATGTTACAGCCCATTCCTCTATCCAAAAAGGAAAAAGTCACTGCCAAGCCCAGTCTGTGCATGCAGCAGAGGGAGACTGCACAGTGCCTGACTGCAGTGCTGTCTGCAGTGGGACTGACAGAATCAGAGCAGACCAGCCTGGGTGCTTCACTGTCTAGGACAGTCGTGCCCCTTTGCAGAGAAGGCCGGATTAGCTGTCTGCTAGCAAGATTAGCTAAAGGCAGAAGGCCTCAATAGGCCGTCACGGCCAGAATTAAACCTTCCCCAAGCCTCCATCCAAGTCTGGATGTTAGATGGCTGAAATGCCCGAATCATCACGCTGGGGTTTAAACCAGATGCGTATTGCTACATTCCCCTAAAAGCATGCACAAGCTTTTAATGGGAGTTGCCAGCTCATGTACCCAGGGGCTGCCTCCCATGGCGAACTGGTACCACCTCTGAATAATGATTTGTCAGATCACAGCAGGGCCTGAAAGCTGCTTGACTGGGGTCTCTTTCAGCGGGAGGCTGACCGCACTACTTATGAACGTCGGCTGTTAGCCTGTGTGGTGCCCAGACGGCCATCGCTGCTCGCGGCCGGAGCTAATTAGCAAAGAGGGGCGGAAATGACCGAAAGACTAGATTAAAGACAGAACGGGAGGCAGAAATCCTTAACGAAGCCTTCACAGCAGGTGAAGCTAATGAGGGTGTCTAGGGCTCAGACAGGCAGACCCCGGGCCAGCCACTCACATCGATCTAACCTTGAATCTCCATCAACGACGCAACCTGAGACTCTGCAGGTCCAACCTCCCACCCCAGAGGGGTAAAACTAAAGCCAATAGTCGTCCTCTCACTAGGAGCCTGAACGGCTGAGCTCACTGTCCTCCAACAAGGATTGGCATGTCCATCCAACAAAGACTTTTTTATATTTAAAGAAAAACCCTATTAATAGGACCCACCTACCTACTCATTCACACACGCACGCATAGCTACTCTGCCATACATAGCGAGGGTAGTGGGAGTCTTCAGCCCTGACGGCTGCAGGCATCTCCTCCGCTCCAGAGCGAGTTTAAATTAAGGGGATATGGTGATCTGGCTGACATTACGACAGGAGTAGTCTGGACCCCACGGGAAGCCACCAGAACAAAGGGTCAGTGGCAGTTTTCAGGGAGGCTAAAAATAAGACAAGCTGAAGATCTTGTGAGGTGAAAATAAATAAATACCGTAACGACAATGGATCCTAACGAAACATAGCCCTGCTTAGCATTCCTGTCAATGCCCAGGAACAATCTAGCCACCTAGTCCTCTGAGGAAAAAAAAAAGTCAAGATGCTACCCTCTTCTCCTGCTCCCTCTCTCACGGGAGAAGGAAATATCAAGGGCTGTCCAACTGAACCTCAAAAGCACTTCATTAAAGCCGACTCCGACTCCTGGAGAGTAAATGAATTAATGGTACCAAATCCCAACGTGCTGTCAGAAAACGTACAGGAATGACAAGGCTTGTTGGCAAGGAAACACAAGGGTGACACGGACCTGGACCAGAGCCACACCGAGAGAGGGAGGACCATCACAAGATCATAGATTTCAAGAACTCAGAATAAAAAGCAACAAGATTCACTTTTACTTTACTCTACAGCAAGAGATGGAACTGAAAACACAATTTTTATAAATAATATGAAATGCACCATGTGGGTGACATGATAATACTCAACACTGTCACAGGACCCAGATTTAACTGCTACAGAGAATTCACCAACAGATCGCTTGGGAATAGAAGCCGCTTAATTAAGATGGGTGGTCATTAGCACAGAGGTCACCGTGTGCTTGTAACGGCGCCTTACTCAAGCCTTTAATATGGAGCACAGAAACACAAACCCCAGGAACAAACTGTCTAATTTTAATAATTTAAGTGTGCATTTAATGAGGCTCATAAATTTTGTTGTTTGCAACAAGAAAATGTCTGTATTGTGAAAACTATAAAATTTCCACGGTAGGGCAGAATCATCCAGCCATACTGTACAAAAGAACAGCATTACTACACTCTGGTTCATCAATCAATAGCATCCTTCCTGTTTGATGATATGAATTTCAAACAAAACTGGATAAAACGTTTCTCCAGATCAATGCAGATTTAAGAATCTGTAGTGGAGAGGGACAGAGACGCCCAGGGAATTACTGAAGTGTGGTTTGTGTGTATAATTTAAACTTGTTTTAATTAACAGATGGGACCATGACGTGCAGCCTGAATGATTCCTCACTGCCTCCAAATTAGGGCTGGGCGATATCACATCGATATTATATCACGCACGCCTTGTCATTCCAGGGTGATTACCTGGTAATTACTGTGCATGTGCGATATATCAGATGCGATATTGCTCAGCACTACTCCAAATACACAGTGATGAGGAGAATCATTTACAGAAATGTGCTTGGCTGTACTGGCACTAGTGTAACAGAAGCATACCCCCCTCCCCCTGTTATTGTGTTAACGGCAATAACACTTTTTTCTTGGGGGGGGGGGGGGGCGCAAATCTACCCAAATCTACCCAGTTCCTAAACCACCATCGTTTTTTACCCTAAGTCATAAATAAATATATTAATAATGGTTGGGGGCGGGGAGTCAAGGACAAAGGTGAGGGCTCTGCTCATTTGCGCCATCCCAACGTGCTATGCTGCCTCCGGCCATTTGAAAGTCCCCTCACCAGCAGCCTGACCCTGGTGGGTCACACAGATACTCCGTAAACCGGCTGCAGTCTGCACTGCCCTTCAAAGTGAATTACACAGTATTGTACAAACAGCCCTTTAGAACAAAAATCAGCTGAAAGAAGTCAGGGAAAGTCGCCAGAGTAAAACTGAACATGGGGGGGGGGGGACAAAATCGGCCTTCTGTCCACGGCCAAGCTTAAAAAATAGAAAGAAAAAAAAAAAAAAAGGACTGGACTAAGCTGGCTGCTTGCGAGGGATGTAGTTTCCCATGCGAGTTTTCCTGCGGTTCGAAGGCCCAAAAGCTGCTGGGAAGCAGGGCAGGGACGCGGCCGGGCTGGCCCACCGCCTGGAACCGGGGTTGTGGTAATGACGGGAACACACAGAGCCACGCACACACTGCACTGCTGGGGAGGGAGGCGGTTTTTCCTTCCTTAAAAATATCACCAATTGTAGCAACCAAACGTTGTATAGTGTTGTGTAGCGCCTGACATTATCACTAGTATACAGTTAAGAATAATAATCTTTAAAAAAAATTTCGGCATGGGTTAATTTCTCAGACCATTTGGAGCCGTGTATGCCCCAATGGCTGACCTCGCAGTGGTACAGTCTGGGGAGATCACTATGACCTCTCAGTTCCAATACATTCTCACTGTGTGTCAATCGCCTAATCATACTGAACCAGTACTGCAGCCAGCTGTACCCAACCAATTCACAACAGCCAATCAGTGGAAAGGATTCCCAGAGAGCAGTACTTCTCCACAATCAACTCCAGTTTCTGGAAAGCCCAGATTCAGAACATCAGATCATCCGATGTTTCATTTAAACGCCCCTGGTGACCCAGTTAAATTTTAGATTTTGAAACATTAGTGCAAAAATGTGTCTGTAGCACGTACTTTCTGATGTTAGATTAGAGCTAAACTGTAAACTTATGCCTTTCCAGGGGAACAAACTGGCTCTTTAAGAAAAAGAACAAACCAAAAACTTTGAAGCAACAGATTTGAAACAACGATGGAATTTAACACGTTCTTAGGTTGATTTTAAGTTAAACTGGCAACAGGCACTTTAAAGCTGTAACCGGCTGCACTGCCAAGTAATTTTTAATGTTGTGGGTTTAAGTAAAAGATGTGAGCTCATTAAGTTTATGGCAGAAGGGAACAAGAGTGTTACTGGATTTGTGAACCTCGCGGATGTTGATGCAAGGTCAACGACAAAGCACACGTCAAACTGGATGTTTTAGTGCATTGTTGCATTATCCAGTTTATCGCACTGCAGAATCAGAAACGCTCCACTAATGGAGTTTTTAAACACACAGCAATCAACCTAAAATTGGGTCTCTCTCATTTCCAAAGAAAAACATAACCAAACTGAAACCCCATCAATCAGCAGATATGTCATATACAACTAGTCTTGTGCAGACTTGTGCGATTGCGCCACTTCAATTCCATTACAAATCCAAGGCCTACTTGAGACAGAGAGAAGTCAGTGTAGTTTTTGCATGTTATGTAGAGGAAGAGGAGGACATCTGATTTCAAACTGCCCACTCCGGAACTAACGACTGGATTGTTTAATGACGGTCCGAAAGCATGCGTGAGCCAAATGTGAATTCAATGAAGTTATAAGATTTAAAAAAAAGTTATGCAGCAGTGAAATAAGAACCTATATCCGGTTGCACTGACGTATACTGGAAAAGGAGGCACAAGTACAATGTCTTCAGGGCACCCGGCGAGAAACACCAAAATGTACAAGCAGCTGGGAGGTTACAGGAGCCGCAGATCGGCATGCCCTGCCACAGACGTGTTGAGTAACATACAATGGCAGTGGGCAGCAAATACGGCATAGTGGCGAACGGACAGGCCTGGCAAGGGAGGACAAATGCTCTCGGACTAATTAATGCTTCTGATCTGCAAAAAATATGACACCCCCCACCATGACCTGCTGCCCATCCGACAAAATCATCCGCTGCTAATCAGCAACAGCTCTGTTCCTTTCGGGGGGAGGGAGTGGCTGGATTGACAAAAGCTTAAGAGGCTGTCTGGTCTCATCCTGGAGACAAGAGGCTTAATCTGGGCCAACTTCCACCTGACGGGGGGGGGGTGCCCTGGGCAGTGGTGTCAGGAAGAGCAAGCAGGGTTTGTGCCAATGCAGCAGCCAGCTGGGGGGAGGAGAGGAAAGGAGAGGAGGGTTAAATATTACATACAACAAAACAATAGGGAGAAGACCAGCAGTGGAGATGTAGGACTTGGTACACTTGAGATCATTTACAAGTTTAGGTCTCTATGATGGTCTTTCAAAGAAGAGGTTCACAAAAGATCAAAAAACACAACAAAAAAACATAAAACTGATAGCAAAACCATCTTTGTGAAGGAGAAGGGTTCTCACAGCATCTCAGAAGACACAGGAGCTGATAGATACATAATTCAACATGCCCCCGGCGTTCCCACAGCAACATCATGTAACATCCGGGAACTCCCAATCCTGCGGCGGCGAGGACAAAAGCATCTGATACAGTACGGCATCCAGAGTTGCTTCTGGCGAACATCCCAATGCAAACACACACCAACCAGACATCGGAGTTCGGGTCATGAAGAGCTTGAGGTTATTTCAGTCTTGTCATAAAAAACTCCAACTGTATCCACCGCAGAAAAGAAACCAATACAACTTTCCTGGGCTGAAGGCACAGCAGCCCTCAATGCTGTACTTAAAAAGCACCTAAGTTTGGCTGCGTTCATGTTGTAGAGATCCTCTAGTCCACCAACAAGACATGTTGACTGCTGAAAGCCTGGACCACAGCAGAGAAGGTACATTCCTGCCAGCTGAAAAGCAACCACATATGCACATCAGTTCCAGGTTATTTTCTACGCTGAAACATCAGCTGGATGCCAGCCCTTCCCTCCAGATCCTGCTTTTTCAGTCCAAACACACAAACACACACATGAATGTGCATCCAAAAGAATTAGAACAATTCTGAGAACGCCCTTACTCAGTGGCATTTCAACCTTTTCAGGAATTGTCTTGTGCGCTCCTGGGATATTTCCATGTACCATTCACTGGGTTTTGTGGTACGTCTCATCTTTCAAGTAAGACTAAGAACATCAAGAATCAGAATCGAGGGTTAGTCTGTTGCAATGTAAATCACGAAGGGTTTAATTCCTTCACGGATGTTTCAGGAATCTAAAGACTTTCTAACAAGTAGTAAAGATCAAGAATATCAGTAATCATTCATCATGTTTATTCCATCACCTGTATAGTATCACCCATAACCAGAGTTTTAATAATGAGTATTTACCACAGCCTCGTGTATGTCTGACAAAAACCAGGGGAAGCAGAGAGTCAAACATGACTGAATTTATTGGAATGTCTATTTTCATTGTGCAGGGTAAATACATACAGCAACAAAGACATCATGAACCAACAACGATGAACGGCACAGCTCTGAAATGTACAAAAAACCCAAATGCATTCCATCCGCAATCCACACCATGTTATCACATGGCTCACCACTGCCATGACTGGATCGAATTGTTATTGACCATTGTTTCAGTGAAACAGTGAAAGTGCTGCACTCCTCATGGCTTAGAAACATGTCACTTCCCTTGCATTTCATAATTATTCTGCAGCACAGGCTATGCCTGTTTTCTGACTGATGATCTCATGAAAACTTTACGATTCCTTCCACAGTTCAGTGTCACTTGCTGTCCTAGCCAACCTCCAAGACAGACCTTTCAAAAACACATACTGTTATGCTTTACTTATTTTAAGCAACACAGGAGATGCAGAGTAAAAGTCTAAGTGCCTCAGAAATAACAGTAAAACTCTGGGGCGATTATCATCCCAAGCAACAACGTTACACCAGCAACCCCCCCACTGGAGCCTTCCCATAAGCCTGTCAGAATCCTTAATGCATTGGGCTGCAAGCCTTCAGTCCACACAAACACTACTGAAGCCACTTGCACAACCCAGCAGACATCACTGGCAGCTTGCACCTAAGTGCCCTGCTTTGAAATCTGCCTTAAACATCATTTTTGAAGACTTAGAACAGGGAACGCTGACGCTATCAACTTCATTAGCATCACTGAATGACTGAGTTGAGGTTGCCTCAGCGCTGATGTTCTGACACCTTGGTGGAGGAGGCGGTGGTGAATGATGTGGCTGAAAAGCAAGCTGGCACCAGGTCCCCCCAACATTACCACACTGGGGGTGAATTAACACACTCACTTGCTTGACATCAGAGATGAAACTGTATGAAAACTTAATAATCACAGTTATCGCAGACCAAATTTATCCATCAGTATTATCACGGTGTTGTTGAAATGGGTTGAAAATGTATTGATACACAAACTGAAATCATTTCACCAACTTTTATAGTGAAAACTGCTAATAAAATTAGGAGCACTTAGGAGTGTATGGACCTTAGAGTCTGGCATCAAACATCCATGCGTTGACCCGTTATGTGCGTTTCCTGGTTGTTTGATACTTCCACTAGTCTCCTCAAGGGGTTAAAAAATAAGGGTCGTTTCCCTTTAGAAACAAGTTTCCTTGTTTCGCGCTATTGTTGGAGTGGCCTGGTCTTCCGCACATTACAGCAAGTTTTTCAAAGCCCGATAATCGACCTCGGTGTTAACTAATTAAAATTTGAAACGGTAAAACTAACAGGCAAATATTTACCGTGAAACCCATAGTTTCATCCTTACTTTGCACATCTGCGTTTAGCAGGGGGTTTGTTCTAAAGGGGGGCCTGAATGAAGACAAGGCACTCCAAGACACAAGCATGCCTTTACTCTTCTTATACAAGCAGTCTTTTCAGGAGCGAATCAAAAGCAGTGTCGCGACAAGCACCCGTTTGACAGCCACATTGATGTGAACAACTATGTCCTCTTGGTCCCCTGTGGTAACCTAAATGAGATTGAGCGTGCTTCCCAGTCTTTCCCCTTGGCTGTTTAACTACAGAATAAAAGAAAAGCACCAAACAGAAAAGCACCAAACAACAGACAGCACTTCTACTGAGGTTCTTGATGTAAACATTTAAAAGTTAAAAATAAACTAAGTTGGGAAAGAGCCTGTTAAACAACAAATTAGAAATTAACTTTGAGGGACCAACTTCATCTAGGACAGCCAAACTCCATCATCCAAAACAGAGGCTTGTAGAATGTCACCATGGGCTTAGCATGATGGTCACACGGTTCCTAACCCCTGCAGCTGAGCACACACCTGAGGTAACGTGTCCCCACCTAGTAGGGAGAACCACAGAGGCCCCAATGCGGGGGGTAGAGACACAAAGACCAATTGAAAATCCACAGTGCCTATGGCCTTGTTGGCTAGATAATCACTATCCCAGCACTGGCTTCCTGAGGACACAGAATTATCAAACTTAGGGGAGTGCATTGCATTTACATAACACAACACTCCACCCTACAACTGCTGCCTGGCAACATCGCACTGAGAAGAGACCACCTCCAGGCTGTCTGATGGGAAGCCAGGGCCATCCCACCGCAACCTTACTGGAGCATCTCATTTTAGGGAGAGTACAGGCCAACCTGTCCCCATCAATAGGGACCATCACTTCAACCAAATGTATTTTTGTGGAGTAACTGCCATTGAGCAAAGATGTCATCAGGTGATCAGACAAAGAGACAACGATGCCTTGTTAGGCTGATCCCGAGCCCTTGGATCTGGGTGCCAGCTGGTCAGGGTTCAGCCCAGACCTTCAGACCCAAAGAAAGGCAGCAAAATCCAGCAGACAGTCCACACCGTGTCCATAAGTGAATGGCTGAGATTCACAGGCTGAACTTCAGGTGCTGCCCAGTTCCTTTATTTATAAGCATGTGTCAATAACCTTGCACAAGCCACACAGAGATTTATAAAATGACTGACTGGAATGGAACATGGAAGCTCTATACAATTAAATACAAACATGTATACCAGTCTAGTATTCCATGCTGGCTAGGACAGCCTCCAGTCCATCTCATGACCCTAACCAGAAAATGCGGCTGCAAGATTGACAGATGGAAAGAGACTGAAACAAAGGAATGGCTGATGTGTGCATTTGCGTCAACCTTTTCACCATTTGTTAAATCTACTCAGTCGTTTAGTCCCCTTTCATTTTGTACACAACTCACGAAAACAAAAATTATCACAGCTCAGTAAAAAGGACGTTTATCATAATGAGCATGGTAAATTAATGCCGCTGCACCAAAGCGTGAGAAGACAAATTACCTTCTGATTACGCACAAACAGAAGCACGCAGAAAAATCCATCTCATTTAAACACATTACCAAAGTGATTGCGCACATTTAATCTAAAAAATGCAAACGGGTGGGTTCAGCTAGTTGAGAGGAGAAGGGGAGGAAGACAGAGGTGGAGGGATCAGCAGGGAAGCTTCACCTGATAATAGGTTTCATACGGGGATAGCAAGTGAATTGCTGTAGAATGTCTTGGTCCCCCCCCTCCCAAATAAAAATTAAAAATTAAAAACAAAGACTGACTGAGCAATTACATCAGAATGCAGACCATGGAAAAAGTGAGTCTTCAGATGCCTTGCGTTTTATATCCATCATAGGGCATAACTTAGTTTTTCAGAAACCAGTCCTCCATGGACTTTAAACACAACAGTTTGTGTTACGATGTCTTTTTCCAAACACAGCTTTAAAAAAGAAAAAACAATGGGAACGTCACTAACCCAATTTCATTTCATTTGAGGAAGCCGATGTCCTTGCTTAAATTCAATGAATATCCCCACTTTTACAAATGTGTGATAGCTTAATTTTTACTGGAAAACTCACTGTGGGTGGGGTGGGGTGGGGGGGGGATAGAGG
>JAAGVU020000123.1:22974094-23032644 GCA_011763525.2 Mormyrus iriodes | reverse complement strand
CCTGTTTAACAGGGTGGTAGATGATGTGTTTTAGGAGAAAAAACGAGGGGGGGGGGGGGGGGGGGGGGGGGGGATAGAGGTAAAGAAAAGGTAAAGAAGAAAAAAAAAAAAAGCACATTTAATTAATATGTGCTTCAAGAAAGTCTCACAGAAATGCGACCGAATTTGAGGGGGTGTCACAAGAGTACATTTTCCACTTTGCCGAGGGGACTTTTCTAAAGATACATTCATTTGCAGTAAAAGACTGCTGTGAAATTTTGAGGGAGACTGATTTCTTAGTTTGAAAGTACACCTGCACATTGTGGACTTAATGAACATTTCATCCTATCCAACTATCTGTTGAAAAAATGCCCCCCCCAAACACACACACACACACACACACACACACACACACACGATCCAAATGATTCTCCCACAGAGATCTCACCCAAAAAGCAATCACAGATAACCTGGCAAAAGCAGCACCTAGCACTAATTTATTTTGCACTGGGAATCACACAATTCTGACAATGTTCACACACTGACATGCACTGAACGCACCAGAGAAACCAGCCAGAGCCTTGGACAGACTGTACAGACCTTGATGCAATACAGACAAGCGCGATGTAAAAATTAGTTATTAGTTAAAATCCTTTGGATATTGAATAATGTTACTTGAACAAACATGGTTATTCCTGGGCTAGAAGGAGAATTATGTCACAAAAAAGTATGACAAACAACTTGCACCTTCTACAGACTCAGAGATAAAGTCAAGCAATAAGAAAATTTGATTCCCCTCCCTTCCAGAACGTAATCACCCGTTGGAGGCATTCCAATCTTCTAGGACACACCCCTTCCGAACAGAATACAATCATTACTCAGGGTATGTCACATGGCAGAGTGCAGGAGAGCACTTTTCTGACAACTGGAAATCCTCAAACCAGTCAGGCTCTCAATTGGTTTGAATGACAGCTGGGGCCAAACCTCTCAGAAACTACGATGGTGACAAATTGTCTGGGGTTTCGCAACTCCCATAATCAGCTGAGCTGATGATGAGGCTCAGAAATGCAAGATGACTCAGTCACCTAGACGTACTGGATGACTGCCTTGAAGGACTAATGCAGGCAGAAACATCATAACCATGAAATGAAAGCAAACTATTCAAGCTCCCACCAAAATAAACATGGCATAACCGGATTCCACTCCCAGTTCTCCTAATAGACATCATGCCATCTGAACTGCAGCTGGGGACAAAAACTAGGGACTTGCTCTAAAAAACTAACCCTAGCCGTCACAGTGACTTATCATTCACTCCCATGTGTTAGACAATCAGGGAGCATGCCACATGCACCGCCTGCTAAGCACCAGGTACTCCCAGCCATACACTCGTTGCCACAAACGTCACATGGAAGGCAAAGCAGCAGGAATAGGTTCAGTGGAGTGCGGTCAATTAGGTGAGCTTTCCCAGGTAACCCAGGGCTACCAAAGCGGGATCACAAAGGTCGCGGCTTTGGCAAATCACGCACACCTCAGTCAAGACACAAAATGCCACATCCTTCCAGGAAGAAGGCCAGCATTCAGTGCCAATTTCCCAGAGACGTCAGTGGCTCTGTCGAGTACGACTGCTCTTATACCTGCTCGGGAACAGTGAGTCAGACTACATCGTTTAACACGTACTCCGCTGATTGCTTGGCCATACTCACCATGAGGTAGCCATGTCTCATTGCAGGCTACTCATCCTGGCAATAGATGTATAAATAAAGTGACTCAACTGGAGAATAACACTTGGAACCCCATTAAATCAAAGCATGCTGCAAAAATGTGGATTTCCATGCCAAGCAATTCCTATAATATTTTACTTGTCATATCTGATGATTCATTTTACTTGTACCTCACAGCGACTTATGTTAATATACTCGACCAAGATAATTCTACTTTTTTGCAATAAGTATTGTATAAAATAGGATGATGGTTATAATTCGATAGCAAGCTCAAGATCAGGTCAACAGTGTCAGTCCACATCAAAATGGACATAGAGGGAGGACTCACCTGGATTTCTTCAAATGCGTCGTCTATGGTGGTCACCTGGTGCTGCTCGTGCAAAGCAGGTTCATCACAGAAGAAGCACACCAGGTTCTTGTCACTGAGGCAAAAGAGCTTGACCTTCTCGTGGTCTTTGCATGGATAGGAGCTCCGCTGTGCGCTGAGAATGGCATCCAATGGAAAGGCGGAGTATCGTTCCACAATATTGGACAGCTTGAGGCTTGGGGAGAGCAACGGGTCCGTGAAGGTCCTCCGGCACTCGGGACAGTCCCGAGTGCCATGGTGCTCCTGCCTGCTCCAGTGCTCCGTGATACACTTCCGGCAGAAGTAGTGCTCGCACCCAAAGCTGACAGGATCTTGGTAAATGCTCAAGCAGATTGAGCAAAGGAGTTCGTCCTTCAGACAGCAAGCCATTTACATGTACAAAGGGAAAGCAGCATTTACTATCGATGCACCAACGTACTGGACGGACCACCTGCTGGACACAAAACTCAGTCAAGGCTGCTGCTAATCAAACGAGCTACGACGCCTGGGTCGCGCTTGGAGGTTTTGGAGAAGTTTACTCGGCGGTATCTTCTCAGGCCGGCGATCTCACCGACCCAAGAAGACTGCTTCCCGGGAACAAGCAGCTCCTTCGGCTGGAAAAGCGATAGAAAAAGAGTAAATTAGTATACGCGGCGTGTGTCTCTCAGAAGCAGCTCGGCCGGGGGTTGAAGAAAGAAATTAAGGTCTAGCGGCGATGCCCTCGACCTCATGAAAAGAATAATCGCTAGCCGCCAGTCAATAACCCAAGTCTTCGCTCGCTCGTTTGCTGTTAGCCAGCTAGCACACCTACCGACGCGTCCCGTTCCTATTACTATTTTACTCACTACTCCAAACACTACCCTACTGCTTTAAGACGACTGCGGCGTTTCCGGTTTTACACATTACCGTGTCAGGCACCTCCGGTTACAGCGCAACACCGCGGTTTCCCTTTTGTATTCACAACAATTTTCAATAAACCTAGACACCTCCTTTCTAGCCCCTTCCGCCGCTCTGCCAGCTGCAGCTCCGGGAGGCAGGTCCTATCCTGCGCTGTGGGATAAACCAACCCGACACCTGCTCGCACCGTAGGGGCGTCTGTTTTCACTTAGTTCAAATTCAGTCAGAACCTGACAAGTTAAGATAAAATTGAGCAAAAATACAGTATCATAGAAAATTTCTAAATTTGGTTAATGCTTTTAAAGTTGTGTGGCTTTGTAAATATCTAACAAATATTGACATTTAATCGCACAATACACCCCTGTTTCTGGGTACTGAAGATCCGTTCCTACCCAGGAAAAAGCAGAACAGCGCCGTGGGACAAACCAATCCTCCACCTGTGTGCAGTGCGGAGGTGGGGGGCGGGGGTGCTTCCGATTGATAATATTTGCTCACAACTTTACCGTTTTTATCTGGAAATTTAGCATTGCCTAATAACAATGAGACTGTTGCACATAATTTTTGTCTAATTTTAATTCACATAGTTTAATAGATTTTCGAATGTTTTCTCATTTAACGAGATGAGGGAATGCGGGTCCCCATGCAAAGTAATGGGCATTAATGACTTTCTCATAGTTCGGCCGCTTTGAGGTCTCGGTACCCTGCAACAGGGAGCGGAATGAATAAAGGAAGGGCACTATTTTTCTGCAAATCAAACACTGTGATTTGTTTTCATTCTTTTTAATTGTTTTGTTTCTGCTTGTGATTATCTTGTAGTCTGTTTTATACGTTGATGTATTCTCAGTCAGCCTGACCAAAACCCACTAAATGCATCATCACATGATATGAATGTATCAAGGGAAACGTTATTTTATTTTATTGTGTATCTGCTTACTACAGAAACGTGTTCTGTATATCAGCTGAAGTTCTGAACAAGGAAGTTAAAACGTAATAGGTATTAAAATGTTGGAGGCTTGGGCTGCTATCATGTTACCAAATAAAATAATAATAATATCATTGGGAATGTTTGACATCATGTTACTGTGTTGCAAGACCATTGACTTCCTATGGGGGGGGGGGGGTATGACGGACATCGGCAGGCAGGTGGCCTTACAGTGGAACCGCCCACAATCCCTTACACCATGCAGATGGAGAGAGTTAGTGGGCCTCTGCACCAGCATCGTTGTGCAGGGTGATGAAACTCATCTAATCCACCCCCACATCTCCTTAACCCCCTCCCGCAACTTCCGGAAGGGGCTGGCTTCTTCACCAACCACCAACTAAATCCAGTATTAGATGATGAGTAATCATACTGTTCTCAAACACATATTATAACGTAGTGAAAAACAAGATTTTGGTGCATGGAGATGCAGTTTATTTGCATCACACATTACAACAGAAAAAAAGAAATAAGATTCAAATTCAGGGATTCAAAGCTGAAAATGTGTGTCTATTATATTAATCAGCAGCAACAATGACAGTGAAACTTATCTTAAAATAATAAACTGAGACAGAACTGCATTAGCTGCATGGCTGAATGCCAATGCATGGTAAGTACAATGTAGCTGGTGTCAGCTAGTGAAGTGCTAGAATAATATAGGTAAAAAATATGTCAAGCATGTTTTATAATGCAACCAACAGCTGTTGCTCAAATATTTCATGTAGTGTATTACAGCTGTTTCATCCATCCATCCATCCATCCGTCCATATATTCATATATCCATTGATAAATCCATACATCCATCCTCATTTCATTACTCCTGATTGTGAAAGATTTGAATCACACTTATAGAGTGATTTCACATTGGACAGCCCAGTTAGCTCATTTTTACCCAAAGGTGTGAATCCTTTCTTTCCGACACGTTCTTAGCAAGTGCGACAGCATCACCTGAGGTTAGAAAGAGAAGGATGGGCCATGTGACTGTTAAGCGGAGGCATAAAGCTGTGTTTGCACTATAACTTCAAAGTTTAAATACATTTTCAGCCCCAAAGCTCTAAGGACAAAGGTCTGAAAGCGTCGGCTTCAATTATAAGGGGATTTTACTTACTTGTGATAACTTTGCATCTCCTCGTCTGGCAGCCTTCATTACTCTGTCCCGAGGTAAATCCCAAATCAATACCAATAAAAGAGCAATGAGACAGGGGTTATCTATCAGTACACTATAGGGAAGTGTTCCTGTGCCCCTCAGTCCCAGTGGCACATCCTACCTGTTGTGTTTTTGTTCCCATCAAGCTCTTAATGAATTAGAAGAGACTGAGTTGTCGATTGACTAAATCCTGCGATTCTAAATGCTCTAAACTGGATTTGTTGCTGGTTGCTGGATGTTGTATCAATATTCAAGACAACCCAAATGCCTGTTACCCCCCCCGGTGCCTGGATGCATGCGGCAATACAGTGTGGAAGGGAGTCATACAGCCATTGTATTCTCTCCTGCGGCAAGTCGGCCCACAGCTGTTGTAACTGGTCGTCGAGATCCAGCAGATTGGCACTGGGTCTGAGTTGACTTCAAAGCTGATTTCACACATGTTCAATTGGGAAAAGATCAGGTGACCTGGCTGGCCACGGGAGGACCTCAACATGACGCAGGCAGTCCATAGACACACGTGCTGTGTGTGGACGGGTATTGCCCTGTTCAATGACTGTACCAGGGTGCTGTCTCAGGTGGGGTAAGACACGCAGACACAGGATATCACTGACATAGCCGTCAGGGTCCCCCAAATCAGTACCAGAGATGACCCGAAGTCATACCCTATGGCTCCCTACACCATGATGCCAGGAGTAACGCCTGTGTGCCTCTCCACAACATTAGCAGGACTGAGGAAGCCTGACTTTAGGTCATTGGATGTCATTTTAACATTTTTTTAATTTGCTTTTTGGTTGCTCCAGGGATTGTCCGACCCTGCTTTTACATAATCTGCTAAATAAATAATTATCCATCCATCTTCTGTAACCACTTATCCTATTCAGAAAAACAAAGAGTCCAGAGTCTATAGGCACAAGGTAGGAAACAACCCACGATGGGGCACCAACCCACTGCAGGGCTCATACTTACACACCTATGGCAACTTAGTACCTCAGCATATTTTTGCAAACCCCACAGACAGAGCCATGAACCCCAACCCCAGAAGTGTAAGGCAACAGTGCTAACCACTGCGCCATCATGCTGCCCTATTAGTATTGATTATCATCATCATCACCATCATCATCAACAACAACAATTTTGTTTATCGTGCTCAAACATAATATTACATGTTCAGGCAGAATCAGCTGTTAAAGGTTTGGTAGTTATTTTAGACAGATGGCGTACTTATTACACCCGTTACTTATAGGGTGAATCCGCGGAAGGAGGGGAGGGGGGATTAAACGAAGACGGCAGCTGTCACAAGCAGGATGTTGTTATGCCGAAATAATTATGCATACTGGTTTCGACCTGTTTATAAAAAAACTCGCATTATGTGTTTAACTCTTTTAGCATCCAATATAAAAAGCACCTTAAAAATTGTTCAACAGGCATAAAAAAATGCTCTCAGTAACATTGCTTACGATTAATGCTTTGTAAACTGTGCAAACTTCGGGAAGTCACAAAACGTCAGATTTGCCATCACTTTTAATCTGGCTATTTCATGTGAGAGCAACGTTTGTTAAACTAAAACAAGATCCCCATGAAGTGCTGGGCCCTCTGAATCAGCCACAATATCCGGATATGCAAATAGCTAAAGCTGAGAAGTACTTTGTCTCGGACACTTAAGCACCCTCACCATGGCGTCTCATATTCCATTATCTGGCCCTCTGCCTCCCCCTGCTGGACGGACCTGGTATAATACGAGCAGGTGCAGGAGATTCGTTCAGCTCTCTGCGGCGCCCGGACGTCAATGTGCTGACGGGATAGCTGCAGAGTGGCTCCCCAGCAGGCCTGCACTGGCCATTTAGCATTTTCCACTTGGACCAATGGGTTTATGGGCCAGGAAAATGTATTGTGGGGGACCCCAAAGTCAAGGGATGATTTTTAATCCCAGTTAAGCCCTGAGCCCCACACCCCCGACCACCGGTGCTCACCCCCCCTTCGCTTCAACACCGGCAGCATCACTTTGCCTACCATATAAGAATTTTGGCCAGTCAATGAAACACGTCTTAGAAAAATAAAGTATGTAAGCCACCACTCAGCAGAGAAGCTTTTGCAGAAGTGATAAAACAGGTCAGTTTTGCTATTTTTGGAGAGCATGTTCCAGACCCCAGAGCCAGTAAAACTCCCCATCTTGAATTCGAATTGTGCCACTAAACTTCAGTGAGCCAGGATATAATTAGCGGTATTCTTCCCGAGAGAGTGGGTCCAAGGTATTGAGGCTGACCTCAACAGCGCCCCCTGGGAATATTCCACAATATGCTCCCTTCACCAATCCCATGTTGCAAGGGAGCTGTGTGGCAGAGCGGTGCTCATCTACACAATGCGTGTACACAAAGCCTAAGCATGAATTAACAACACCTGAGAGGTGACTCTCAAAACATGTATTCTTTGCGACCTTTATGGTGTGTAATAATAAAAACTAAAAATGCACTGAAAATGAATAAGTGTAGATAATTAACCAGTATACTGGTAGTGTTAGAACATGTATAAATGAGCATAAACGAGTTTCATAGTAGGTCATAGCAGTAACCAGAAAAACTGAGTCTTATGCAGGGGCTTGACTGTGACCTTATAGATGCTGACAACCATGCAAGGAGCAGTCACGGTTGGGAGGAGTTGGCCATCCAAACGACCAGTGCGAAGCTGGGTCTGAACATTTAACGGGTATGTTGGTACGGATGTGTGGTGTCCGTGGTAGACAGGAAACTACCCCTTATATTGAAACACGTGCTACCCTGCTAAGCGCACATAAGGTACTCCCACAGTTTTCCAGTCAAATCTACGCCCTTGCTATAAATCAAATGCAACTGAAAATGAAATGCAGATATTTGTTGTCTTCGTCTTACATTGCATTTCACTCATGTTCGCCGATTTGGTCACCATTAAGTACCGTAAATTTCTGATTTCACGTTACTTACACACTTAAAACTCTTTTCCCAGCCCACGAGCGTTCAGTGGAATAAGAATCTGTATCAGTGGTCTTAATATCTTGATCACAATCTGGTTTTGTTTCCTTTGGCCAGGAAAAGGTAGTCAACCTCCAGTACAAAGAGTTTCAAAATGCGTTCATGCTGCAGTTCCCAGTAATTTCCGGCTGTCCCGTGAGGTCATATTTATCATAACTTTCTTTAGCCGAATCATTTTTAAACTTATAGTCTCAAACATCACAAAGGAGCTGCCACTAAGTTCTGTTTAGCGTCACAAAGTAGGTAAGGAATGAATACAGATCTGTCCATTCTTCAGTTTATCTGTTAAGTCACACAAGATTGCATTATGCTGGTTTAAGCCTTTTTCAGACTGAACGCGGAATGCGCTGCGCTCGCCGCGGGATTCGGCGTGGTTCCAAATCCAAAGCATAACTGCTGTAGTATCATTTTCTAACGGTTAGGGCTGCAGGCATGTAAGGGCTCAGCACCTGTCCATTTTGATCAAACCATTTAACGTGAAACTTGTGCGTGAGCTTTAAAGGTACCAAGTGTCCCCTTTTTTTAACCTCTGTGCACCCGGGCCTCAATGTCTCTAAACAGCCCTGCTGCAGTAACAAACAAAGCATCCTTTATGCATCCAGCAGAACCTCTATCTATGGCTTTGCTCTGGAGCTGTTTTGCTTTACCGTCATAAAAACCGAAAAGGTCTGATAAGGCTCAAATAGACTGCTTTAACTCAAAACTCAGACATTTGTCTTGAAAATCTTACATGACATCCATCTGAATCAAAGAACAAAAAGGACCTGTGCATGACCTGTGAGCTCTGACTTATCTAAGTATCTCAGGACATCCTGAAACTGATTAGTGTAACATTAGAACTCAGATTTTTTCTACTCCTTTCCATAAGCCTTATGCCTCAGTCTAAATGAACTGGTTATATGGTTGTGCAGAGGTGCTGGGGTTAGCACTGTTGTTTCACACCTCTAGGGATCAAGGTTTGAATCTCTGTCCTGGCTTCATGTGTGTAGAGCTTGCATCTTCTCCCCCTGTTGTGGTGGGGTTTCTCTCCACAATCCAAATCCAAAAACATGCTAAGGTGTGAATGATGTGTGAGCCCTGTGATGGGTTGGTACCGCATCCTGGGTTATTCCCTGCCTTGCACTCATAGCTTCCAGGATAGGCTCCAGACCCCTATGACCCTGAACTGGACAAGCATGTACAGATATTGGATGAATTGTGATTAATGCTAATTATTGCTTCTATATGGATTTTGTGAGAAACTAGATAATTTAGACATGATATACAGTACAATATAGAAGATAAGATCTTGTACTTTTAGTAAAAGAAAAAGAATCCCATGTGTAGACTCCATAGTGTGAAACCGGAAACACAGCACATTTCAGGAGGCGCCAAGCAGCAATAAAACCATTTAGATACACTGCTTCACTATTACAACATCTCTGACTGTCCCTGTCACCTGCAGCACAAGTCCTTCAGAACCACAGCGATACGATCGTGGCGAAAAAACGTTAGTGAGCGATGAAGGTGTGGGCCTTTTTCAAGGAACCAAAACTGCCTGCAGAAACACAATTTCCAGTCACCTCTACAGTATCAGCCCATAATCTTATGCATGTAGGTTAGTGGGTTGTGGGTTTCCTCACAAAATCAACTGAAAAAAAAGGGAAGAATATACACATTTCCTGTAATGCAAAAGCACAGTGAGAGTTTTCTAAAAACTCAGCCCCCTTTAACTGCCCCACATCAAGGTCTTTTGGCAGTATTGAATTTTGCTGATCAAAAATACTGTGCATGACTGAGTATCAGAGACTGTCGCTCCTCTGTGCAATGCTGAACGCCTGGGGACTATGACCACATCACAGCACTGAAAAGGTATCATTCACAAGTTGGTGAAGTTGGGGGGTGGGGGGTGAAAAGGAGGAACGTATCTGCAGCCTGCATCTGCACACTCATACCTAAGCAGAAATGCATTGTTTGCACAAGATTGGCCAAAGCTGAGACACAAAGCAAGACAAAATGCAGACAAAACAAAACATTCAAGCAGGCAAACCAGTACTAACAGAGGGTAGTTCAGCTGGGTATGCTGGAAAGACAGGGATTAAGAATTGGCCCTGAACTTTTTTCCATGCAGACCTGCCACATGTACATACTAGTGATAAATTTTAAATTTTCCTGATTGGTTGGAGGAGGTGGTGGTGGGGGGGGGGGGGCTGCACGATGAATTTGGGAGATCCATAGTCCCCTACAGTATTAAATATTGCAGGCCCACAAATCCCTCGGGCCATTGGAATCCTTCCCGGACTGCCGCGTGGCCACTTCACGCTTAACAACAGGGAATAAATATGTTCAAAATCAGAATATTTATTGTCAAATGACCAAGGCAGCTGGAGAACTTTGTTGGCAAAGTTTATTACTATTGGAAACACAATGACAAACATAATGAGGACAGAGAATGAGGACAGTACATAAGCTGGACAACAATGATGAGAAAATGTAAGGTAAATAAACAACACAGTAGTTTGTACAGTAGTTTCCTCAGAGTGACCAATCAGAAAAGAGTAAATCCTCAAATTGCGAATTAGGACGTGAACTCCAAAGGAACAAAGTTAAACTGCGACAGATTTACACAGAACCAAGCACAAACACAACCTTTCCCTGGGATTGATTAGCTAATGCTAATTAAATTAGGGTCAACTGGGGTGCAGTAATGAGTAAAAGAGTGAAAGAGATCCTCTTGACAATTTTTGGCTTTGTTTTGATGACTTTCATTCTGTTTCGTGCTCATTTTTAATGTTTCTTTCTTGGGTATCATGGGCACAGAGAATCACACAGTTCAAAGATCAGTACTATGCAGGGAGGAAGGGGCAATAACCGCCTGTGATTATTAACGACACCTGCCGCCACAATATCGCAGTCCAGGAGAAAAAGGACTATTGCTCATGTGACCCCTTCAAGGTGACTCATGAAGTGCAGTCTCAAGCTGATACTGCTGGCAACTAAAAACAGAGAGCCAACCAACAGGGCCTGTTGGCTGCCAGAGCTACTAGAGCAGGAGTGGGCAATCAGATCAACAAAGGGCCAGTGTGCATGCCGGTTTGTTGGATAACCTTTAGGCCAGCTGATCAAACCCAGGTGCCAGGACTCAATCAGTGCTGCTAGTCAGTCTTCTAATTAGTAATATAATTAAAGAGTTGCAGTAAAAACTTGTATACACATCGGCCCTTTCTGGATAAGATTGTACACCCCTGAACTAGAACATTCTGAAGTGTCAGGCTGCAGTTCCTTTAGGTTCCTGCTCAACCACCCACAGAACACCTTCAGGCTTCTGCCATCTACAGAGTTAGAGACACACACGTCCTCTTCGGTGATGACATTCACAGATGCCTCGCAGTATAAAACAAAAATGCAGATTAAAAAGATCTTTGGCAGCTTTTCTGAATAAAAGCCACAAGTTGACACACAACCTGTAGTTTTTGTTGGCATGCTGGTTGTTGATCAGACGCTCGTAACAAACCTCGCCTCTTACCCAAGGTTTCACAGAAAGGAATAATGTAACCTGTATCCTTATCTATCCCAGGCAGAATTGCCAGCTCAGGCCTAGGGACTAACCACAGGAAACTGTACAGCCTTTGTAGAAAGCTAGTTAGCTTTATAATGCAAGGGCAGGGTTTCCTGTCGTAACCCATGAGAGAGAGGTGCATTTCATATACAAAGATTTGACTGCTCAGGCAGTGTTTGCATCAGAGGAACAGAAAGGAATTAAACAGGCCTCCACAGTGGGGTATCATATTACATATTAACAACAAATACTATATAAACCATACATTAATATCAGAATCAACATGTAAAACTCAGACAAAAGGAGAGATAGCAAACAAAAAAGGATTCCCCCACAACTTTTAGGATTTCTTTTTAACTGTGACTTTCTTATATAAGAGATGATGCTAAATTTAAAAGTAACAAACAGAAAAAGTTGTCAGTCATCATCAGGTGGATATTTGGTTAGATTAAAATGTATTACAATAGGGCGATTATTGTTAAAATGGGACACTTTTTGGAAATTTGCTTTCTGGAAAAATTTGTAGATTCATTTCAATGTCTTGAACCCCAACTTTATACCATTCTAAATACATTAATGCCCCTTGGACACAGTATAGAAGAGAAAATAAAGTATTACCAAACACATATATTAACTGTAAAGTTTAACTGTCCCATTTTGCCAGATGTTTGCCAGGGATTACAATTTTTCTATAAGTGCTTCAGTCTAGTGCTGATATAAATCATTTCATTGAATTATTAACATTAATATTTTACAGAAACTAAATGACTTTCACAAAAGTACTATGAAGTTTTATCAAAGTACTACAATACCAGTGTTACATACCAGGCTGATAAGTCTTAAAAAAAGGTTACATTCGCAATGTTGAGGGTCCACCTTACAAAAGAAGGTACACAACATTCTACAGCGTGCTGCATATAAATGGCCACAAGATGCCGCCAGAATATATCCATTGTTGTTACTAGAATAGTTTAACGTTACACAACGAACTCGAAAGTAAATGTTTTATGTTATTTGTATGACACATTTTTTCCCTGCGAGCCATCTGTCTTGCCTTTTCAAGAAGAATGAATCAGGTCAATTTGCATATTAAGAACACTACCTATCGATACAAAGGTGTTCATTTCTGTAAAAGTGTTTTACATAAACACTTATTACAGTATAAGTATTACAGTATAAACAAACTTCCTTTCCAATTCACTCCACGATGACCATTACAGATTAAATCTCTTGTTTTTCAAAAATTTCTTATCCTCACAGGCCCACAGAGAGGGAGCCAGCCCCTATAGCATAAGCTGCAGGCCAGGGTATACTTGTGTTGAGACTGTCAGTCCACCAAAGGACAGTCTAATTAACCACCAGCTGTACAACTAAAAATCAGTGAAACAAAAACAATAAAATAACAATAATGACAGTGAATTGTTTCCCAGTGTCATGCAGGTGCAGCTATAAAAGGCTCATAGACATAGACAGAAAATTCCATGATCTTTGCATAAATGTTACCTTCACACACCCTGTAACTGGCCACAGGTAAGGCAAAGCCAGTCTTATGGTATCTTTGGCTGGCGGGGGGCTGCGTGGCGGCTCAGGTGCAGACCTAGGAGCTGTTGGGCAGGACGTAAGAGCAGCCATTTCTGTGGACAGCACTGCGATAGTGTCAGCACAAGCCACCTGGGGGCCACAGCACTAAAGAGGATGAGCAATGATCTCAAAGGCCGGCAGGTCTAGCCCCATGGTCACCCCTGCCTCTTCTGACCCCTTGCCCCTGCTGGTCCAATCCCTGTGTGGTGAGGGTCAAGTGAACCAAGAGAATGCAAGGGACTCCCTGAAATACTGTGAAAGCAAAGCGACATCCTAAGCAACCCTCAGCCAGCCTCTCATCACGTCCATCAGCACACAGCCTTCCCACTCTCCTGTACTGCCATCGGCACCTTCATGCCCAGTTCCTCCTGGAGCGGGTCAAGCATCTCTTCTTGGGACAAAGACAAGCTGGAGTCGGTCTCATCAGGTTTTCCAGGTGACACCGCTGCTGCTGAGGTTGGGGGAATGGGGTGGGACTGGGTGGAAGCTCCCTGATGCAGGTTGATGGTGGTCGTGAAGCTGACGTTAAATTTGTTTTTTTCCATGGATACTGGTCCCACCCGTACACCTTGACTGGATTCTGATTGGCTGGAGCTGGAGGAGAAAGAGGGGTGCCGGATTTCTTCTTTCACTGGAAGGAATTTCTGACGATGGAATTTTGAGGATGGGTCAACCATGCAGGAACAGGAGAGAGGGAGAAGAGGACCATCAGGGCACTTGCATTTGAATATTCATATTTACACATTTATAGAAACACAAGTGGACTTAACACTTGTAAGTGGTACTTAAATACTCAGCATCTTGTGGAAGCTGTTGTAGTATTTAAATTAGCTGAAGTCGCTTTACTAAGGGATCTTATTTCATGTTTTTGGATTTGTGTCACTAGCAGAGGTGTGTTTGTGCTCAAATGAAATCTCAGGCTTGTGGTATTAATATGCTTCCCTGTAGTATGTACATATAACTTTGGATTTATCCAAAAATCTGTGGAAAATCTGTTTAAAGCCATTCATCAAGTAAAAGGAAATAGGTTTATCTTTGCTAAAAATAGTTTCGAATGGAATGACTGCTGTTGAGTGAACGCATCACTCAGTAGTGGTAATAGGCTAGACATACATATAGCCACACATATCGGAGGAAAAAATTAGACAATCAGGTTTTTTTATTGTGTTATTCCTTTTTTAAAGTTGCATCATCACTTGCCTGATCTATATGAACAGTTGAATAGGTAGTTGATTTTGTTTTATGTTTTGCCCATACATAGAAGTGTATAATTCAGGGGGCTGTGCTATTTGTGTGTCTCCAAATGGTCGGTTGATCTGTTAAAGAAATGGTTAACCTACCATACTGACTTCCTGATCAGTGTTTCTTCCACCTGTTGGTCACAATAAAAGGTTAGTTGGTGTAGAGTATTGTAAACAGTAGTTGCTTTGTGGAATTTCCACTGCTGTGTGAGAGTTTTCTGGGGCAAGCGACAGGGCTTGTGTGTGACATACTTGCACTTAAAATAGATTTACATTTTGAAGGCTGACAGAGTGATCGCTGTAGGGCGTGCGGGGGCTTGTAGTGAGTTTGGGTGGAAACTCAGTTCAGGAGCATGTCAGAGGTTATCTGACATGTGAGCAGTTGCATGGGGGTCAGGTGGGCTGTGCAAACTGTACCTTTTATCCTGAAGGCCAAGGTGAGGGCTATGATGATCACAGATAATACAAGCATGGCTCCGAATATCCCAAAGACAACAACTGGGAGAGACACAAGCAGGACAAAGGACTTAAAGATGACAAATAGAAAGAAGCACGTCTTATTTTGCCATATTTGTGATAAACCGAAAAAACTTCAAATCCTTCTCGGGTAACCAAATATCATAAGAAGCCTAAGATGTACTTCTGATATTTTCTGCTGTTTTTTCATTACTTTGTGTCTGATGTTTAATTGTTTAATATGGTGCATGCTACTTTTCAATGCATAGCAATAGTTGAAGTTGTTCATTTATATACTTGTGTATCTGAGACCGGCAGAAATAGAAGCAGGAGGGGAACACAGCATTAGTCTCCGTCAGGCTCGATGGGAAACTTTAACACCCGTACCCAAAACAGCCGTCTTCTGAAACTGTGCTAAGCAGCAAAAACGGAGTCAAATACAGAGCACAATATCTCCTATAGTCTTTCTGGCAGTCTATGGCCCTCCTTGTGTAAGAAATACCCCAAGACGCTCATTGTTACACATGTTGCATGTCACGCGAGAGCTGTGATTCCAGCACAGGCTTACAGATGGGACCCTGGAGCTCTTGTGGCTTCTGAGAGGATTCAGTGTGTCCTATGGGTGCTAAGTAGGTACTGCCAGGTTGGGGGCTATCTGGCACCGTATTTGGCACATGGAGGGTTGGGGGTGTGAGGATTGCACCACCGCACACTGTATCTGCTGTGTTGTTGCCAGGGTGATGAACAACCTTCCCTTGGGCAGTACAGCTGAGGAAAGAGAGAGAGACACACACTCCAGCTTAATCTGTGTATTTTGTTAACTCTTACACTGTCAGAAAAAAGGGTACCAATTTGTACCTTTGCTTGTCACTAGGGCTGTACCCTTAAGGGTCTGCCAGTTGTATCTTAGAAGGTATAAGTACCTACAGCTAAGGGTACAATTGGCAGATGCTTGAGGGTACAACCCCACTGACAAGCAAAGGTACAAATTGGCACTCTTTTTTATGACCAGAGTCACACATATACAATGGAAATCATGTAACATGCACTTAAACACATGACTGCTTCTGGTGAAAAAATGGCATGCTCTCATACTAGCCGGTAACTCATCCACGTATTTCGTTAGACCCCCCTTTATTAATTTTTTAACTTTTATAAAAAAACATTCTCATAATTTTTCCGTTTACAACACGGTTGTCTGCTTTAGATTTTGTTACAAAATGCTGAGCGGGGGATTTACATACCTAGCAGGTGGTATTAACTTGCCTGAGGTAGAATGTGAATGGAAAATGAAAATTATTTTACTTGTGAAAAAGTTTTTGTGAAAATTCCCACAACAGGACGACTCTACATGATTGACAAGATGATATAAACTAGCCTTTGGGTGGGGGGGTGCAAGCTGCCTGCATTCCTGGAGGCACGTTCTCCATTGTGTGTTGACCCTGCAATTTACTTACTCAGTGTGCCTTTGGCACTGCTGGGAGTAGGAGTGTTTGTCTGAGTAGGTCCCAGAGCCACACACCTCACATATCACATTGGAGGTCGGCGTTCCTGACAAACACACGCACACACTGATTACCCTCAAGGTAACCACAGCACCGATGCAACACAACACCCATTAATTTGCAACCTATGGGTCTTAGAAGGACTCGAGATGTTAAGACTGGAGGAGTTCCTTCAGCTGGTTACGAAGCCCCTGTTTCAGTTACACTACTTATTCTGACCAGCAGTGTTATTCTGTCATCTTAGGCACTGTCCCCAAATTTCCTGTGTATCATTTGTTCTCTGCTGCGTGGTCCTCAGCTTCGATGTTCATCTCTCAAATTCTGAACCTCTGGACCTCTGCCTCCCCTCAGCTGCCCTCAGCAGCGATTAAGGTAATTCACAAGCCTTCACTTTCCAAGAGCAATCACCCCAGAGCTTCCCCATTGACATTACCATTCGTCTTGACTCCATGTCCAGGTGGGCAACTGTTGTAGCGGGCGCACAACGTACATGACTCGGAATTCGTCATTTTGCAATACCACCCTTCTCGGCAGCCACATATAGCATTTTCTGTGCTTGTGCAGTTCTGTTTATAAATTAAGTTGAATTCTAAAAAAGAAAAACAAAATTCACCATCTCAGTAATATTCCACACAATTAAACTTTTGTCACTGTGGCTTGCCATTGCGTCTCATTCTGGCGTGATTAATGATACCTAACTTAGCTTCTTTGAAGCCAAACTTTACATAGTACAAAAATTGTATACAGATGAGATTTGTGTGGACACCATCACAGTATCTACGATGTTTTATTATTGCTGTTACTTTGGAGACTTTTTTCAAAGTTTGTCCCCACAAATCTGATTGAATCCTGCAGATGCGCACACCCTCTTCCAGCACCTGGCATCGGCCATGACCCTCATGCATTCCCTCTAGCTGGGCACCCACCTTTTTGACATGTGTGACATTTGAAACATTTCGCATAGGTCATTACGCTGTTGTAGGTCCCTGGCCGACAAGACTCACAGGTGGAGTCACTGTCTTGGGTACACATGATCTTCAGACGGGTCCCTGGAATGAAGAGGGAGTGATCGGTTAATGTAAACAGTGTAGGACCATGGGACGCCAGGCCACAAATGGCAGAGATACACTGTTTCCATAGAAAATGCAAGACTTCATCTAGAATTTTTACACAATGAAATAATGGCATGCAGATTGCATGGTGTAGCAGCTCTTGAATGACAACCACCAAAAAGACATTCTTATTTCTGGACTGAAGAGAACCGGAGTGGTTACATCCACTGCAAGTTCACCCCCATTTGCATTTTGGCAAAAACATACACCTAGACCACAGGAACAGGAAAGTGCAAACAGGAGCGATAGGAAGCACATGTGTTTTCACAGGAGTGGTTTTCAGGCGTTCACGTTGGTCGTGACATTCAAGGATAGATGACGTTACTTCCTCTGCGGAGTTCCTCCAAAAATGTCATTCGTGACATGGCCTACGCTCTCGCTCTCTCTCCTCTGATCTCAGCGTGCCAGCATTAGATCTATACGCACTCATGAAACAAAAGGGTTTCGTGAGTTGCACACACTCTCCTGGACTCCTGTGTTGCTGGGGGCCAAATGTGGGCAGGTCTTGGAGTGGCTACTAGCAGACCAACCATCAATTACAGGGCCAGAATAGACAACATGGGCCTAAGACATTACAATGTCCTGTAACATGCAATAAAGTTGATTCATGTAGTAACTAAAAGGGTAATTCCCAATCGGCAGCATATTATGTCCACTGCGAAAATAACTGAAAAGAACTGAGAGACAAAAACTTGGGTTATTTAAAAAATCCCAATGTTTGGGATTTCCATGGGCTATCGGTGGGTATTCTGGGTAAGGTGACCAGGAAACAACATGATTGGCATGACTCTGCATTGTGATAATGACTTGTGCCACCACAGTTTATAATGTCATGGAGTCGAAATCAAGGCACCACCATAAATTCAGGTGGTGGAAAGCTGCAGACATGTAGATTGGCTGGCCTGTTTGCAGCTGGGGTACAGTCAGGCAATTACACGAGAGGTCAGGGAGCCTGCATGTTTTACCTGGAGGACACTTGCTACAACACAGGTTCAACTCGTCATTCAAAAATTCATTGTTTTTCTTGCAGGAGCCACCTTCCGGTTGGTATGGCAGAGCGCAGACCTGCAGAAGGGAGAGAGCATAGCACTTTTAAACAAGGGCACACAAGTGAAGAAAGACCAAACCAGCCCAGGGAGCAGAACTAAAGAGGGGGAATATCTTCAAAATAAATGGTCAAGATGTTAAAAAAAAAAAACAAATATCCATTGTTGTTGTAACTGTGAAAATGGAGTCTGCAACTGGCCTTGAGGAATTCATAACTTCTATTTGGGTGGTGGTCCTAAGGCTGGGCAACATGGCCTAAAATGTCATCATGATAAAAATGTCCATATCGGTCAATATGGATAATTATCACAATAAATGTAAAATCATTATTTCTTTCCAGTTTAAAGGCTGATTTTTGCTACTGGGTGAATGTTGAAGAAACCAGATGATTCACTGTGGTTTTAAACTATTCTCTATCATCAAAATGTGACAAACACTTGCCAAACAGCATTTCACATTTCACAAATCAGAGGTCGAAGTTGAAAATGTTATATTAGTCCGCGCTGAGAAAACGCCGCTGCTCCCACGCTTCCTAGCATTTCCGAATTCTCTGCGGATTATTATTGTGTGGATTTTTTTGTGGACTGAACTTTATTGTGGACTTTCATTTTGGATTTCACTGGATTACGCTTATTGGACGGGTTTCTTTGCACTTACCTGCTCTCTCGGTGAGCTGCCCTGTTGTTTTGACTATGTTTGTTATTGCAGTCTCATATTTGTTCAATAAATCCCCCATTTGTGTTTTTATAGCTGTATGCGCTTGTGCTCCATCATGCGTCCTGACATGCAGTCACAGAGGAAGTGACATCATTTCATTATGATGAAAAACGTGTCGCTGGTGACACGTTGGGTCTTAAATCATACACAACTTTTATTGCGTATTTGTCATATTGATATCGAGGGAAATTACATTGGGATAATCATTGCTATTGTTTTATCACCCGGCCCTATATGGTCCCCAGAAACAGTTTTTCGCAGAGCTTGTGAACCAGGTGAAACCCAGTGACTCATGGACAGCACCCCACTTTTCTGGCACTTTTGAAGACACGATTTCCTTAGACTCATATGACACCTTGAGGAACCTCCCCATACAACCTTCCTATCATAAGGCTGCAGTTCTGATCTCTAGTCGACTTGAGGTTGGTTACACCGTCTGCTGTAAGTGGAGTGGCCAACTGCATTTATGCAAGAGGAAAAACGTTTGCTGCCTCCACTGATGGTGCCGGAAGTGGTGAAAAGAGACAAGAAATACTGAAGTATCAAGCCCCACCTTGGACACATGTGCCACTGCTGGCTAATGCAAAATGGCAAGCGAGTTCTTCAAGAAGGGCTTGACAGAAAACGCTCTGTGCTCACAGTCCTGGGTGTAACCAGTTATAGACCTAATGCAGGGTTCGGAGCCTTGTGAGTTTGTCACGGCGAGGAGCCTGTGGTTTTTCTGACTTCCCAGACGTTTGCAAACTGATTTCATGTCAGTCGGCCTGACGACCGCTTTCGCTGATACCTTCTGAGAAACGAATCTGGCTTGTCAGGAAATTGGTTTGACTTTTTTTTTTACATTCCTACATCCTGTGAAACACAATGTTCTTGCCAAAGTTTGTCATATTGAACAGAATGTAAGTGATCAGTCAGCTAAATATCGAAAGGAGGCAGCTACATGCAATATGAGGAGTTGCTTCAGAACAGAAGAGCCCATGGGCAACCAAACTTTGGAATAGCTTCAGGCTTAAGTAAAACAAGTCTGAAATACTCTCACACACGACAGGTGAGGCAGTAAGACACTACGAATACTTGGGGTATTTTAAGTGCATGAGTCCCCTCGAATTAAACCACTGTGGCCTTATTTGGTATTTGTAAGTGACAAAGAATACAGCGCAGTGATCCACAGACCAGGAGGAGCACGTCAGCATCTAGAGCATTCCTAAAAGGACACAGTGAAAGCCCTGGTCAGAGAATCACTTGAGGGTCCTTGTCATGATGAAAACAACAGTGAAAGGGACAGCTTGCCTGTTTAACCTTTGAGCCCTTGGGGTGGTTGGTTTGGTGTGGAAAGAGTAATAAGGCAGCCAGACCATTAACTTATTCTTTGTCTGCTTTTCCATTCAAAGCCCCCATTTACTACCTCACTTTCCTGTCCAGTCCGGCCAACCCATACAGCACTGATCTACTTTAGTCCAGCTGTTCTGAAAATGTCCCATCAAATTAAGGTGAAAAAGTCAAGTCTAAAGAACACAGCAAATGACTTTCACAGTGACACTTTCACAATCAGAGGCCATAAAACACAAAGGAAAATCATTTCCTGCAAACGGGGTCTGAAGTGGTCAGGATGAGTTAGAATGTATTCGCATTTAAAAATATGGTATAGATGTATGTCTACTGAAATTTGAATTCAGTTTCAGCTTTGGTGATGAGTGTATTATCAACAACAGGAACAGTGATTGAAAATGTCTGAGGTTAGGCCTATTGTTGGGGTTTTTTACATTTTTACTGAGCAGTGGGTCATAGACTATGCAGGGGGGATAGACACATTGCTGGGCTGTGGGAAATTTTTTAAATTATCTGTAATTTAAAAAAATGGAAAGTGGGCGTGGTCAGTGTCTATTTTTCATACCGTTATACCAACGATAACCCCAGGATGCACAGTATTTTGATGGTATTTTCAAAAGCAACACTATCTGGGGGTGGGGGTGGGGGGGTAAATGGACAGTATACCATATTACAGCTATATTGCAATAAATCATTATATACAGCTAGAATTATATTCAGCTGTGCTGAATACCCACTTTGATTCTGCATAGGTTGCACAAATGGAGAAGTAATTGCAACGATGTAAAGCAGGTGTTGTCAGATTTCCTCCCCAGAAGAAGACCAGCAGATGCACTTTTCTTCTCCACCAATTTGCTTGCCACCCCCCTTTTTTATGACAGCTGCCCAAAGAACCAATCACTTTGATCACTGGCAACTATTCTGTGCCATCTTGCCTCCAGTGGCATGAGACGTAAACTACAATTACTTGATTTAGTTTGCAGGTTTCATAACAAAAACTACTAACTAAACTACTTGTGGTTTTCCATACTTTGATGGTATGGTACTGGAAAACCACACCACCAAAATTACTAAATGCTAAATTTGACTTGCGATGATCCAGCAACAATCTGCCACACAGAAACAACCACCAGTCGAAACCACACAGTCAGATATCACTCCCTGTCCTTTTGAATATGATGAAGTGCATTGTGGGAGTTTTTGTACCCATTACTTTTTTATAGGCAGGTATGTGGCTCAGCATGTTAGGACTCTGCACCTGTAATCGGAAGGTCATCGCTTCATATCCTGTGGTTGGTAGGGTGGCTTCACCACTATGTCCTTGATCAAGGGCCTTAACTGTAATTTATCCAGAGACTAGCTGATCCTGCATTGTCAACTGTTTAGTCCTATAAAAGTGCCCATAAAATAAATATAATACAATAGCAGTGGTTTCCTTGCAGTCAGTCTCAAAGAGTGCTAATGGAATGGGGCGGGCAGCTGCTAATTTCCTCACACAGGTCTGTTCTGGGGAGATTGGAAGGAAATATAAAGTGAGCTGCTTATGTTGTCTCTGCGCAAAGCAGCTGGCAACCTGCCAGGTGACTACCCTTAAGGGACTGCATCCCGACTGACCCGTATCTTTAGGGAAAAGGTGCTTCCTCCCTGAATTGGTGACTACAGCAACTTCCTTGCCATCACCCTTTGTGTGTTTATGTTTTCCCCTAAATAAATCCCACCCCATACAGGGGTGTTCCCTAGCACCCTCCTCTCCCATGTCTCCTTGCCCACCACAAATGAGTAGAGAAAGGTTGAAGATAACATTAACCATAGGCTATCATTTCTGGCTTCGGATCACACAAAGGTTTGCGGTAAACTAGAAGAGGTAGTTTGAGATTACAGTGTGATAATGAGGCATTGAATACAATAGTATATATTGATCTGAAATTTAAGGGTTGCATTTATAATGTGGTTTCCAAAACCCACCACCTTTGATTTTTATCAGTTTTTCAAAATACATCTCCAGACTAGTGCTTTAGTCTTCTGGATTCTGATCTTGCTGAACTCAGACTGGATTGCTGCTGATTAATCAATCCAATATATTTTGATTGCTACTAATTAAATTCTTCCAGTGTTTCCAATTTTAGTTTAAAAAGCATTTGACTAGTTTTTGAATTCCTGGAATGAACCTTAACACCAAAGATTTGACTTTTTATTCACGTAACCATATGGTAGTTGAAAAGTCTACATCATACCAAGTAAAACCAGACCTGGGATGAATCTCAATATGCGCACTTGACCATATTTGGGTTCTCATGTATCTGTTTTACATCATCTTCCATTGCCAAAGACCAGATCCAATACTAAGAACACAAGAAAAGAGGATGGTAAAAATCCCCAGATGTTGGTCTTGCTCCACCCCAAATATTAAGGATACATCAGTTGCATCCTTGCTGAATGAGACCAATCCCATGATTCATTGCGCCCCAAGTTAGTTCTTGGAAGGCAAGCTCGATAGAGCGGTTTTGCCAAGACCACAAGTATGGTCTTTGCGTTCTTGGTATTGATATTCACACTTGGTTAATAGGGAAGTTTTTGAAGGTAAAAGCCATGGCAGCTTGTGGTTCCTCCTGACCATTTTGACATCTGTTGTCCGATGATTCAGCCATTGACTCTAAAAGCCTGTTTATTAGGCTCTGCTGTCCAATGGTATTTATAAGTAATTCATTGTACATTGTTTTCACAGCCCATATGAAATGTTTAGGGTCTTTCCAAAGTTACAGTGGTATTTGCTGTTTTGTTTCACAGATTACCCCACACTGCAATGTTCTTCCTTCTTGTTAGCAGAATTTATAAATAGCTTCAGATGAAGGGTTAGTGTTTGCACATTTCTTTTCTATTTTTGACTATTCTGGTTTCCTGCCACGACAGTTTCGATGGATGCTGCCTCTAAGTTGTCCATCGCATATGCGTGAACGTGTACATGAAGGAACATCTCCTGTCTCATACCCTATTCCTCCTGGGATAGGCTCCAGGCTCACTGGGATCCAGCACTGGATAAGTGGAAGTGGACTGCAGTTACAGGATGATTTAGAATACAAATGGACATGTGGTACTCAGATGGAGTGGTTTCCAGGGGGACTCTTTGAAGGAGCTGATGCTTAAACTCCTTTAAGATGATATGATGCTCAAGTATATGAAGGACATCGGCCAAATCCATAGATGCAATCAATGGCCGATTTCTACTGTCACACCAGAGGCTGTATCTCATAATGGTTGCTCCTCTAAACATTGCATTGCTGCCTGCAAAATGGTCCGTGGTCCAGGCATCTCTATGGATGAAACTTTTCTAAATATTAAGATCCCACATAACAGAGAAATGCCTGCATATCTACCAGGCTGATTACAACCTCAAAGCCTTCACAGAAAAACTGAAAACCTGCTTGTTTTTCTCTGTTCCTTCGAGGTGACCCAATTGGCATCATCAAATGAAGCCCAAAATCCACCTGAAGCAACTGGCTCAGCTAGGCGCATGTCGCACGGGGTCGTGCACAGAGAGATAAGAAAGGCATGGCAATTTCTCATAACTGTAGCCTCTCCCTACGCAGAAACTCGCCAGTGTGCCGGTGGTGTTACAGGAAATCTTAGCTGAGAGGAAACCAGGCTGACACGGGGAAGGCTTAAAAGAAACCTTATCATGCTCTTAACGCTGTGGTGTGTTTCTACAACACAATACTTCTTTTGTTTTGGTTAGAAATTTTTTAGCTAACTGCCCTGTTGTGATTTCCCCATCAACCTGATTAAAAAGAAACACTGGCATCTGAAAGACAAAGCTTTGCCTCTTGATCTGTTCCTACCAGATTCTTGATAAGCAAATTCCCTGTTCTGTCACTGTAACCTGCATTTTTTTTCGGTTCCTACCCTTACTTGCTTCTTTTTCGCTTGAACTCATCAAATGAACCTTTCACAAGCAGTCTGGCTGTTAGCTAATTGCTACCACTGCTGACGTCTGAGTTTTTTTCTGAACGTGTGGGACGGCGCCTGTGCTCAAAGGAAACGTGAAGGCTTTCTCGACAAGTAAGGGTTTTTTTTTTTTTTTTTTATTTACCTCCCCCCCAACTCCCTTTCTTGTCACAATTTTACATGTATGCATTCTAACATTGTGTGTGCAGGGAAAGTATATTTGAGGAAATCTCTGCCATGATTTGTAACCAGGATCTAACATTTTCGTAGCCCTTTCGCTGCACTGCTGATTGACTGCAGTTTAAAACAAATCAGCCCTCTCCAGGGACCACTTCTAGCGGCAGCCGCAAACCTCATCGTGCTCGTCTAGCCCTCGATCCGTCATCGAAACGCAGTTCACAGCGCAGTACCTAAACATCACGAGCCCGATTCTCCCATGCTGTCAACGTCTCCACCACTGTGCGAAATATTTGCTGCACATTTCCTAGTATTGTACATTTATGGTATAACTGGACGGACTTGGCTTTTATAGTTTCTTATCATATCGTCCCCAATGAAAGTACGGGATAACAGTGTGATCTCTCCTCAGCATATTAAAGTAATAGGTGTGCCTTTATTTTTGTTTACCGATCAGGCACGTAGTCAGGTAGTAAAATAACTAGTTTG
This sequence comes from Mormyrus iriodes, assembly GCA_011763525.2. Classification (NCBI taxonomy): domain Eukaryota; kingdom Metazoa; phylum Chordata; class Actinopteri; order Osteoglossiformes; family Mormyridae; genus Mormyrus; species Mormyrus iriodes. The sequence continues at coordinate 23,007,436 of JAAGVU020000123.1, read as the reverse complement.
AACTCCTCCTCTCGAAAGTAGCTTTAGAAATCTACCGTGGGGGGGGGGAGGGGGAGTCTCTCCTGAAAAAGCGTTTTTTTTCCTAAACTGGAAGCCAATTTCTGAAACCACAGTCGCACCGGGACATTTTATAGACCGAATTCCTAACTGCTAAGGAGAGAGAAGCAAAGAGGGGCTGTTAATGTGTCTTTCGGCAGCGATATCCACGCCGCCCCAAGCTCTGTCCAGGCGAAGCTCCGCTGCCACGCTCTCCAGACACTTCCCGCTACCAGCTCTCCTTACTGGAAATCACATGATTACTCCAAAATTGGCTGTCAGGGTCGGTTCTAGGCAGGGGCACGGGAGGTGGGGGGGCAATGCCCCACCAAATGCTCCGCATGCCCTACTAAAGTAAAAGATGCGATCCAGCAACATCTCTTATTGCCCCCCCCCCATTTGATACAGGCTAGAAGCGGGCCTGCTACCAGTCACCTGAATACAAAGTTTCGGAGTCTCTGTCACCTTGCCAGATTCAGATAACACACTCGTTTTCAGTGCGGAAGACAGGTCTGCTTTTATCGGATAATACCCTCGCACCTGTTCATTCAGACACGCTTCCCGTGTTTACATCTGGATTATAAACGCATTCACCCTTTCCTGTTGTGGACAGGATTGATCAGGGGATGGATCACACTCCTACTGATGGGGTAAAAAGCGAATGTCACATTAACACTAGGCAACACGTGGTCACATCTGTTAGCGGTTACACCCTAAAATCGTGTACGTGATCTTATAATTACCACCAAATATTCTCTATTAATTTATTCTACAATCATTACTATAATAATTCTCATGTCTGGACCACCAACAGCACCTGAAGAGACCCAGAGAAAGGGTAATTACCCAATTTTCCCATTAGCCATCTCAGTAATCTTAGACGAATTACCAACCTCAAATCGCAATTTTTAACATTTACCCATATATTTCGAATATGAATAAACACAACTTATTTCTTAATAATGCCGTGAATACTGTGTGACTGATTGTAATGATCATATGAGATTGCTCACAGGGTACCTGTACAGGCAAAAGCACTTTACCCCATAAGAGAAACAAGGTGACAGCCTTCCAAACGCTAAGCGGTAAGTAATTTATCTGCAAGGAACACCCACCTTATTGAGCTGCGCGAAAGCCGCAAGCCAGAGGATCAGGATTATCCTCAGCATGTTCTCTTTCTTTTCTTTTGAAAAGCGCTCGCATGAATAAACGCGGGGTGTGCTAGGGATACCTCTAGTACGGGAACTGGAAGTCCGGTCCTTTGAAGTTCTCAAGGGAGTCAAGAAACTTTACATTTCCTCCCACAACTAACAGACTGCGACAATTTGTGGCTTTATGTTAAGGTTTGAAATGAAAAAAATAAAATAAAAAAACGGTTCGATCGCAGTTTCTGCAACAAGCCAAGTCGTAGTTCTGCTTCTTCCTGGACAAATGGCTAAGAAATCTGCAACAGGAAGTAAGCCTTCACTATGTAGGCAGATTTATTTTTACATTAAAACGATGCCCCCCGCCCTCGTCCACCCCGCCCCCGAAATGTGTCAAAGCAAAACCTGGTGTTTGTAAACCTTATGAAAGACCTCGAGTCTGTGATAAAAATGTCTACTTATGGTACTGTAGTATAAATTACACGCCACGGTCTTGACCTTGAGTTGATTCATCATACTTAGTATAATTACAGCGTAACTTGTTTTAGTAAAATACATAGCAACAACATTGGCTAAAGCAAACGTAGATAGCCTATATGGTGTTAACTTTAAGTCTACCAAAACAAAGAAATGAAGATTTGGATGACATTACCTGTATTTTGTCGACAAGAGAAATCATAACGTTTTGCATAACTAAACGTTAAGTCCGTTAAACTGATGGATGTCTTAATTAATGTCGGTCATAGACGAGATGCGACGACCAGAACTAAAAAGAGCCCATTCTCTACATTTAATTTTATTATACAATATTTAAAAATGAAATCATACATATAAAACATAACGGGGTGCAAATCAGTCATAGATCATTTCAGTCTATCTTCATCAAAGTGCAACAAGCACCAAGTTAATGAGTATGGCAGATCTTTGTAGTCTCGTTAAAAAGAAAACAATTAAAACAACAATAAAAAATTAATTTTTATGACAACGGAGGCTGCGCCGGGCCATGGGTGCAACTTCATAACTTGTGCACGTCCGCCCAACTAATTTCATCTCGGTAGTTTTTGAAGTATCAATGCAGCGAGTCACAGGGCTGTCCCGTAAATCAGTGAGTGGGGGACTGCTTTTACTTCAAGTTAAATGACTACTTCAGTTTGAGATGTTTGATTGTTTAATACCCCCCTCCCCCCCACAATAATAATAAAAATGATACAAGCTGAATCTCTGGCAGCAGTAATTTATAAACATAAAGTATTGCTGTTTCCTTTTAAATGACTATGACTGTTTCAGTGAACATCTTGCATGTTATTTCTGGCCATATGCCGTCTTGTTGCTCAGCCCGATCTCCTCTACTGCAGGAGCAGTAATTTGCACTGGGGCTAATTTCACCCCACAGCTCTCACAGTCAGAAGCCAATTGAGAAACAGCATCTCTTACACATTGTGCCGGTGGGGGTTGGGGGCTTCTGAGAACCAGTCACTCAAACCGGGTGATTTCTCATTTTCTGGATTCCTGTATAAGACACACATTGCTCGCTTACCACCGGTATTACAGTACAAGTCCGTGTGTTCAAAGCGTGCAGTGGGGTGTCATCAGCATCCTGACCCAACCAAGGCTGCCTGGTTTCGGGTTGACTCAGGGACAGGCAGTACGATGCAGTGCAGCAGTCATTGACACAAGGCGTGGCCGGGGCCCGCCCGGTCCGCATGACAGACACACAGATGTCGTGGAAACGAACAACCCCACAGCATCGTTCTTTGAACCTTAAAACAAAATGGATGACAATACCGGGAAATTCAGTTTAAAACAACATATGTAAAAGAAAAATACAGCAATTAAAATATACAATATAAGATGGAGGAAAATAAATATAAAAATAGATGTAAAAGTAGGCATAGATGTAATACTTTCTCATTTTCAGTCCTTCACTCTCATAATTTTTCTCTTGCCATCTTTCTTGGCTCCAGTTCTTACCTCTTTCCTAGATCATACATTAAGATTAAGTCTGAAAGTAAGATGGACCTTATTGATCCCAGTGGGAAATTCTGGACTAAAACCCACAAATCTGTCACGCAACCTAAAAACACATGCACATGCATGTTTTCCTCACCGTATGGGGAAACTTTAGAAGTAAATATCCCCCAAAAGGACACCCTGATAAATAAAAAAACACATGGACATTGCCATGAGGTACCATCCACCCATCATCCATCCATCTTCCATGGCCAATAATCCATTACAGGGTTGCAGCATTTGCGTTGATCCTGAAGTGAACCAGGTCTTTAAATTCAGTCAGTAAAAAAAGGCACCAAAACAGCTTGTTTGAGTTTTGTTTGCATCAGAGTTCATGACGTAAGAGTGGAGGGCACTTCCCTATACATACAGGAACGTGCGTGTAGGTGAGTGAAGTTGCAGCCCTTGAGATCGTACAGCGTACTGTCCAACAATGAACGGAGAAAAATGGAGTGCGCTGCAGTGGACTGCCCGCAGTCATGCAGAAGATTTCTCCTTCAAATCCAAATTCTGCTGTGGTCAAACCACAACTGGTGTACCCATAAGAGTCTTTACGGTGATTAAAAAACACAATGACCTTTTGTGTGTCCTGGACATGAGATTGTGTGTGAGGATATCTCTGCTGGATGAAAGCTGACCTTTCCGCTGCATTCAAAGTGTTGCCCACGTGTACCTCTGGGGATTTTTAACCGTACCACAGAAACCCCCGTTCAGGTTGCTTGATGCTTAGTTACCAGTGCACTTGCGTCATTTGGCAGCAGAAGGAATAGCATGGTGAGTCGCCCAGGACAACGGCTTATTAAAAAGTTGTGACCCCACCCCCCCATAAAAATAAAAGAAACAAAAGAAATAAGATGAAACAGGGTGGTCAGGGTGCTTTGCCTTTCCTACCAAGGTCGCTGCTATTTCCTTCCCGCCATGATTACATTGTGTATTGCTTCAAATGAGTAATTTCCCCCTGCACATAGAGCAGACGCTTAGACTTCATTGTATACCTAATGGTATAGTTCCTTTGGGTTCCATGCCCTCAGTATGTAAATCTTCTGTATCATTATTTAAGTAAAGCAGACAACCTAATTAGAAAATAAAATAAAATGTAAAAAAAAAACTGTATGCAAACAAAAACAAGCTCCTAATATCCAGTGAGTCACTCCCTAGGCACTTCCGCTGAGGAGGAATTTCAGCATGGTTTGACGGTCATGGATCTCCATGTTTATCTTCTCTCATGCACTCCTTCCCAGTCTCAGCCTCTGGGTTTGGGAGACTCCCCCATCGCCATCCTTACCCCAGCTCCCAGTGTGTTTATCATTTGCCCGTGGCGGGAACGGGGTAGCTCAGCTCCTTTTGGTACTCGTCCTCTGTACATTCCACCACGGGGGGCCTTGTGGAGCCGCTCTCCTCTGACCCAATTTCAGTGCCGTCGGACACCCGGGCCCCTGTCAGAGACTCCTGCTGTGGGGTGCCAACGAGAGGCTGCAGCTCCTCAGCTCTTGTAGACTCCTCCCTCTGCGCAGGTGAGTTGGACCCCAGCACCACCACCCCGGGGTTATAGATGTATATTGATCCTGTGGGGCGAAACCTGTTAAAACAGGCTACCCGTAGCGAAAGAGGAGATAGCAAAGGCGACAGGGAGAGCGCAGATGGCGGCCAGCTTGCTCCTCGGTGGCTCTGCTCCTCATTGCATCTCCACGGTGTTTCTTCTTGTGAAGCTCCCCTAGGACCTCTTCTCCCAGCGGGTCAGTTTAATCCCTCCCAGTAACCCACCCTCCTGATGTTCCCCTTGCTCACGACCTCCGCTACCCCATTGAGGTATCGACAGGGTCTAGGGATTATTGGCTTCATGATGCCTACACCATTCACCAGTGTTCTACCAGCAGCAGAAAAATGATTCATAAATTACTATATGACACTTCTTATTTTTGGCCACCAGCCTTGCCGCTCCCATAACCCAGGGTCTTTTCAATGGAGAGCCCCAGCAGGCCTTCTGTCTGTCTCCCTCCCTTTGCTTCCCCTCACTGCCGAACCTTTGACCCAACACAGTGTGCTATGTTGGCAGGACGGCCTGGCAAGATGCTTGTTGTTTCACAACCTCAGCAAAGCAACATTTAAAGCTACCAGAAAATACATTTCCGGAAGGCAAAGGAACATAATGCTGTGGCAGAGATAAGGCAAAGGCATAATCATGTCCTATTAAAAAAAATCATATCCTGTTTCACTGTTGTTTTATTCTTTCAGCAGATACTTATGATCGGAAAAATAAAAGCCACATATCCCCCTTCCTATACCTATAAGCCTATAAACAAAATTTAGCTATGCAAATCTATGAAGTCATTTGGGCCAGACGACATCAGTCATAGAAATTCATGAAGACATTGAACATTGCTGTCAGCTTAACACAAAAGGGAGAAGGCAGGGTGACAGAGACATCATGAGCCAGTCAAGATGAGGGGGACACCAAGGGTCAGCCTGGATGGGAGGGACTCCAAAGGCCAGTCAGATGCTGACTTAAGTAGCCTGGTGGTCTAGACTACAACCCAGCTGACCCTCTTTGGCTAATAAATTTCTCTACAGTGGGGCCCCAGTGTCCAGAGTTTCAGTTATCCACAGTTTACTGTGATCTGAAAAAAAATTCCAGAAATAGATGGTTCATAAGTTTCAATCCGCGTGTCAAGTGAGTACGGGCTGTAACATGGCGAACTGCACGAGCGCAGTCACGCACAGTACGTGACTCTTCTCCCTTCTTGCTCATACCCACACTTCCCTGCAGAACTCTCATCCAGTCTGTCTCTAGCCTCTAACATTATCACAGTGTCGTGTGTCATAAAAATGGATAAAATGCCTGATTTTCATTCCTTGATAAATGACAAATATTTATTACTCTACCATTTCTTGAGAATTAGGCAAAAACGTCAGAATCGCTTTCATTTTAGAGTGAGAGTACAGCACTGTATAATAATGTACAATGTACTTTAAGATTACTGTATGTAATGTTAGTAATATGGGGGTCCATGGATGGTTCGCTATTATCCGCGGTTTAAACCATCCATGGTAGGTCTTGGAGTGTATCATCTGCGGTTATGGGGGACTACTGTACAGAGTTTGCTTAATCCTGTAGTGATCTTGTTCCTAAGAGGACGGAAAGTCAAGAGACCATAACTGGTCGTTTGACCGTTTAGTCCCAGTCCAGAGGTACAAGTATGCAACTCAAAAAACACACAATTATTATTTGCCTGTTTTGTGAGGTGAATAACAGTGGAAAAGGGGTTCAAACAATAAACTGCTTTCACAGAATGCATAATTTTTCGGGAGATACAGAGGACCAGATCCACAGATTCATTTGCAAGCAAGCCACCAAAGAGCTGAAGCTTGTCAAGAAGATGAGAAGTCCCAACGCATAGTCAGCACAAATGAAAAGTTTGAGGAACTCCCTGTAGATGGGGTGATAGGCGGTCAGCGTGTGAGCATTTGCAAAGTGACCGGATGACCCAGCCCCCTCAAAGCTTTCTTCATTTGCGTGGCGGTTAGGAGAAGTGAACTGCCAATGGCAGGGGGTGCGCTGGACTCACCCACGGTGTTATTTACACCATCTCCACCCGTGCTGTGGCCCACGGTGATCTGCTGTGGGCCCCCAGGGCTCAGCTCAGGCTCCTCCTTCAGGCTCAGTTCATCCTTGACCTGCTGGGTGAACGTACCTGTTTTTGTGCTATTGCTTTGCAAATACGGACACAACGTCTGAAGGGCAGAGTGGCAAGGGAGTGCTCAGCTCCCCGGCCGAGAGCACTGCCCCATCTCTGAATGGAAAGCCCAGAGTCAGGGGCAGACAAGCTCTGAATCACGCATCAAAAGTGTTAAAGAAAATGGTACTCACATATTTTGAAAGTAAATGTCCTGAAAAAGACAAAAAAACAAACGAGACATTAGTGCTTTACCGTAATAAAAAACGTCGAGTCCCTGAGGTTACCTCTGCACATTATTCTCAGCGGATGAGTAAGTGCTTCATTTCCACAGCAGAATCCATCTGACAAAACAATAGGACTGGTGTGTCTGTATGAGGATATGAAGCTGCCCCCTGGGTGATGTGCCTGTGTGCCCAGTACTCACGCCAATACTGGTGGACCCACTTGGCGCCGTTCCGCTTGAAGAAAGCTAGCAGTAGTGCAGATAACAGCAGCACAAAGAGTAAAAGCCAGAGGTAGTGGGTAGAGTCCTGATCCGTCAATCTGCCCAAAGAGGGGGGGGTGTCCTGTGCGTTTGTACTGAAGGTGTCTGCAAAACTGGAAGAGCCCCATGTCACGGTACTGGGAGTGCTGTTTTTATGGTTGTACTGTGGGGCTGTGGATTAAAAAAATATATTGCTATGTGAGAAATTCAAGGACGTTAAAAAGGCATTTTCATCATATAGAGCCACCTGGTGGACTACTCTGGTATTTCACTTTTACAAAAAAAAACTTATAAAGCACACATTAAATTCATTTTGTCACCAATGAGCGCCCAGCCCCCCCCCCCCCCCCAAGACAGACAGTGATATGCACACAATTAACAAAGAAACAAACTGTCTTAATAATCATAGACAGGGAACACATTTTTTAGGAGCCTGGATCCCTAAGTTGCAGGGTACCAACACTTTTAATGTTTGTTTCCCAATTAGCCAGCAGGGAGCATGAGGAAAAATTGGTGATGCCAGGAATCTGGTTCCAGAGATACATTTACTGTGGCTGGGTCCAATTTTAGGCCCAGCAGCCTTCTAAAGACTGCATTCGAAGCCCGAATGCATCACAGCGGTATGGCAAGGCTGTTTCATTTTGGAGACTCCTTCAAATGCGGCCTAGAAATGTGTCCTTCTTTTTCCAGACCACAAAGGATCCAACCAATGGATCCTTTGCAGCCGAACCTATCCCAAGATTCATTACGCAGATTTTTATAAGGACGGAGCCTACAAAAACTACACTGCCCATGTCCTTCGAAGGATGCCACCCCTGAACTGGAACACAGCTTTTGATGTGAGTATAGCACTAGTTCTGGTCATTTAACATGGTCTTTCTTATGGCCCAGTTTGTCTTTTAAATGAGAGTAACAGTTAATGACATAGGCTTAATGGCTAGTGTTTGCAAGCTTAATTCTCCAGAGGGTGCTGCTGTTTGGATTTTAAGTATGGGGGGGTTTGCTTGTGGAAGTTTTACTTACACAAACATGTTCTGAGGGCAGAAGGAACAAAGACTGGTTCAGAGTGATAACCAATCAAATTGTAGAGGAGGCGGGTCCAGGCAACTATAGGGGGTGGGGCCAACCAGTCAGATGTCTTAGCCCCGCCTCCTCTAGTTGCTTTCACCCGCCTCCTCTACAATTTGATTGGTTATAACTCTGAACCAATCATTGTTCCTTCTGCCCTCAGAACATGTTTGTGTAAGTAAAACTCCCATGAGCGGGAGGCTTACTTAGTGTGACATACCTAAGTGTCGGTCAAAATACATTTATATTCAGTTTTTTTCTGTAAATTCAAATGTTTGCCTTGTCCCTGGGTCATCTGGCACACACTGGTAAAATGGGTCGAGGCTCTCCCTCTGTGCCATGCATTTACACTGTCTCCCTCTTCAAAGTGATCATAATTTCAAGCTGAATTAAAGACTGCCCACCAACATACCCGTAACTGGACTTTTGCTTGCGGTGATAGGCGGGTGGGTGGTCTTGTTGCCGCAAACACTGTCGGTGGTGCTAGTGCCCTCTCTAATCGTGACCATCCCTAGTTCTGTGCAACTATAACACAGACACACAAAGGTGGTCACATGCAGGAGTACAGCTGTGAACACATGTATACTTACACGTTCTTATGTCAGCAAACATCAGCAATAATCAACCAATAAAAATGAAACAGAGCAAACAGATGAGATTCTTCCATTATCTTTGTGTATCTTTTTCAAGTGTGACAGCTCAATGCATAAAACACTTGAAAAACGTACTTGACTGTGCACCCTGCGATCTGCCTATTACAGTGCTCTGGCGAGTACCAGTATCATCCAGTATGGGCAGCTTAAGGAAAACCGTGACTGCTTTTGCACCAATTGGGGTGACATGTCACCCCGAGGTTCACACCTTCGTACTGCCTATTTTCCACCAAAGCTGACCGGAATTTTACATCTACAAGCCTTCACAGTCCGTCCCGGACTGCAGTCCTGTTTATGGTGACACCTGTGGCCCTGTGTGTACTGCCCACCCCATGTGACCCAGCTCCATGCAAGTCTTGCATTTACTTCTTGTGCGGTCTACAGGGCTCGGCCCGGGAAGTGACGTCTGTGAAGGTTCCAGGTTCGCACGGCAGGCATTTCCAGCAGGTGTACTGACTGCGGATGCTGCAGAATGCCCCCTGGATGCAGTGACACTCTCTGTTGACAGACTTGTTGCAGGGCCGGATCTCAACCCTGTATGGCTTATCTGCTGGGACATACAGAGCAGATGAAGTTAAGTGCAGGTGTCCAAGTGCGGCCTGGGTGGCCTCTCTTTACCTCAAACACGAAGGAGGATGACACTGAAATAACTGAATAGGCGACATCTTGGGAATCCCTTGGGAGGCAAGGGAAAACGGCGGCAGTGCCCACCTGAGCAGGGACGGGTGCATTTCTCACACACGGGCTGACCCTGCTTCTGAGTCCAGTAGTAGTCTGTCTTACAGGGGACACACTGATTCTCTTTGGGCACCTCACCTGAATGGAAGAAGGAATTTCGCCTAATAGTCAAAATGGGGCAAAAGAAAACTCATTGCTGGAAAGCTGTGAATCAGGGTGACAGGGGCCCAAAAAAAATTTGGAATGTAATTGAATTGGTCTAAGTTGGGGCCCAATATGACATGCTGTCATGGGACCTAAACTCTCTAACGGCACCAGAAACCCTTAGATTATGCAACCAGTACCTTGAATGTTATGAGATTAGCACAGCCTGCTTTACCAGGATCGACCACAGGAGATCAGAAAATTCACCCTGGCCTCACTTGGCAACTGCACAATCCCAGCAGCGAGGCAAAAACAATGAGAGTTTAGCCTAACACTTCTGTCGGTGGTGCCTGAGACACGGGAGGGCTGGAGATTCCCAAACTCATTTTCCCTTATGTTGGGACTCATCTTCCAAACATCTGACAGGGGGAAAAACGCAATTCATTTGTATGAATCCCCCCCCCCCGCCCGCCATCATTCTTCCTTGCTTTTAAACTGATACCTTGTCGATGTTTTCACACCTTATCATTTGCTGGCACAGCCTGTGCTGTTTTAGGACTGGCACAAACTGCACACGCTGAGTGCTGGGCCGCAGACAGGGAGGGGAAGCCCTACCTCTTGCTCTTCACCTCTGTTTTACACCACATCTGAAGGCATCTCCATCCTCAGTAGTCTGGGCCTCCCACAGCTCCTTGAAACACGGCGCCCAGAGTTCTGTCGCAAGTCTTTGCACCTGCCTACCCAACCCCACTCACTATTTCCTGTTCACCTTTAGCAAGGTCTGCTGAGATTCTTTCCTCCCATTCTGAAACCCAGGTCAGGTACACGAGGGTGCTCTGTGCTCCAACAATGAACCGCACTTGAGAACATCAGGTCTCTTTCATGCTGACATTTCCAACTTTTTTCGAAAAAAGGTAAACTAAAAGACTGGAAAATGTAAAAATGTAGAGTGGAGAAAGTGAGAAATAAAGGCTTTTACCTTCCCTACATTTCAGGGCAAGACTGGTGTCCGCCAACAGCAAAAGAAGAGGCTGCAGAAACCACTGTAAGAGAGGTATGGATAAGTGATGGGGTTAAAACACAGGAAAAAAACAAAACTGGACATGATTCTTAATCATAAAAAACCCACATGAATTTTACACAACAGATTACGATTCAGACAGCAGATCACCTTAGTATAATTATCATGCTCTATGACCTAATGGAAATTCAAAAATTTGTAAGCAAGTTTTCAGGTTTAGTTAATTATTTTCCCTCTGAGGTTTTCCTTCTGCAATTGCCTTCTGTACAGTAATGGATGTTTTTGTGCAGCCAGCTTTAGCTCAGTACACTTTGTAAGCAGAGAGAGTGGCAAGTCCAAACTAACAGTGCACAGTGAGGACACACGCTTGTTGAAAACATAGTGGGTTTTTAATTACTCATCACACTAGATCTGTCATTAATGCAGTCAAGATTACCACCTATAAGGGACTAGCCCCAGACCACAAGAAAAATATTAAAAATAACTTGATCTCATTGTATAATCACAGGGTGAAACTGAAAACTGAGATTTGAGTCCAAAAGTAAGGTTGTGGCACTGTACTTTGGAATCGGGATAACAGACACGGCAACTACGATTGTGATGTAGTTGTGATTTTAATCTTTTAACTCCTGCTGTTCATACTTCAGTTCTCCAGCCATTGAGCAAGCAACTGATGACCACGTGAAGTCACACAGCAACACATCAACAAATGTGGAAAGCCCTGCTTTTGACGGGTAGCTCATGCTACTTTCTCTAAAGTGGGTGGGTTGTGAGGCAGACGGGCCAGCAGCTGATCATGACAAAGACCTGTGAGCCTTAGAATAACATGACACGGCTTTTGCTACTTCTTCATGTGACGGGAGCAGGGGCAGCAGGATGTACAAGGGAACATGGAAGATGCAAAGACCAACTATTTTGCATCCTCAGAAACTGCTACTGTTGAAACCCTTCCTGTTTGAAATTTCACCCCCAAGGGATACTCACTCCATCACAGAATGCTGAACATCAGCCTCATTTGTTGTTCACAAAGGAATACTGTTATCGGACATTGCCTGGGCGTGTGTGTGCACGCACTTCACAGCTACAACCGGTGCCGAATTACTGTCATGTTTCCCCCTTCTAAAAAAAGTCATAAACACAATAAATCATTTTCTTTATCCATCGTCAACCTCTTTCTCCTGAATAGCCTGTTACAAGTTCCAAAGCCTCAATACCATTTTAACACCCATAATAATCATTTAAGTTGTTGTTTGAAGTTTCTCTTCATACGCTCCAGTCATTTTGTGAAGGCAGGACACTCATTCGACTCTTGACTGTTTTGAGTAGCAGGTGCTACATTCTGGCCCCACAGCAACAAGAAACTCCGCTTTGCATTTTCTGTGTTTCGCACCGAGGTACAATAAGTTGCATCAGGTACAGACCTAACAAAGCGGTCACATGTACCCTGCCTGCCAAATTCTGAAAACACAAAATTTTCCTTTCTTGCTAAATATTACCAGTTGCCCCTAGGATGGTAGGATTCCTTTTGGAAGGCCAGCGTCATTTCTGCAAAGGGACTACCGAGGCTCACGAGATATGCATACGATCGCTTCTCTGATGCATGTCTGTTGCCATATTTGCAGCTTGCTTTGCAGAACAGGCAGGGCCCTAATTTGTTAATGCACTGCATGGAAATGACACCTGTTTACGAAACACCATTTCCATGCATTCACAGTAAGTGCTTTGTGAACATGTTAGATAGCGGCTCTCGCTTGGAGAATCTTGCACAATCGGATTGATTTGGGATGAAAAAATAGGCATGTGGTCCTACAAGCTGCTTGCTCCATTAGGATGTTACAGCATGCAAGGGCTGCAGGACAAGCCAATTCCTCAAACAGAAATGTAATTGTATCAAGAGCTATATCAACCAAGTTTGCACCTCTTCTTCTAAAATTACACTGACCATAAAAAAATCCAACCATAACAGTAAACAGGTATTGGTCAGGTTTCTGTTTCTGAAGGTGTTTACTTGTGGTCTAACAGCAGAAAACATCTCTCAGGCTTGTTTGTTTAAAACTGAAGTCTGATATGAGTGGGATCCTTGCTTGTAAATGAGTCCATCCTTTATCGAAAAGCCCATTTTTAACCACTGTTAGCCAGACATGGCACAGATCAGGACATGTACACATCAAACCTACTTTTTATAATGGCCACATCATCAATATTTTTTTTAGATTAAGATTTGTTAAGAAGAGGACACAGTGTGACGTGTGGCTCTGGGGGTGGACTTTATCTCAACATCTAAACTGGGACAGATGGCTACCAGACAGTTAGTTTTCTGGAATCCAGCGAGTGTCTACGGACATTCTTGTCTAGCCATCGGTTGGCTGCCAGTAATCACTTCATGCATGTCAGATAAGTTATCTCGTATCAGAGTTTACTAGAAGCTGAAGGCCAAACAGAAACTGTCACAAGCCATTATCACTGGCAAGCACAAACCCAACTTGAAAATCCAAAAAGCCAGAAAGTCTTCCCAACACTTTAACAAGTTGTACAACAATTATTTGTAAAACAAGATAACAAACTATATACAGCAAATATTAAGAATGCAATATTAAATGAGCAACATACATATCAATGAAACACATTTATTCCAAGACTTTGCATGGTTTTGGCTGTCTTTAGCCATAAAGACTGCTTCAGGGTCTCGAAGATGATGTTCTACTCATGACTGATAGGAAGCTGATAGTCATTCTCACCTACTTTTCAATCAATCATTTTTAAGCTGCATGATTGTCTTTCCCTAGGCCCTTGATGCAAATCATCATAGAGATGATCTGGTTCAAGATCAATGTTTTGTACCACTGCAATGCACAGGTTCTGTTCAATGCAAACTAATTTAGTACATCACCTAATAGTAATGAACCACTGCATAGCCACACCCATTTTTCCAGGAGTGGGTGGTCCAGTGTGTCACAGATTTGGGTACAGAAAAAAAGTAAATTTCAATTTCTCACACACTCAGGGGCATGGCTAGAGGTGGCCCTCTCACTCACTTTCACTCAGGGGCCCTTGGAAATGCCTCCACCTTTACAGCCTTTACTGAACTCCTGTGCGCACTAAATCGCTAAACTGTAAAAAAGTAAAGATAACAAATGTCCCACTGAACATTATTCATTCTGGGCTCTGTTGCTTACAGTTGCATCTTAATAACTTGATCAGAATGTTCTGGATGAACTCTTCTGTACCGTTTTGGAGTCATTCTGTGTGTCTCGGAGAAACTTTATGACGAGGGAGATCATCAACATGCCGCATGAAACGTCGAAAAATGTCATTTGCAGATGTCACACCTCATTTATAGAAGTCTGAGTTTTGCTGTATTATTTTTTTTTTAGCAGATGCAATACACTTTCGACCAGTATTAAAAGCCAGCATATTAACAAAGCATATTGCTCTAAGAAATTCTTAAGTCTTAAACCTAAAGAACAAAATTGTATAATGATAATAATGCTGATTTATATAAGTTTAATAGTAGCAGCCAAGTATGGATGATAAAGTTTGACTTCAAAATAAATACATAACCAAGCAATAAATCATTGCCATAAATAAATGAATAAATAAATCTGTAGAATGAATGAATAAACAAACAAATAAATAACATTTATTTATTTATGCAAAATTATTTTTATTCATTCATTTACTTATATCCAGATTTCTTCATCTGTATGTTTATAAGCCTTTTTCTAAAGCACTATTGGCTAGGTGGGCAAATCAGGCAGAAGCAACAGTAACTTATCGACTAGGTGGGTTCCACAGTATCTTCCACAAGAAAATGTGTCATTTGCAGTGCTAAGGGAAGTGGATGAGCAACTTGAACACTAGAGATGCGTCCCAATTCAGGGGCTGCATCCTTTGAAGGATGAGGTCTATGAAGGTGTAGCCTTTGTAGGTGGCATCCTTCAAAGGTCGAGCCAAAGGTGTTTTGAAATGGGACAGTCTGGCCTACGGATATTTCCCTATTTACGCTATCAGCTATTCCCACCCCTACATCACCAACTGCCACTGCTACCACCTAGCTGGGACACTTCACTTCCGCACAATGAATCTTGAGATAGATTGGGCCGCGAAGGATTCATTGGGTGCATCCTTAACAGCTGGGGAAAAAGACATTTCCAGGCTGCATTTGAAGAAGCCTTTGAAGTGGGACAGCCTTATCATGCGGCTCTGAAACATTCAGCCTTTTAATGCAGCTTTCGAAGGATGCAGCCGCCCCTGAATTGGGGCACAGCCTAGGTGTCTGTATACATCAAATAAAAATAACGGAATCAACGTCATTTTAGCAATGCGACGTTGTAGGAGCGGTGATCACCGTCTTGGCACACTGATAGCATACGACCCTCAACCGAAACTTTTTCCATTTGGTCTGATGCCACCCGCTGTCCACGATTGGCTGATAAAATGTGACGCTGCGGGGTTGTTAAACAGTACTAATTATGCAGTTACCGGCATGCTTTTCACCGCATCAGGTATAGTTGAAAATAATGTAAGTTTATGTATATTCGTATATGTATTTTGTAAATATACAGGTTGCGTGTGTTTCATTAGCGTGTAAGTGCCGTGTAAGTTGTTGGCTTCCCTGTCTGTACCACTGCTAGTACTGACCGGAAGTGGCTGTAAATAAGAGAGCAGCTTCCATTTCAAAAGAGCTATCATCTCCTATTAAAATGCCTCATGCCATTACCACGTATGCTTATTTGCGTTCTGTATGCGCGTCTGCCGCATCGAAAACATTCTGCGTAGAACGCACAAGGCAGGTGTTCGATTTTGTTTTGTCCGGACGTCGTTTTAAGTATGCGACTACCGTTTCTTCCTTGCATACTCATTCGTTTGGTATTATGAAAGCCTAAATAGTATAGCTATTGGTGCGCTTAAATTGCGCTTTTACACTATCAAACAACGTCGTGCTGACAAGTTGTTCATTTTTGTCTAACAGCAGCGACGTTCGCGTTTTTGACAGAGCACATAAATTGTTTCAATTATTCTGCTAGCTGTCATTCACCACCAAGAACGCCAGCAAGCATTTCTTCTCATCCAATCAAAGCCAAGGTAATGGAGCGCAGATCAGCACCACCTGACCAATAGGGCTTTAGAATAAGGTTAGGACTGGCCGCAAATTTTCGTTTTGCAGGGTGGTAGGGGGAAGCTCATTAATATTTATGAGAGAACTGCTACTCAACTGGCCGGTGGGCACAACCATCCTCATGAATATTAATAAATCTCCCCCTACCACCCTGCAAAACGAAAATTCGCGGGCTGGCTACCTCTTTAACATACAGATGAAGAAATCCGTAAATATAAATGAATAAATAAATGGTATAAATTAATATTGTCATTTATTTATTCATTTATGGCAAGGATTATTTTTGTTTATTTCTACTATCTATCTATCTAATCTCCAAAATTTATTTATTGGTCAATTTATTACTTTTTAAGTCAATTTTTGTCCTTCATAGCCAAATTCAAGAATTTTGCATTGTTCATTAAAACTGCGTCAAGGCACTTTTTTTGAAAGAATTAGCGTGAATGCCATGATGTTGTTTCAGGCATGTGCAAATATCTGCAGCTTAACTATAGTTACGAAAAGTTTTATTTAAAGTATAAGCTCTACTGTCCTATGTACACCAAAGTTACCAATCAAAATACAATGGTTCAGAGCAGGACACAGAAAGATGGAGTATGTCTTCTGTGAACTGTGCTTGGTTTCGCATTTCTTGGCTGCCCTGCTCTCCGTCGTGACGAGGCGGCGAGTGATGTGACCGTTAACACGTTAAGTACGGTAAGCAGAACTCATGAGCTCAGCCGTAGTAAGCCTGCTTTAACAGGAAACACACTAATAACCACTTCCACTAATGACTAGTCAAGTTTAACTTTATGATGGTAATCTTAGTTTGCCTGTCGTTGAGTTTCAATATGCATATAAGTATCTGTATCTAGTCCACCGCATTTTTTTATTTTATTTTTTTTTCCGGGGGGGGGAGTACGCCATTCATATTGCGAGTGACATTGTTACTGCAAACGAGGCTTCAACGATCTCTAAGTGGAGCGTATCATACTATGACACAGAATAACTTCGTTAGGTCGTGCAGATCTAAACGTCTTCAGCGTTATTTAATGGGGATTTTTTTTCATCGTTCATTTGGAAAAAGCGATTTACAAGATATGTATAAAAATAGGCAGTATAAAAAGGTAACAACAACAGCAACAACAACAATAATAATAATAATAGTAATAGGCCTATAGACTGAAAATCACGTAAAATCAAACGTTAAACAAGAAAATCAACTAATTTATTACACGTTAGATGCGTTAAAAAGTTCAAGCAGATCCAGCCAATTCTCCGTCAACAACATGGCACTAACTTCCATTACATATGAAAGTTAATTACATATGCATTATATGTACCATCCATATTTATTTATTCCGCTTTGATAACACTTTGTAGAAATACCAGGTAATGCATTCTTATATGTATTTTATATGACCCCTTTCTCTTCTGACCCTGTATTGCTAGTTTTTTTGTTTGGTAATTGTACTATTCATGTTATAATTGCACTTTTAAAAAGTTACATCACTGCTCGCAATTTATCACGGGGATCTATAAAGTCTGTCCACCTACCTACCTACAATCCATCCATGCATCCATCTATTTATCCATCTACTCAATATAAAGCCCCAATAACACCCGTTTCCCCAGTTAAACAATATCTTGAATGGGTGCCACAGTGGATTGTTGGACAGCTGTAACTTCCCTCCTGCAAAGTTCAGGGTTCACTGCGTGCAATTTGTATGTGCTTCTTTTACACCCCCCCCCCACCCCCCACGACCCTGCCTTGGATAAACGGTTCGAAGATGAATAGATGAACAATGTTTTGAAACATCCTTTCCACATCTATTAAACTCCTGGAAACATCACAACATTGCACGAGTTACTCACCAGGCTGATATGAAACCCTTTTTTCCAGGTGTGGGAGAACCAGCGGTGGCATCCCATGGTAGCAACTATCATAATAAACCAAAAGAGAGGATTATGAAATTACAAGGCCGGTGAAATTAATAAAAATCGGGACGTCGTTCCAACTGTCACTGAACTAGAGCGATACTAGTACGTCATTCATTTCTCGCGCGCCGAAGGGCTGCGCTACCGGAGACGCTCGCGGGCGCTTAATGTAGCGCAGGTATTGGGTTTGCAGCTTTGTAAGGCAAGCAGGAGGCGTGGCGTGCTCCTGCACTTGCGCCAATTTAGCTGCCTTACTTTACTTTACTTTAACTTTTCGGACTACAATGGTCTCAGATGTTTTTGGTCTGACTTTCACAGCGAGACGATATTACATTATTAATTTATGATTTTGATTACATAATATTACAATGCCAAAAAACAGCAGTAGCGTCACAATAATACTAATATGATGCGCTTCATGTAAATGAAAAAATAGATGAACTATTAGCTATTACAATGCATTTAGTAAAATTGACGATGATATACGGAAGTTGTCGCCTACACAGCCATGAGTTCGCATATCAGCAGCGATACATTTCTCTTTTTTTTCAAATCGCAACGAAAGCTTTCAGTGATTAAGAACTGATTCATTATTTTTTATCTATTTATTTGCCCGTGTATTATTTGCTTTCTGTTTCCAAGTTTTTTTTATGTATGTAATACTGTGTATATAAGCGCTGAACGACAAATCGTTTCAGCATCGTCATCGCGATGACCGCGCGCGTCACAATCACATCGCATTTGTAGGCGCTGCTTTGTGTCTGTTGACACAATTCGCGGCAGCACCGCCAACTAACTCGACATACTCTATTGCTATATGAACTACTGCCAAATAGAACTTATATCAGGTAATGTCATCTGCTTTTTGGTTTTATAAATATCACAAAATTATGATCACAAAATGTGATTTTACGATTATGATAATCGTGCACCCCTAAATATGTAATGAATTCTACCACAGAATATAAACGAAGTGTGTAAACAGCATCGCTTCTAATTATACTATACTCATGAACACAGAACATAAAAAGTACTCTTGAAGTTGGTTGAGGTGTTTCAGTCTGTGTTAAGGCTGCATCTCAGCAAAAACAGCCCATGTCAGTGTATTGGATAACTTGCTATGGATAACAGATTATAATTTTCTCTTGGGTAGCCTGCTTGGTCTCAGTGAATATGTGTTTTGGTCATTTAAGTCATAATTTTACAGGTCATAGGCAGGTGATGATGAACTACTGAAATACTGTGTGAAGTTCCATAGGACCTACTAGTACCCTTTTCACGAGCTCATAGGATTTTCTGTCATGGTTAAGATCATCACCCTATTACTATATAAAGGTCTGGATTACCCAAGCAACTTCCTCCTTCTGTTAAACTTAGTCAGTCAGAGGGACTGTCTTTGAGCAACTGCTGAGCCTGGCACATGGTGAAAGGACACGGATCACCAGAACCTAATGCCTCTCACAATGAAAACCGTTTTTCTATTGCGCTTTTTTCTATGAAAGAAAAACTAGTATTTCAGGCCTCTACACAATCCAGTCTACTGATTTATCTGCATGTAGACTGCAATCTCATTTTTTTTAATGCAATGGATTATTTTATGCTCACAGAAAGAGTGAAACATATGGGTTTCTCAATCGATCAAGGGGAACTGGGCTCATTACACAACCCGATGTTGCATCAGATTACAAAGCAGGAGCGCATCCTGAGGGGGTGTTCCACAAAGCAGGATTTCACAGTTAGCTGGATAACTTAAGCCAAATGTAAAGACTGTCCAATAGGAAGAAAGGCAACTGACTATCCTATTGGACAATCCTTACATTCCACTAAAGTTATATGGCTAATGAAGAAATCCTGTTTTGTGGAATACCTCTCTGGTAAGATGCCTGAACCACAGCTGGCTTCTCGGGATTTGAAGGAGCAGCAGCTTTACTCCAAGCCTCTCCTAGATTGATATACTATATATAAATTAAATACAGTACCACTCTTAGAGAAAAAAAAAAACACAATCTTCGCCATTTACTGATGAGACTCTACTTTTATTTTCACTGCATCAAATGTCACCTGCTGACGGCACCTAACCAATCCTCCCTCAACATTCAATGAAATCTATTGTACTATTGTATAAGGGGGGCACATTTCATCATACAACTGCAGGACACATGTATACCTAACTGGAGTATTACAATTAGCTATTTGAAATAAACAAATAACTCATTAGACCAGTGATTCAAATTACAACTACAGACTCATATTTTAGCCAGTGAGATGTCGCCTTAACTGTCATTAACTTTGTTGTGCGTATTTTAATCTTTAACTTCCTCTCAGGGATTCATAAAGTCTGACAATCTCTCTCTCTGTCCGTCTTTCTTTTTCTTTTCAAATGTATTTAGTAATCAATGGATGAATGGATAACTACTTTTCTCTGTATTCTTTGTTACTTTGCCTGCCCTTTGGCTTACTGATCTGTACTGCATCTGAATACTATGGAAACCAAGTATGTTTTTACCTTCACTGAGCTCACAAAATGCTCCATTCTTTTTTTTGCATGGAACTCTCACAGGAACTTGAACCTCTTCTATTTGTGGAGTATATTATAGGGGAGAAAAATGGAATGGGTTTACAACCTGACAATGTAAATTCCATCCATACATTTTCTGCACCCATTTGTCCTATTCAGGGTCATGGGGGGGGGGGATCTGGAGTCTATGGGTGCAATTACAAGGGGAATTTAATAACTCCAACTAACCCCAGCATGTTTTTGGACTGCAGGAGGAAACCAGAGTACCTGGAGAAAACCCCATGAATACAGAATGAGGACATGCAAACTCCACACACATGGAGCCATGGCGGAGACTTGAATGCTGGTCCCAGAGATGTGAGGAACATTACTGAGAGGCAAGAAAGCTAGTGACTGCACTGCTACACCACTACAATAAAAATTGATATTTAAACAAAAAACTATTCCTAAATGCTACATTACTAACAAAGTGTTAATTGACACAGAGCAGCCATTTTGGCTGGTTTATTTAAGCCTTGCTCATCGGGACAAACAGCACGTGGGACTCATGGGGAGATGGGTGACCTGGTACGAAATGTGTCTGTGATAAAAACAGTAAGGAAAAAAAAGTGAGAATTAAAGTTCCCACAGTGTTATAAAGTTGCTGAGGATTTGACGGGTGCGGTGAGAACCAGACAGGGTGCTAAACAGCAGAAGTGAGCAATGAAAATTTCGCCATGGCTTTAATCAGCATGCACATAGAGGGGAGGACCAGAGAAATGATCCTCTGAACTATGATCATACCCTGCACACTGCCACATTCAACGCCCCCTCTCTCGCTAAACCATTACGTACGAAGATGTACTGTATAGCTTCAGCAATGTCATTTAAATTAATGCCTAAAGAAAAGGAAAACAATACTACTGGTTTCTAGAGGTGTAAAATGAATGTCCTTGTTCCTCTTGGACACACTTTACTAGGAGATGAATCATTTCTACTTTTATCATTACAAACTACACTACCAGAGGTGTTGCAGCAAAATTTCCCATTATAATTCTATAAATGCTTGTTAGACAGACCATAGTCTTTAATGACCGGTAATAAAAGCTAAAACCCAGCATAGTAGATACGATAGGGAGGGCTAGACCATCTCTCATCTGCAGGAGTCATGTGCCAGACGCAAAACATCATGCAGAGTATCTCCAATAGCCAGACCCCCATCATTCCTGGCAATCCGAACTTCGGTGCAGCAAGAAAGAAAAACACAATTAAAAACACAAACATTACACACCACTCTTGACTGTTATTTGTTAAGAAATGTTAAAGTTCTCCCCTGATTTGTTCCAGACTTTTAAACGTACAGTGATGACAGCCCAAATTAGCTTTTTTGACTTCCATGTATTTGCTACCATATTCTGTTACTGGAAAGGGATTTCATAAGATTGACTCACATAAATGATCTATGAGCAGATAAGAAAATAGTTACTGAAAGCCTGGTAGCAGCCTGAGTGACCAGCTGCAGAAGACCCAGATAAACATTCCATGAGCAAAGCACTTATACTCCTGCGAACACAAACACAAATTATATTAATGCTGTTTGTGTGTGGGGTGGAGGGGTTCAATGGTCAGCAGTCATCTTAGGGAGGACAGTCTGGTGATTGAAATTTTAAGGTCAGGGGTTGACTCTCCTGAGAACAGCATGGGACTTATCCACTTACACCAAGTGACTAATTTAGCAGATGTTTTTATGCAAAGTGATGTGCATTCTTGAGAACGCAGGGTCAGACAATCCCTGGAGGAATGGGGAGGTTAAGAGCCACAGCCCAACAGCAAAATCCTTCTAACGGCCTTGGGATTTCCAATCACAGGGATAGTGCCCTAACCCCTGAGCCACACACCACCCCCACTAGAACAGAGAGGGGAAATATCGAGGGTTCTGTGACCTACGGATAAGGTGGAGGCAGGTTGCCATGGCAACAGTGTGGCCTGTTTTATTTTAAACCATTTTTAAACTATTACCACCAACGTAAAAATGACAACTGTTTTTGTTTTGGGTCCGCGAAGGGGGAAACCTTTGAAAATGTCATAACGAAGAAGCAGTTGCGGGCAAGTAAAGGGCAACTGAACCCTGCAACGTTACTCAATAACAAAAGGTCTATCCAGTAAGATATACGCCTCCTTTTGCTGTCATCTTCCCTTTTCCATTTCTCAAACGCAGAATGTAAAGTATTTTCCAAAACTTCGTGTGCCAGACAAGTTGTTTTTTTTTTTTTGCCATCGATTGAGGTACAATTACTCATAATGAGAAAATGAAAACAAAGATTTTTGCAAGTTTATTGAAAATATTAAAAAAAAAAACAAATCTCTTTTATATGAGTATTCAAATCCTTCAGTATGACACATCAAACTAAGCTCAGATACAGCCTATTTTTTGATGTCTTTTGAAATGCCTTTAGAACTTCCGCTGTGATAAATTCATTTTGTAGGACATGATCCACAAATGTCTGTATCCATCTTTAAGGTCCCACAGTTTACAAGGCTAGACAGAGTAAAAATAAAACAATGAAGTACAAGAAACTCTATAGAGCTCAGAGACTGTCGATGCTTAGATCTGGAATAGGGTATTTCAAAAACTGGCAATTCATTTAATGTTCTCAGAAGCACAGCAGCCTCTATTCTCATCAAATCAGAGAAGTTTGGAGTTAAGAGTCTTTAGTGAGCAGGCCAAATTGTGTATTCAGGTCAGAAGGGCCTTAGTCAGGACAGTGACCAAGGACCCATAGTCAATCTAAATCAGTTCACTGATGGTCCTCGTCGGATTGGACCAAGCTTGAGAGGATCTGCAAGGAAGAATGGTAGAGGCACACCCAATAAGACTTACAGCTCTAATCACTGCTAAAGGTGGCCCTACACAACACTGGGGGAAAAAAAGTGAATAATTTTGCAACGGAGTGTTCCATTTTTATTGGTCGGTAAATTTTCCAAAAGATTCCAAAAAATGCGTTTTTGTTTTGTCATTCTGGGTTATTGTGTCAACTGATGGTAAAAGGAGAAAATCAATTTTGAAATTTGTCTATAAAAAATGCTGGAAAAGTGGAAGGCACCTCAACAGGTGATCTCATGTTATGTTTTAAAACATAACACTCTTCCATTATGTGCGGTATGCATAATTACTATATGCGGAAGTCGTAACCAAAAATAATATTCAAATTATTCAAATTATTATACTACCAACGTCACCAACAGGAAATTAAATCACACGGCCTCCTCCAAGCCTTACCAGTGATGTTTCAGGTAGCACCTTGTCTAGGCAGCTGCGCAGATCTAAGCTGCTTGGCAGATCTGCAACGGGAGCCGATCTGGACCATCCCGGCAAACAGTGCTGTGGACAGACAGTGAGAGGTGGCTGTTCCCGCTGCGTCGATGTTATATCCTCCAAAACTTACAAACCCAGACAAACAGAGACTTTGTAAACCAGACAAGTGCATTCATTCAATACAAAGCCCTAAAAGTTCCCTAAGATGAAATCACATTCTGTAGGCAAACGTGAGAATCGTTTTTCATACACTTACTAAACTGAGGGAAGAATTTTATCAGGTGATTGTAAGTGAGTGTGCTGCAGGTATCTCAGCAAAGACTTTCAGAATACATGACTCAGTTTGCTATATTGATATGAAATTGTGCAGTATGCATAGTCACGGTGCTGTGTTTCCAGGAACTCAGTGGGAGGCTGGCACTGGATGGCCACAGGACTGCTTACTGAGGACAGACCCAGGCTGTCGGATGGGTTAAAGCTGCACCGATGATGAGCTCTGTGCCGGTATGCTGGGAGAAGCACGGCACAGGGAACACTGACCCTGCCAAAAGACATGGGAAACACCACATTCGTGATGAATCCATATTAACAAAAAATTTTAAACCACAACAAAACCAAAAGTGAAACTAAACAACAGTATTTAAGCCCCTAACTCTCACTAACCACATCATCCTGTGTAAACATTAAAGGCACTCTGCTCACCCCATACAAGGCTTTCTTTTCCTTGTGTGGGAAATACTTCAAATTTACTTACCACCTTAAACCTGTAAACTCATGCCAAGAGATGACTGCTGGTAATGGTGAAATTACACCATTACATACATACACTATATGGATAAAAGTATTGGGGCACCTGGTCATTACACCAACAATCTTGCAATCTCCATTCTAGTTCATCCCAAAAGGGTTTGACAGGGTTGAGGACAGGGCTCTGTGTGGGCCAGTCAAGTTCTTCCACACCAAACTCACCCAACCACATCTGTATGGACCTCACTTTGTGCACAGGGGCACAGTCATGCTGGAACAGAAAAGGGCCAACCCCCAAACTATTCCCGCAAAGTTGGAAGCATAGAATTGCCCAAAATGTCTCGGTAAGCCCTGACTTCAACCCCATCAAACACCTTTGGGCTGAACTAGAATGGAGATTGTGAGCCAGGCCTTCATATCCAACATCAGAGCCTGACCTCATAAATGCGCTTCTGAATGAATGAGCAAGAGTTCCTACAGATACACTCCAAAATCTTTTGTAAAGCCTTCCCAGAAGAGTGGCAGCTGTTATAGCTGCAAACAGGGGGCAAACTCCATATTGATGCCTATGGATTTAGAATGGGATGCATGTCAAAAATGTGCCTGTGGGTGTACTGTCCATATAGTGTATATGGCCTAATCCAAATGTCATCACGAGAAAGAATGTGGAACCTGACAATGGCTGGTTCTGCCACAGTTTGGGGATGCTGGGATTTTGGCATCATACACACTGGACATGCTGCTTGGCAATCCAAAGGTGTGGGAAAGAGGCGGCTGTTAATTCTGTAGCGGAACATACCTATAAGGGAAAACGGGGGTAGGGAATCATGTTACGTTCCACAAAGCAAACATCAGTCACGCAACAGCAAAGTAAACAGGCTGAGACATGAGAATGCCATAACAGTACACACGTAAGCATGCAGGAGGAATGAGTCAAAAGATTAAAACTGTACACTTATGCGTCTCCGGCTCACACTCCATCGCCTTTTCATCCGTCAGTAGTGATGGGGGTGAAATCTCATCTCCTTCCACCCTAAATTGTACAAAACACATCTGGGTTGAAATGCCAAGCAGCATAATTTCAGGACAGGCAGGGAGGAAACTTCACGGGAGATACTGAATCAAATCCACGCTCCCCATAAGATGAACCCCAAAAATGCTGACTCAGACTTCGCTCCTAGAATATTGCTTCACAACTTGACAATGATGGTTATTTATTCTCAATATTAGTCATTTCCCAGTCTCTGACAGTCCCAGCTTTCTGCCTTCAGGAAGATATGGCAGCCGAAATGTCCTCTGCCTGCTAGCCAATTTACTGCAATGCTGGCAGTACCAGCCACTGATCTTAGATAATCACGAAGTCATGACTGAAGATGCCTGATATATGAAGAAATGTTTTTGGACTAGACTTCTAAAGCTATTAAATGCATTTGCATAGTTCATAAGAAATTAAATTAAACAGAATGAAAAACAACAGAGATAACAGAAGGGTTTATTAATTATATCAAAATATCTTATTCCAATAAGAAAAACTATATGCGGATGCCATAGGCGGAAAAAACATATAGGCCTACATATTCATGTTCCATATTCTGTAAACCCAAATCCATCTAGGCACCGCAACACCGGCAGATGCTGACAAAGTAGACACTGAAGAGGGTCAGGTAGAGGTTCTGACCATGTGTTTGGGCTGTGGATACACTCCTCCTTGTTAACTTGGCGGAAGTTGTGTAGCTCTGCGAAGAACTGGTCTGTGCGGTCATCCAATGAACCATCAGCATCCAGCAGCCCTTGGAAGCATGGTAAATTTCCTCAGCTCCAGAGCAGAAATCACAGACACCTTATAGGTTAGGGGTTCCCAACCTTTCGATGACCATTTACGCTGTGCCAAAGTGTGATGGACCGCTTAAAACCAGTTGACTATGGGGAGGACTTGCTGGCAGCAGGTCGATTGGTGGGACAGATGGAAATGGGTGAAGTAATTACATTTTTTTCCAAGTATGAGAGACGCGTGACCAAAGTTAGCTAAAAAGTCGAGGCTTAGAAATCCATTGTTTATTCTTGGAAATTAACCAACCTTGCTCAAAACCCCTAGAGTTCTATAGACAGGTAGAATACTCTCTGTGGACTGGTGGTTGGGAATCCCTATTATAAAGCAACCAGTATCAACAGACAGCCTTTGGATCTTAACTATCATGCAACCTGAATGTCCAGTGCTATAGACAGCTTTACGCTCCAGTGTCAGAGGCAAGCACACATGCAGAACAAGCCATAATGCACCTTATCCCTATTAAACTAACGTGGATCTTCACTAATTAGCACTAACTTTGAACAAATCAGAGAACAGAAACTTCAAGAAACTAAAAAAAGACATGAATGGGCAACATACCTGCTATCCAGTCATAGCCCAGCAAAGGCTCAGTGGATCGCGGGACCAGTGAGTCGCCATTATGCTAAAACAAGGCACAATCACATTGAATGCTTTCATTTCAATGACTCTCACAAGATGAGTAAGCAGGGTTTTGCACAAAATGATGATGAATTAAAGTGCCAAATATCCCGATTCATCTATATACTTGTTTTGAATAACCCACAGTAACAATTTGAATCATTGCATTTTCAATGCCGGAAAATTTCAACCAGAAAAAGTTCATTTCTTACTTGCCAATCCCAGTGTGAGGATCCAAAACAGAAACCTCCAGAAAGACTTGGAAAAGGGTTTTACTTTAATATGTTTCACTAGCAGCAACAGTGTGTGCCAGGTTGTGTTTTCATGTACACACTAACCATTGTGCAAAGGCAAGCTCTTAAAAAAGCCACACAGCTACCAGTTCCTATATATCAAAAGTAAAACTACTCATATCTGAAAACCACTGATAACTAATTACTCTTATCAATGTCATTCCTGAGAAATGCCTCAGAGTTTTTTTTTTTTTGAAGCTGTGGCCTACACTACAGCCAGATCAAAATGTGGGTAAAAACCAGAAAAATACACACGCGCACAACAACAACCTCACACAAAAAAAAAATTCTTTGCAAAATGTCAAGGCAGATCAATATCTTTGTGACAAAGGCACCTGAGGGTTGAAAACAGACAGAAAAATATGCTTCATTCAATAAAAAAAAAAAACACAAAAAAAGACCAACATTCGTGGATTATGTCAGCAAAGGCAGCAAAACATTCTAAGAAATGTACAGTATGCAAGCAAAAAAATATACAAAAATGCAAACATTTTGCTAGAAAATCTGTCAGCATATAGCTGCAAGACTCAAGCCAGGTTTTCGATGACAGTCCAGCATGTCTGTGCATGGAAATCTGGGAATTTCAATGTGACACAGAAAAACTGAAGACTGAAGAAACAAATGTCAATCCAGGAAGAAAAGTGCTATCAGCAAGACGTTTGAGGGAGAAATCTGCTACGCTGTTGAAATCCACAGTCCAGCGACAGCAGGGAGAAGCTAAAACATGCACTTATACGAGGGACCATTGTAACCATGTTGAATTATGTGAGGGGAAAAACTCCTATATCATGTTGCCAGGCAACACAGGATGGCTCACAGACCACTTGGCAGCATCCATGTGATATTATGGGTAAATACACTTCTAGGGAAAACATGTGGGCCAAATCAAAATTGCACAACATTACGCTTTGGTCCATTTTTTTTGCCCAGAAGTATAAATCATTTTATATCAGTCTGACACACATTATTCACATAATACACGGGTCTTCAACCATCATCCACATCTTATGATACAACAATTATTCCCTTTCAGGACGTCAATCTTTCAACAGGACTACAGATCAGTCAGGGCAAAGTGTAGAGGAGGATGAAAGTGATATTCCACAGCAAACACCACTTCTTAATCTCAAAAAGCATTTCTCTTATGATTGCACAGGCGGTTACAGTTTCATTATTAACTGTGAGAACTGGACAAACTGGTAAAGGTGATTCAGGTATACCACATACTGGGCTATCAGCCTAATGAGAACTTTTGCCTTAGCTGAAATAAAGAAATAAACTATTAAATGCAAATTATGCAAATTAAATTATAGCAAGAATGTGACATCAAGTGGCAGGGTTAAGAACTGCGTTGTGACAGAGCATCTCACCTGTTCTCCGACCACACTTCGAAAAACGAGTCCGGATGTCATGGCTTCCGATTTCCTCTCTCTTCCCAAGCGAATGTTTCTCTCATCCTGCAGATTACGGTGAGCAGGCCCCTCCAAAGGAACAATATCTTTGTCCATCGTGGAAGTCTTTGAAACATCTGAACAAGAGTTTATTTCATGTATTACATAAAACCTGACGATATTATTTATCCATAATATAAGGACAACGACCAACCTTGGGCTTTCTCGCGGCTGACCGCTGGTTTGTGGTCTTCGACAAGTGTCTTGGGCTTGCTTACTGCGGCTCGGGCTAAACCCTGTCGTCCACCGATGTCAGTAACCACTGACCCTACTGGAGAGACGCTACTGTAGCGGCTCTCGTCAGTCGGCCTACGCCGGATCTCGCCGGGTCCCGGGGAACCTGGATCTGTCGCTACGGTCGTCAAACGCTGCAGTCTCTTTCTTTGTTCTCGCAGCCTCGCTAGCAACTGTTTGTTACGCTCTCGCAGATCATCTAAGTTCTCAAAAGAGGACATATTGGTCCCGCACTTTGAATCAAACCGCCGTCGCTATTATCATACACAAAACAAACATTTAAACCAATCGTCCGTCATCATAACGTGTCAACCTGAAAGAACTACACTCTTGAAGAAAACGGGCGAGCAAAAAGCACGCCAAACAAACTACTCTGATTTAAAAGTAAGTGCTGGCAAACCATCACCAAGGAAAGGAAATTAACTAAAACTTAGATTCGTTTCCATGGAAACTTCGTGTATTTCCTTCGCAAATCTTCATTGTTTATAAAGCCTGGCGACTCTTCCTGCACATCTGAGAGAAATATATGCTCCATGTTAGCTGGTTTCTCATTTTGGAGTTTCAAAAATTCACCTACGTATGCACTACATTATAGAATACGATAATTGCATTTCAATTTCGCTCCGTTAAAGGACCAGCAGAAACCGATTTTTTGCCTTTCCCTATAGGCTAGACACTGCTTACCCACAATGCCCCTGTATACCGGACATGTGACATGCGTGACGCCGAACGCTGACGTATTAACGTAAATAATAAGCCGTACTTGGAGGCAGTGATCCTGTGCGGTACCTAGCGCGTCCCATCCGTCTCACAAGGGCTTGTCTTCGTCAAGGTCGCAGGGGGAGTGTGGGAGGATTGAACCCCTCTCGAATTATTGTCTTTATTAAGAACCAGAATAATGATCGCACTATCAAACTAACACCGTCTTAATAACTTTTGCGGTTTGTATATTTTTAGAGATTAGTCACAGTTTTAAAAATAACTAATGCCTAACCTTTTAAAAGTACTTTTGATATCGTCACAGATGTGTGTGTGTGTATGTGTATATGTATGTATATATGTGTGTATATATATATATATATGGAATTTCCTCGATTACATAACATACTAAAGAAAAATACCTATATTTGTAGATTTATTACTATCTCTTGTTTGTTTTGACTTTAATGAAACAACAATACGATTGCAAGGTGGAATATCACCAGTTAGAGAGTTTGAGACAACCAACTACATAGATGTTTTAATATTTTAAATAATCATTTGATACTTCTGTAAACAGTGACTTGGCGGGTGTCCTGATTAAAGGTCACATTACGGTACTTAGCACGACCTTCTGCTGAGCAATCTAGATTAGCGAGGTTGCTTTTGAATTATGTTTTCCGGGCAGTTGTTTGCATTAATCATTGTCATTGTCTTGCTGAAATAATTACCTTCACCGCAGTGTAGTTATATGTAACCCATTAGCAATAAATAAAGCCAACGGCATCATTCCCTGTCTGTCCACATAATTACTCTCCTACTGGTATGACTATAAATGATTCACATTAGTTAACTTGGATGTACAATATTAATTAGTAATTAACACAATCCTACCACAACCATTATCAACAACAAAGTTAAAGCTTAATGCTACATCAGGCGGTGCAGGGTACATTACTCCGCACGTTTTAACAGATCCTTCCTGATGCAGTACATAAACAGCGACTAGTTACTTTGGTGTAAAAGAATCTCGATCGTGGTACTATTTGCGGCATTTTAATCATGGGAAAGGTCGATTTGTTTTTAGTAAATATACCAGCTGTCAGGATCCATCCAGGCTTTTCTGTTACTGCTTGTTCCAAGGAGGGTCACACTGAGCATGGAGCATATATACCAGGGACAAGAGGACGCAAGGGGGGAACATTCTGTACAGAACAGTAGATAATAGTACACACAAACGCCAGCATAATTAGACAGCTCCTTCCACATACATGTCAGTCATTTGGATTACGCGAGAAAATCAATATGAACATAGGGACAGCATGAAAAGAAAAACGTATACAAAGCCAGTAATGGTGGGGTAAAACCCAATCTTTGTACGTATGCAGCCATGGTGCGACCCAAGGCTGTCAAGATGCGATTAAATAAAACTGAAGTTTCTCATTGTAGTGAGCTTCAGATACACAAGATGGCGACATCTGCGCTAGCTGTTTTAAACGCTTACCGTAACTACAACGTTTCAGGCAGGCTTTGCTTTAAATGCACTAAAAAGAAGTGAATCAAAAAGAACAAACGTACACAATGAGCTCTTGTATATTTTTAATATTCTCTTGCAAATTATGCTTCAGAATTACAGTATCAGTTTAAATATTTTGAGCAACATTTAAAATCAAAGAGTGGGTTAATTAAGGACTAGGCAAATGTGAAAAACAAATGAAATTCAGTTTTATTTGCCGTTCGCAGAAGTACATCGGAATGCTTCTTTTTGCTAGTACAAGCTATATTTTGCTATATAAGTTTTTTTATATATAAATTATTCCAAAAACCTAAGCTAATTTAAACACTTTCAGATACCTGAATATCCTGTCAAATCCCATTGCAGGAGAGTTTTTCTCTTGATATGTTTAAAATATTTCCGAAGAAACAGACATTGTTTACAATTTCCCAGAAGTTGCACTTTATGAAAGTGGAAAATACCAGCATATTATACTATTGGGACAGTTCAGTAAATGACCTAAATTTCCTGTAGACTATTTCTCTGAAATGGCAGGGAGGTGGAAACACTTGATCAGACTAGGCCTAATGCATCAAGAAGTTGTTTTTATTAATTAAGAAACACCAAACATTAGTCTTAGACATGACATACATGGGGACTTTCCTAGCATATAAAATTGTGAACTTGTTCAGCTCTTTATGCCTTTTAGTCTTTACCCCCATTTTAAGTGTGACTGACATTTCAGAATGATTAATGTATTATAAATATATTGGAAAATTTTCACTTGAGATAAAAACTTGCAGTACTATTTGGTATAAAAATAGGTTGACAAAGGAATGTAATAATTTCATCTCATTTTCCGTAAATGGTCAAACACAAAACAAACACATTTGACTGTATCTGCGGTCAGATATCAGCTGATATTTGCTGTCATCCTCATGAAACAGGCTGAGGATGCACAAGCTTTGCTTGCAGCAGTGGAAACTAAACTGCAAATAGATCCCATCTTTGAAAATATGATACAGCTACAGATGTGTGACACCTCACGGGGGTGGACCATCATTTTTTTATTTAAATTTTTTTTTTGCTGAAAAGCTGCACTTCTCCGTTGTTGGACTTGTTATCGGGATACACAACACATGGGTGCCTCAGGTGTAATGACAGATGCTGGATACTCACTTTTTGCTATTGGACACTCGAATGACTGAGATTGAGGAAGAACAGCCACCAGCACAAGGTGGCTGGGTGCTGGGGTGGCACCGGTATCGAGTGGCAAGCAGTCAGCGACTGTGTAGATAAAGGCGACACAAAGGGTCGATAGAACCCTGCTGTAGGCCTGATAGTACGGGAAGTCATTAAGATAAGACGGAGATTAGGGCAGGCTGCAAAGACAGGGGGGTGGGGGGGGTCGTAGAATGAAGTCTCACAAATAGACCAATTGGTACTCTGTAGCGGTACAGTTGGAGTAGGGACGAGGGGGTAAAATAGCAAAGGAGGAGACAGAGATGAGCATGGAGTATTTGAGGCGACGGAGGTGACATTTAGGACAGGTCATTAAGGGCATATTTACAGTAGCAGAATGCACCTATTCTGTACTAAATTTGGGATATACATTTTCACAGGTGCATCTGTGTATGCATACATTGTATTTTAATGAGATAAATTAGGCCACTGGTTATCTGATGCCAGGGTAGGCAGGGACTCAAGTTAGGTCACGTCAAAGCTAGCAGGAGGAAAGAGGGAGGCCCTAACAAACAGATAAATGAGGACCTCAAGGGAAGATTCATCACAAGAGGCATAACTGGGAGGGCCAAAAGGGAATGATGTCTGAATATCTGGGCATGTTGCCTGAGTGATTTTGAAGTCAGATGTTCACTTAAACCATTGCAGCTGGTCATCATCCAGTGGCCACTCTGAGGACAGAGCAGCTGGTTCTATAGTAAGTGATATGCAGAGAACATTAACCCTTGTGTACTTTGAATATCCATCGCCATGAAGAATCTTTTGGGGTCAGTCAAACCCCAGTGGAAAATATTTTTATAATTTCATATTTATCCGCGATCTTGGGTTGACTCTATAGGCTTGACTCTAATCTTTGATGTAATGCATGGTTTTCACCACAGGCCATGAACCCCCCCCCCCAGAGCCAATGCACCCTCTTTGCGGAAGCTTAAAGTACGCAGTTTTCAACCAATAAAACTGTTTTTTA
>JAAGVU020000123.1:22903096-22973994 GCA_011763525.2 Mormyrus iriodes | reverse complement strand
TGAAAATTTTTCAGGATTGGCCCCGCCCATTTATGGCCCCTCGGTCTGTCAGACCCCAAAAAGTACACAGGGGTTAACAGTGTCCTTCTGTGTCCTTGCCCCCACTTTCTCCACATAATGACAATATGGACAAACGTTACAGCACAGCAACTGATTAGCACAAACCATTATACTAAACAATTTAAAAGGCAATTCATAGAGTTGCCATACATTTGTGTAGTTTTACTCAACCTTCTGATGAAAAACACCATTGAGCAAACTTCTCATAGAAGTTGTAGTTCATAATTAAGGTCTGGACAGTACAGTGGATCAGTGAGTTATCTGACACCTGCAAGGCTCCAGGTGTTTCCAATTTTCCTCCCAGTCATGCCATTCAGTTGGACTGGCATTTGAACTGACAAAGTGACCTTGTGTGAGTGGGAGGGAAAAGTACAAATAATCATTAGACTGAATGGTAAGTATCTAAATCAAGCACAGCAATCACCCTAAAACACCCAGGCTGGAATACAGGTTAAGACATTTCTTTGAGGGTATGGACTCCCAGACAGAGACAAAATGAGGTTTAAAAGGGCAAATGAAACCTAAATTCCACATAAGCATGTCACATAAGTCACGTTTTCACAGAACAGTCAAGATAAAAGATGGACAGTTTAAAACTTGCTGTTGGACTGAAGTGGTACCTCTGAATTTTGGACCTAATCTTACAACGACATACCACTTAACTTATTGTACATAATTAAACATGTAGTGTCATTTGTTGAAAGCCAACTCTATCCCAGAAAGTGATTACGTAGCCTCCTGCTATGGAGGATCCCCGAGAAATCTCTCAAGCAGGGTGGTCTACTTGGTCTTCCCTAAGTGGGAACCACTAGGCAATGAGGCAAGAATTATAGCAAATACGTAAATGTTTTATTACAACAATGCAAAATAAATACATAAATTATATAGTACACGAAAGCTTTCGGATATGACACCACACTGGATTGACTCCTCAATTTTTGCTCCCCTGGTGAGTTGCTATCACCTGCAGGCAATTTTGAGGAAGAGACACATATGCCACTTTTGTTTCGAGCTGTCCGTAAGTCTGTAGTGGTGAATACATATTCTAAAGGTAGCGAATATTTTTATTATTCTATTTTTTTTTTTTAAGTTGCCTCCATCTCCATAAAAGCCTTGTCGACGTAGCTGGATAAAGTTTTCCGATCAGGCATGGTGGCACCCTCCTGTTAGACACAGGGATCTCACATACAATGTCAGAAGTTGGACCTTCAACTGTGGAACAGCTATCTGTTTATTGAGCTCTGCTGGGGGCGACAATTTTCTTAGACATACCAGACGACCCGCTTTGACCACGTGATGAATGACGACGTGCCTGAAATAATAGAAGTGGTGTCAATAACAGAAGCTCCACAAGTCAATACTGACCGCACGGATGCTAGACATGTCAGCAAATCCTCATGTAGAGGCAACCCAACTACACCGGGTAAGTAGAACCAACAATTAGCAGAAACCAAAACTAAAATGATATACAGCTGTTAGTATTCAGGAGAGGGAGACCAGGTGTGGGGGCGTGGCAGTGGCACAGGGTCTGAGTCTAACCTCATAGCCATTTGCCAAATAAGTTTTAGGTTTTTTTTCGTTCATAAACATTCACCTTCTGTTTTGAGAGCAATGTCCTAAACTGAGGGGGGGAAAAGTGTGTTGGAGTGAAACCTTGTGTGAGTCATTTTCAAAGACGAAATCACATTGTTTGGCAGAGTAACCAAATTAAAATCTATTTAAAGACATTGATCATTTTTGGCATCATTGCAGTACACATGCAAGAGAATCAATATAACCTGTGTAGAGGGGCCCAAACATGATTTCCTGGACACATGGGGAACCAGAAAATGGAAGCGATAAGTTACACATAATTAGGGTGCAGTATCCCATACATTCTAACTTTAGCTTACATACTGGGAGCAAGAACACAGAACCAAGTATACAACCACCTCTGAGGCAATCACTGATTACCAGCTTCACCAGTGACCTACTTATGACCTGCTGCTCATGCGACTGCCTCAAAACACCTGCCCCTCATCACTAATCACCCCTCCTCACCTAGATCCCCACACATGCTTAACAGTGGAATGTTGATCTAAACCAGTGACAAATCACATTTTGGGGTACATATATATTTCTGTATATTAGGTAAGCCCTGTATACATACCACTCAAGGCCTAATTGATATTTTGACATGAGTCTAATATTTTCATCCATGTCTGGTGAAAAATAATGTGTTTGTATTTCTCCGTTTTTGGCATTTTTGCGTGATATGACAAAACACGAAAGGTGGCACCGACTTTTCTGTCAACGCGTTTCTCAAAGACACTACAACGGTCCCAGGGGAGCATAATCAAAAAGCTTTCAGGGCTTGTTTTTCAAAGCACGTAATCATCGAGACGCTGAGGTTATTTACTTTCGGCCCCGGCGGGCACAAACATTCAAGGCATATAGGTTGTGCTACTAATAAATCCCTTAATGACCAAATTCGTTCTCCTGCGCTGGTAAACAATTAACAGACGCTGCAGCGGAACGAATGGCTGGTCGCGAGCTGCCGGGGAAGATAACAAGTCCAGGCATTAGCGAAATGGAATGATAAACATTGCCCATCAAAATGATCCCATTTCAGCAAATACATTAAGTCCCCCAAACCAAGCGGGAGAGCAAACTGACGATGCATTGCCGGGACGAGATCCTCCGCGGATTCGTGCCGACTAAATTTTAACTTAGTGGCTAAAATATGCCCATAAACTGCTATTTAGCTTGCTTGTTTTCACTGACTTAACAGAAGAAACAAATGAAAAATGTATATATTTTTCTAACTTTTTAAACAATTGTTTTTATTTACTTTTTAAATAAAGCAGAAACTACACACCATTCGCAGAAGAGAGTTGTCTGTGCGTGTGGTACCTGTTCTCTCCTAGACCGCCACATAAATATTAATTAAAAAGAAAATGAAAGTCAATGCAATGTAATATAATTTTTCACTGTAAAATTTATCACAGTTAGCGGTGAAATGAATCATTACAATACCTCTGGTGACACCTGCATAGAGACAAAGGCGTACATTTTTGTATGGACAGGAGGGACAGATGGATGGATAGGTGGTTACTGTCATTCATAAAGGAGTTTTGTGCACCTGTTTTTATTCTTATACCTAATTCAGATTTTTTTTAATCTAAAGCACATATGATAATTGCAATATCTTGCTCCTAAGTGGTGCAGAAGTGTACTCGACTGCTACCAGAGAATGAAACAAAATGATTCTTTATTTGGAATTTGCACAAGTACAACTACAGATAGTACAAGTACAGATAGGTTGTAACTCTTTAGTTTTTGCACATGTGAAGTATGTATGATATATGAACAGCTGCTTAAGTCAGTGGTGAACGGCCTAGACTGAAAAGGAGTAGGCATCAACCACTACACATTCACTTACACAATATAGTCTGCAGTCTTGTTCCAGAAATGATATCAGGTCAGTATTCATTCTCCAAGAATAGTAAACATACAAATAAATAAGACAAAGAGGCAAAAAAGTTACTGCACACACACCAATGGAGTAAGTTCTTTGGAACAATACCCACATTTAGTAAGATCATGGAACGGGTACAGTTCTCATTAGATTAACTGCTGACTTCTTGCTTTTGATTAGCATGTTAGCGCTGTAGCATCACACCCTTTCACAGCAATGGTCCAGCTACTGCAGTTTACTTCTATAGCCCAAAAACATGCAGGTAGACAAACTGTTATTTCAAAATTGCCCATAATTTGTAATTATCCCATTGTGTGCTTGGCAATGGACTAGCATTCCACCCCTGAATTTTCCCCTGTGCTACCTGAGAAAGGCTCCAAGCTCATTGCAACCCTCTCCTGGATAAATTGTTATGTATGATGCATAGATTGATGGATTGCATGTTATGATATGCCTCAAATTAATTGTCATTTGGGCCCTGAGATAAATATCCTTCAGTGATCTGGTTCATCCCATGCAGCAACACCATCATCGATGTGGTAGGTAGGATCCATGAATGGAAAGGGGGTCTAAGGTGGACATGCCATTTAAATAGATCAAAGTTCCTCCAGGTACTGGTGACTTAAACAACCTGATTACTATTGATGAGGGAAGTGGGGGCTTAAAACTCATGATGGGCAGAGTTATCCAGCTGTCAGGCACAAACCAATTTAACTCCTTGTTGGCTTCTGTTGAGTTAAACTAATCAGTGATTGATGGGGCATGTAAATCTTGCCCACTGCGGGTTTCAGAGCCTACTTTTGTGTCAGGAATGGATACCCCCATTTAGAACTGCTGTGAGTGATCTAAGGCAGTGTTTCTCAAACTAGTCCTCGCGGTCCCCCAGACGGTCCATGTTTTTGCTCCCTCCCAGCTCTCAGGGAATTGGACCATCTGGGGTCCTCATGGACTGCTTTGAGAAACACTGATTTAAGGGATGCTTCTCTTAGCTTTGAAGGGCCCAGCTCAGCTCTCGGTTACTGGGGGCATGTGAAGGTGTCCCTCCTCTCAGGACAAACAGGAGAACCATCAGTGAGTATCTGGCGCTGGCAGACTTTACTTGGTAGAGCAGGTGCTAATTACAATGTTTAATCAAGCCCTTAATCAGCTGGGAAACTGCAGCAGCAGCTTGTGCTGGGAGCTGTGCCATCTTGGTCTGGCACCTGGGCTGGGTTTGGATCGGATTGCTTTGC
This sequence comes from Mormyrus iriodes, assembly GCA_011763525.2. NCBI lineage: Eukaryota > Metazoa > Chordata > Actinopteri > Osteoglossiformes > Mormyridae > Mormyrus > Mormyrus iriodes. Next base: position 22,969,245 of record JAAGVU020000123.1, on the reverse strand, counting down.
GGTTCCTTTTCCTGTGGGGGGGGGAGAGAGAGCTGAAGAATAAACCTGAAGCTGAACCTGGAGCTGGCCCCCTGTCGTCCCTCACAGGCTGACTTGCGGCATTGGGTTTGATGGTACCAGGCTCCTGCAAGACGTCTTGTCCTCTTTGTGTTCCATCATCCTTTCATCATGCCGACTTCTTTCTCCCATCCCGTCTGCACTCACAACAGCCCCTCCCCTGTGCATGTCATTTTTTTTTCCATCTCTTTCAATGAACAGCTGAGAATCCTCAAGGAGAAGCACTGTGTATGTATTTGTGTGTGTGTTTGTGGGGGGGATGCAAGGCGAGACTGGTAGGAACCGGGAGAGGAAGCAGCAGTTTCTCTTGCCTCTGCATCCCCTCTTTGCCTCTCCTCCTCCCTTCTCCTATCTCTCCATCACTCCCTCGTTCCTGCACGCTGCACCACCATACCCCTCCTGATTACTTATTATTGCAGCCGCTCTCTCTCTCCCACTCCCCATATCCCTCTCTCCCTCTCCCTCCCTCACTGTGGCATGGGCGGCACGGCCTCTCTGTCCGACCCCCCCATCCCTGCCCCCCCATCCCTGCCCCTCTCTCACTCACTTTATCAGAATCACACCAGCACAGGTGCACTGGCCCATCACCCCAGCTCGGCATCTTTGGGTGGGCGATGGCGCCGTGGGGGGTCACTTGCTAGGGGGCTGAGGATCTGATAATCTGGAAAAAAAGGGGGAGGCCAAGTTGGGAGCAACTTACGACACGGAACCACTCTGGACACTGGACCCGGAAGAAGGGACATCTGTTCTCAGTGGGCAGGTAAGGAAACAGAATCCTTAATCAACATCTCGCGCCTTGCCAATGTGAAATGGGAATCCTGATCAGGTTCCTTTGCCAGGATGACGAGATATATGTTCCATGTTCCTCAGAGGTAAATCTTCTCCCTTGGAGTCGAGATGTTTTGTAAACCCCCATCACTAATGTGTACAGGAAATTTTTATAAGGCAAACTTACTAAATGTTTTACAAAATATTATCATTTGCACTGCACTAAAACTGCCTTTTCTGTGCCATTCATTGCGTTTTCGCTGGCATGCAGGGCATTGAGCGAACGGGTAGCGCTGTGCTCAACAGTGTGGCCCACAGATACAGTTCAACTGTGATTTTCAGCTCAGCAGAAATATTCTGTGTATAAGTACAGCATCACCTAGTGCATACTATTTCTAAGGATGAATGGTATATTCAAGTGTATGTGTGCTTCATGGATTTATGGTTTGATTTCAACTGGCGTGAGGAAGAAGCAGAGGTGTTACAGGTATAAAATCAGCTAGCCAGGGTGTGACCCCCCCCATCCACCAAACGCATCCATCACTCGGCTGCCAGATTTGTGTCCATGACTATTCATAAGGGGCGGCTAATGAAGGAGCCGCCGCCGTTTGTTATCCGCAGTGCCGTTCGTCTCCGCGGTGACAGGAGCGCAACAGGCCGGCAGACACTGGCTAATAACGTTCATTACGCATCCCTACTCTGCCTTAATAACGCTACACAAGCGATTATTTTCATATTTATACACACTTATAACTGTACGTATTTCACATATTACACGTTAACTATTGTTGAGAAAAAATTAATCCAAAATTCAGAATTCTTAAATTAGAATTAAATTCAGATTAAAGTCCGGTATAAAATCAGGTAGCATGCCGATTCGATTATCGCACAGGGATTTTGTAGAATATTCCCGCCGTTTTACAGAGAATACCCAAATATTATATAGATTGCCAACCAACCACAGTAAATGAATAAATGTAGGCCTAGTTAGTGTAACTGGCAGGAAATTGGAATGAGTGTCTGTGATCTATTGAAGTTGAAGCCAAACAAAACACCACTTCAAAACCGACAGGTAGAAAGTGTCCACCGCTTCATCTCCCGTCCTTGATTTCTCCTGCCCTCTGCTGTCAATATTTGGGTATTAACATTATTTGCTTGCCGAAACTGTACAATTGCCTTTTTCCCTTTAAAAGCGAAAACATCTGTCACTTTTATCACCGTGGAGACATTCGACGGAAATAACCAGCTGCCCACGCTTCTTATTAAAGCGACTAGTTATTTTCGGGTACTCGTCATCTTAAATCGTTGTGGTTTCATTGCTACGGCGAGTATAAGCCTACATAATAATAACAATATCAGGTCTATTATTATTATTATTATTATTATTATTATTATTACCACTATTATAATTATTATTATTATTGTTGTTGTTGTTGTTGATAATATTAATAAATATCGTCTATTATTAGGACAATTTATTACTAATAACTCAATTGTTTTGTTTTACACATGGGATTTTTTCTGTTTAGATGTAACAGTTTAACAAGTAGCCTATTACAAGACGGAAGCATCCAGTCCAAAAGCTTTTACTAGGTTCAAATCGATTTTTGTAAAGGTGAACTAGTGGGTAATTTTGCCGCTTGTCATTAGGCTACCCGTAACCACTAACCCGTAACCGGCTAGTGTGAAGAGCAGACCAGTTTTTATATGTCCATTAGGGACAACTGAGAAGGTTCACCGGCTTCTACCATCGCTTCTGATACCTCCCACGCCAAAACCAGTCTTGTTAATGGGTTGGTACCTGATTCATCAGTAAGCCTACTTAAGCCGGCAGGTAAAACGGTGATCCAACAAGACAGATATCCATAATAATCGGATGTTTAAGGTCATTATTAAACGGCACGCCTCGAAAATAAATTTCAGGTAATTGCACAGATTACTGCTAATAAACTGAGTGCTCCGTCACACACATACGGATCTTTGCGCATAAATGTATTCTGTCATTGGCTCTTTTAATCTCCCCCACTCGCTAAATACCGGTACTTTTTCAGCGTGCCAAGAATGGGTAAATCGGAAAGCCAAATGGATATAGTGGAGAAATCGAGTAAACCGGGCAAGCGTCGGTGGAGCGCGGCCGAGGTGGGACTGTCCGTGCTGCTGCTACTGGTCAGCTGCGCGCTGGCTGGACTGGTGGTGCTCTACGCGTCCGCTGTCAGAGGTAAGACCGTGCTGCACCTTTCGACGCGAACCTCTGCAGAGCGATCAAGTACCAAACGGTCACACAAAACCAGTGGAAAATTCTCGTAGGATTTGTAATAGTTATGCTATTAATGTATTGTTCTCGGAATCCACGACCAAACCAACAATTCTACCTAATACTGAAGCCAAAACACCCCCACTTAGGCTATATTGGTTTTATGTTGTGTTTCAGAATTACATCCCATGACAAATCTAGTAGAATGTAGTCAGTATAATACAAGTACTAAAGACGACGGTTAAAACCGTACGCACGTTTAATTCTGTTTCTATACAGAAAAATGTATACATGATAAGCATGCTAGTTTTAGACTCATTTTATGCAGAAACTCACACTGCAACACACTTGCAAAATCCCTCGTTCCTCGGAAATCGCTCTGCAGAGGCTAGAATGCGGTAACTATACATGTACATACAGAAAAAAAACTGCCGCATTATTAATCAAAACGGACTTTCGTGTAAAGCTCAACTTCGCCTATTTGCTTATTCATCAACCAAATCTGTATATGGACGCTTTCATATTTTAACATGTTTTCACCACGCAGTATAAGAGTAGCCTAGTGTTTCCAGGTGAGAGGTACCGCAAATCTATTCACGTCAAATTTATGAATTGAAATTACACAGAAGTCCATGCTGTACAACTTATGCAACATTTAAGCGTATTTTAGACGTAAAACGCGTGTGTAGATTTGAGCAGTTTAAAGTTGAGGCAATAAACGCAAGTAGTCTACAAACAGATTTAAACCTGATTGGTCTATAGCATTTTGTTTGCAGTGTGATGAAAATGTTTTCTATGAGTTGAGATTCACGTGCCACGTGATCATATATCAACATCGACCAATATATAATATAATGATATACAATATATATAAGGAAAATCGAGTAAATAATTACAGGTCCTGCAAATATAGGCCTATGTAACCTAACTGTATGACCTAAAGCAACCCAAAGTATTTTTATGTGAATGCAACTGTTCTCAAAGGTGTTTTAGATTATCCGGAAGAAATCATTCTTTTTTTTTTCAGTAAGGTTGCTCTGAGTTAGAGGATGCTTGGCCTGCTGGATGGAGCTTCAGATAATTACAAAATTTTAATAGATCCACAGTCATATTTGTGGTAGACATACAATGTTAATTGTTAGCATCAAAACTTACGAAAATGTGGTGAAACACAGCTATATTAATTATTAGCCTATTGTATAATGTATTTTTCTGCACTGAATAGTATGGTAGCAATATCTGATGTGTTAATTTTTCTTTGAAATTAATACATGATTATTTTGTAAAAGAAAAATGGTCTGTTGAACCCATGGTTTCAATTACTGTTTGAATTTTCACCACAGAGCGATCGAGCAGAGCAGGCCTTCCCAGGAACTCGGTAATTGATGGTAAGTTGTGAATGGTAGGGAAATTGGGATCACTTTCCTATCAGTTTTGAAGAACTGAAAAATGGTGGCCTGCAGGAAATGTGGATGCAGCTATGGGGGACTGACCATCAGCCGCGTACAGATCACCCTCACCGACCGCCATCTGTTGCTTCATTAGTAATGTCTGACAATGGCACCCAGGTGCTGCCACTAGTTACAGTAAGGATGCATGACCAGCATAAAGTTATAGCAATCACATGTACCCATACTCACAGCCGGCATCGAGAGGGGCTGTCGTGATACTATAGACCTAATACAGCAGTTAAATTGTGTAAGGACATGTTAGTATACCACTAAACAATCAAAGGAGATGTTAAAGTAGACGAAAAGAAAGATGCAATGTGTCCAGTCAAATAGGTAGGTTAGGATCGGTATGTGTTAGTTAGACTGGGGGCCTAGTGCGTTATTGCAGCCTCTGCATTGGTTTGTGGACTTACACTGGTTTTGAAGGTTCACAGACGTCATGCACATGCGGTGTAAACTGAGCTTTGGGGAGCCAAGGGGGAATGGGGGGGGTACAGATGCCAGGAGAGCTGGACTGAGAGGGTGATCATTCTGCTCTTAAATGCTGAGCCAGGGCACATCTGGCATGAGGGCTTCTCTGCACAGAGGTTCTGCAGCTTATGGTTGTTTGGGTTCTTGTTGGACATCGCGACAGCCAGATTTCAAGAAAACCAGTGGAGTCTGATGAAAACTGGTGTAATGTAATTAAATTCTAGTTCTAATTCCAGTCTTTGCTGCAGTATTTTAAATTCCCTGTAGTACAGAAATCTTAAATAGGACATTGCAATATTCCAGTCTGCTGTACACACATGCAGATGTATTTTCTCTATTTTGAGCAGTAAGAAACTGCCTTAAACTCAGAAAGAGGATTAACCCAAATCCAAGTAAAAAAAAGTAATTGTTTTAGCCAAGTTAAAGTTTAAACTCAAGAATCTGAAATTATGTTACCTGTTTTATATCTTTGATTGCTAGGACTTTTAAGCGCGTTTTGATCAGGGCATTCGCAAATTACATTTTATTGTTTTGCTGTTCATATTATAAGCATAGTGTCCTATTGATAGAAACAGAATGGTGTGCAGTGGATTTAAAAAAAGTTTATTACATTGGCATATGATTCTTTTCTTTAAAAATAATATGTACAATAAATAAAGTGATTCCAGTGCTGAACCATGTGGAACCCCAAAATAAACAAAATAGAGCAGGGGTGGTGAACCTGATCCATAGAGGGCCAGTAGGGGTGTAGGTTTTTGGGATGATCTCTCAGTCAGCCAATTATAAAGCAGTGGTTCTCAACTCCAGTCCTGGGGATCCACTGTTATTGGCTGATGGAGAGGTTTTCCCACAAACCCGCGCCCACAGCGACTCTCCATGGATCAGGTTCGCCACTCCTGAAATAGAGTATAATACTATTTATTCATTTATAAATTAGACAGACAATCCAAATCCTACATCAGTTACCATTACTACCTTAAGGGATAAATCATTTAATAGTACAATATTATAAACAAAAAATGTAAATTGTAATTGTGCAGGAATTTGAATAAAACAGCAAACTCAATGACTAAATGAACAATAAGATCTGAACTCTTTCTCTACCGATTTGCCATTCCAGGTGTGCTGTATCGTTCCAGCATTAACAATGTGTGTACTACTGCAGACTGTGTCACTTCAGGTGAGTGTCCAGAGCCTTGTGTTTTTCCCCTGTCGACTGCCAGTGAGATCCAAAGTAGAATTCAGGCAATATATCAAGTCCTGACTAATTTAAGCATTCTTGTAATTTTCTTTATACTGCTGCCAGCATAATTAAAACATATACCAAGATTCTGAATTCCCTATTGGTCACCTTTGTGTTGTCCAGCCGCTCGACTCCTTCAGAACATGAATCCCAAGGTGGAACCCTGCCAAAACTTCTACCAGTATGCCTGCGGGGGCTGGCTGGACAGGCACGTGATCCCAGAGACCAGCTCCCGGCACAGCATCTTTGACATCCTGAGGGATGAGTTGGAGATCGTACTGAAGGGTGGGGCACTCTACACATTAGCCTAACAAAGCTAAGATCCAACAATACACCTTTTTCAGTGTGATCTACACTGGGTCAACTGAACAAATGACTGTAACTATACAAATTGTGTGTATTGTAGCTATTTACCTTGAAGACGGAGAGCAAGTTAATAATATATGTTTGCTAAACAACATCATATTAAATTGTGTTTGTAAGATGAAAAGTTATGTAGCAGGCTGCTGACATGCCCACTAAGTCATTGTTTAATAAATACATTTAGCCTCCTGCAGTACTGTTCTCATTAATTATCTACAAAAATGACACTGTCAGGAAAAACTTCAGGACAGTAGTATAGGGTCATGTCTAGTAACTGGGAATTGCTCTTTTGCTTTCATTTGATCTTTGAAGAAGATGGTCCACACCAACGTGGTCCTCCTGCCATTGATGTACGATATTGGTGGTAAACAAAGATTATCAATCCTGTATGTTACATGAATCATAAGGGCCCACATTGCTTTCCAATTTCTGACAGGGGTCCTGGAAACCCAGAGTGACTTAGACCGAGAGGCCTTCAAAAAAGCAAAGACTCTGTACAACTCTTGCATGAACGAAAGTGAGTCTGATCCACAATGAGACCACAAAGAGCATAAACTAGAATTAAACTCATTCATAAACTGTCCTGACTGGACAGTGATGTTCCAGAGTGTTGAATTGTGTTATGGACTCAACACCATTTTCTTTTTTTGATTGGCTAACAATGCCTTGCAGGCCTGATTGAGCAGCGTGATTCCCAGCCTCTGCTGAAGCTTATTGACTCCATTGGGGACTGGCCTGTGGCCTCAGAGGAGTGGAACACAACAGGAGGTGGGAACCCAGGGTGTGCTTACAAAGTCATGTGGATTGATTGCAAAAATCCCGTACAGAATCACTCGCTGTGGAGCCCCCAGGCTTGGGTCTCTGAGGGCAGGCATCAGGTTGAGGGGGCAGAGTAGTTGTCCTTCTTCGGATGTGAAAGTTCTGACAAGGACAGTAGCGCTCCCTGGGCTCCTGTCTTGTCACATAGTGCAACTGGGTCTCCTCCTAGGTGAGCTGTGGAGTCTAGAAGACACCCTAGCCATCCTCAACGCTCGCTTTCACAAGAAGGTACTGGTGGACCTATTTGTGTGGACGGACGATCGTGACTCCAGTCGACACATCATCTACGTAATGACGCCTCCTCACTCTTGCCGGCCTTTCGGGGTCTTGTCCTCCTTGAAGCATTTTCAGGGCGTACAATACTTCATCACAAACTTTATTGAACAATACAAGCAATTATTGATTTAATGGAGACATAATCATGAATCCCAAATAACTAACTAAAATGCATTGGCAATAATCTAGAATAAATTCTTTTTGGGGAGGCATCATGAGAGGAACTCATTTGTACTATATGCCTGTATTGTTCGCTTGTGGGACTTTTACTTACACAAAATGTTCTGAGGGCAGAAGGAGAAATGATTGGTTCAGAGAGACAGCCAAACAGATTGTAGAAGAGTTGGGTCCAAGTAAATAGAGGAGGTTCAAGACATCGGATTGGTCTCTTCTAGTCGTTTGGACCCACCTCCTCTACAATCTTATTGGTTATCTCTCTGAACCAATCATTTCTCATTCTGCCCTCAACATTTTCTGTAAGTAAAACTCAGATGAGCATATTGTTCCCACAGATCGATCAACCTGGGCTAGGGATGCCATCAAGGGATTATTACTTCAATGATGGAAGCTACAAAAAGGTTATTTTTCTTCCTCAGTCTATCTTGAACATTATGAAGTAGCATTGCTTAAGTGAAATGAGGTCTGTAAGTACCTGGTTACATGTTTCTGTGGCAGGTACGAGAGGCGTACTTTAAGTTTATGGTGTCCATGGCGAAGATTGCCAGGGAGGACAGGAACCTGACGCAGGATGATGACCATGTCTGGGAGGAGATGACGCTGGTGATGGAGCTGGAGACAGACATTGCTAACGTGAGCCCTCACCAACAGCCTCTCAAATACTGTGATTGCTTACATTGGAAGGTTGTTCCTAGATCAGTGCTACCATAGAGACTGTATTCTAACACGCTGCATCTGCTATGGAGACGGGGTCATGCCAGCAAGCTGCTGTCCCATGTTCACGCAGGCCACGTCCCCCTCTGAAGAGCGGCAGGATGTCACGTTGCTCTACAACAAGATGACGCTGAGCGAGGTGCAAGAGACTTTCAGCCTGAATGTATGTCAACTCCCAGCATGCTCTGTACTTGACGCCCCAGCAGAGGTTGGAGAGGTGTGCACTAAAAACAATGTGGCTCTTGATTATATGTGGTGTTGCAGGGTTTCAATTGGACTCGGTTTGTGCGAGGTGTGCTTTCTAGTGTGGGCATCGACGTGCAACCGGATGAGGAGTTGGTGGTGTATGGCTACCCCTACCTGCAGAAGCTGACCGATGTCCTTGTGAAGCACGACACAAGGTAACATCTAAGAGAGGAGATGGGTGAAGGCTGAGGCCGTATACAGAAATCTGAATTTATAAAACTGCACCATACAGACATGACACATGTTCCACTGACCTGCTTTCACATTAAGTACATTGTTGAGTGGTTGCCTGTGTGAAGCCTTTTATATAATAAGCTGCTCTATGCTTCTTCTAACAGAACTCTCCAGAACTACCTCACTTGGCAGCTTATTATTGAACGGGTTAGCAGCCTGAGTCGGCGTTTCAAGGAGGCACGAGCACACTACCGGAAGGTAAGACAGAGGCACAAGGAGAAAATGACACAGTGCACTTGGGTTAAGGGTCCTTGTCTCAAAGGTATATTTCTTCCTTTGCTTGACATGAAATATGTTCTGGTGTTCAGGTACTGTATGGGACAACGGTTGAGGAGGCACGCTGGCGAGATTGTGTGCGCTACGTGCAGAGCAGCATGGAGAATGCGGTGGGGGCCCTCTACGTCCGCGAGACCTTTGCTGGGGAGAGCAAACGCATGGTGAGACTCTCATGCACAAAGAACTTCCCATGTGCCTGTTTGAGCCACCGAATAAGGGTGCCTGTGCATGTGTTGACATGCTTATGGCGGTGTGTGACTGCTGTGTAAATTAATTAAAGCCCAGGTAACTCTGATATAGGTGAGGGACCTGATCAGCAAGATTCAGGAAGCCTATGTGGAGACACTTGAGGAGCTCACCTGGATGGATGCGCAGTCTAAGGAGAAGGCCAGAGAGAAGGTGAGGAGTTCCTCCACAGCAGGACACTTAGTCCTTACAACAGGGGTCTACCATCTTGTTTCTGGAGGCCAGCTTTATTCAATTATCTACATGACTGGTTAAGTCCATGTTTCCCAATCCAGTCCTCAGGGATCTGCAGACAGTCCATGTTTTTGCTCCCTCCCAGCTTCCAATACTATCTGGCAGGAAGCTGGGAGGGAGAAAAAACATGGACTGTCTGTGGGTCCCTGAGCACCGGGTTGGGAAATACTGGAATAAGTCATTAATTCTGTACTTGTAGTAGTTCCAGCTGAATTACTTAGCTTCTTGAACCAACATCATTAGCTGTTTGAAGAGAACTGAAAGAGGTGGAACACACTGACAGCCAAGAGCAAGACTAGGTACACTCTGCCCCTGAGCATGCATCACCATGTTCATTACCCTTAGACAGAGGGTCATAGATAATTAATTGTGTCTTTGGTATTTTGTGACAGTCAGTGCTAAGTGCAGCATTAATAGTGAATGGTGACCTTGCATGTAGTAGCTGATATGCTATGGATGTACGCTGCTTGTCCTGCTGTGATACAGGCTCTGTCCATCAAGGAACAGATTGGATACCCTGACCACATCCTGGAGGAAGGGAATCATAAGTTGGACCAGGAATATGCTCATGTAAGCGCTGGGGGAGCCATGACTGGTTGAACCTACATAAAAATATACATATTTTGTCTGATGGATGCTTGGTTTGTAGGTGGTATTATACATCAGGAGGTAGCACTGATGACCAATAGCTTCAGTCTTGTGGGATCTAGCCGTAACTGTGTGTGTGTATTATGTATATATTGCATTGTGGAGACCAAATGTCCCCACAATGCGATAAAAAACCTGTTATTTTGATGTTTTTTCGGTCCCCACAAGGGGAGACTTAAGTTTATAGAAATCTGTGACTGCAGTCAAAACTAAAAATATCAGAAGTATTTTGTTTGGTTACATATGGTTAAGGTTAGGGCTGGTTAGGAGTTAAAGTTGTTAGTGTTGGAATTTGGGTTTTTCCCATAGAAATGAATGAACAATCCCCACAAAGATATGAATACAAACGTGTGTGTATGTGTGTGAAATTGACATGCTTTTTTCTTGTGCTTTTAACCATGAAGCTGAACTTCAGTGAGGAAAACTACTTTGAGAACATTCTGGAGAACCTGCGTGCCGGAGCGCAGAAGAGTCTGAGGAAACTGCGAGAACCAGTGGATCCTGACTTGTGGGGATAAAAATAACCTTTATCATAATTTTCAGCAAACTTCCACAATCAGAGAATTTGTGCAGGATTTATCCTACTTATCTGGAAAAATCCTTTAACCGATCACCTTAAATCTCTACATTTCTAGGTGGATCATTGGAGCTGCAGTTGTGAATGCTTTCTATTCTCCCAACAGAAATCAGATAGGTAAGCTGACTCTCACCAGGAAATGCTGAAGAGCTTCATACCATTTTAAGGGTGCTGTCAATATAGTGATATTTCAAGCCCTCTGAAGAATCTCCTTGGGGAGTTTTTTGAGTGTTCACATGCTTAGGAATATCTCATCCCTCTGTCCCTGTCTCTTCTTCTCAGTCAGTCTGTCTGTCCAACAGTTTTCCCTGCAGGAATCCTGCAGCCCCCGTTCTTCAGTAAACACCAGCTCCAGGCCCTCAACTTTGGTGGGATCGGAATGGTTATTGGACATGAGATCACCCATGGCTTTGATGATAATGGTGGGGCCACAGCTTGGATTCACGACTTCACTGAATAATATTATAAAACCAATGGAAGTCCAGCTTCCTTCAGGCAGCATGGTTGATAGCCTCCTATTACCAACACAGGGCGGAACTTCGACAAAGATGGCAACATGAACAACTGGTGGAGCAACTACTCTGCAGAGAATTTCAAGGAGCAATCGCAGTGCATGGTTCAGCAGTACGGTAGCTTCTGTTGGAAGCTTGCAGGGGGTCAAAATGTGAGTCTTCACTATTACAGTTATGGTATAGTGTCTGGACTGCATGTAGACGTTTTTGTAGAGATGAGAAGAATCGTTTATGTAAATGTAACATGAAATGTACATGAAGAGGTCAAATTAGTTACCTGGTAAGGCACAGAATGCACCCAAATGGATTGAGCAGATGGGTACAAGAAGAGTGTTTGAACTGATGAAAATCCGAGGTGCATGTGCTGGTGGACATCTGCCACTGCTTTCCTTCAGGTCAGCGGCATCAGCACGTTAGGGGAAAACATAGCAGACAATGGAGGCATCCGGCAAGCATACAAGGTACAGACACCATCATAAAATCAGAGTCCAAATATTATTGGACGCTAGAGTCTACTGAGCACTAAAAATTAACTGTCATATGTTTTGTGTATTTGAGATATGCCTTTGTTTATATATGTGATCATATTTGTTAATATGTGATGTACGAGTGTCCCATTATGTTAGTCTTTGTATGTATGCCGTTATTTGTATTAACATTGAGTGTGTGTGTGTGTGTGTGTGTGTGTGTGTGTGAGAGAGTGAGAGTAGGGCATTTTTTTACTGTGTGTCTATCTATGTCAGGCATACATGAAGTGGGTGGAGAGAGAGGGGGAGGAGCCACACCTTCCTGGCATGGATCTGGACCACAAGCAGCTCTTCTTCCTCAACTTTGCCCAGGTGTGGTGCGCAGAGAGAGAGATGAGCATTGGTGCAGTCTGAGTTACATTCTTAGTTAGTAGTTTGTGGTAAATTTAGAGAGAAACCAGAAGGTACCAGAGGATATAGGTATGGGTCATTATATACAAGCTCACCTAGACCTCCCAGTTCATGTCATAGATTTTCTTGAAAAAAAAAAATCATGTGAGAACTTCCACTAAATGCTTGGGACCTTGCAATATCCTATAGCTCTACTCCAAATACTTTTTAAGCTATGGATTTTTTAAGTTTGGCCCTTGGAGCATTTATTCCTTGTATCTGTATTCTGAGCCTCTCCAATTGCTTATTTTTCACTGGAATGGGTTGAATTTTGTACTGAACATCTAAGAAAGCCTAAGGATAATTGGCAACATGTATAAATGTAAATAGCTGTGACTGGATGTTTTACGGTAATCAAATTAACAAACATTACCCGAATGAAGAATTGTTCATTTTCAAAAAATTAATATCTGCACTAGTTTTCACTTTCTTGAAACTAAATTTTGATTCTATATAGTATTAATATAGTTCTATCACATCTAGAAGTTATTTGGTGCTACATAAAAAACTGAGTGCCATAGATCTTGCTAAATATAGCTTTGGAGCTGAAAAACACACTTTTTAACATCATTTGACTGTATATTTTCCCAAGAAGGATTTTTCTAATTTCCTTAAAACTTTTTTATGGGAAAATGTTAGTATGCTTTGCAGATATATAAAAAATATAAAGATGTTATATTATTCCTTCATCATTTAATAATTTTCTGTAAATGAGCATTTCTTACATTTGTAACAGTGGAGAAAGTCACAGAAACATGAAATATTAAATATTAAAGATGGAACTTTTATTGAAGCCGAGAAACACAAATGTCTTTATCAATCTAAGTACATAAAATTTCAAGTGTAAGGATTATGCTGTCACACAAGAGTAAACGGGCCATGGGACTTTTATTAGAAAAGTTGGGCGAACCGGCAGATTGGGGATAACCAGGATCGGGAAGACAGAGAACCGTAACCAGGGATGGAGTCGAAGTCCGGAGTCATAGTCGGTGTCATGGTGCGTGGGGTTCGAAGGCCGGGAAGTCAGTCTGTGGATGAAGACGGGACACACTGGGAACTCACGAGGACGAGGATCGAGGAGCGGAAGAGCAGATGAGGAGAGAAGCAGGGCTGTCGGGAAGATCAGACAGGGCAAGTAGGGCAGAGCAGAGCTGGGCAGAAGACTGGGATTAGAACACTCAGTATTTCTCATGAGAATGCTACCGTACCTCGCACTGAGCTGGAGGCTTAATCCAGGTGCGGTAAATTGGCACAGAGTAAGGGCAGCTGTGTTCAAGCATTCGCACGAGGAGGGGGGGGCGTGACATCAAGTTCACATATTCACACTGCATGCAAAATTACTGTCAGTTTTTCCCCCATGACACCCTTTTCTTTCATCAACTTTCTGGCAAGTTTAACCAAGTGCTCATTACCTTTGAATTCTTGTGCGGTCTTGGCGACTGACCAGCTTGATGGTGCTAAAGTAAGCATCTGGACCTGCTTCTGGCATGTAGAAATGCTGATTTTCTCTTTCATTAAATCAGTGAACCTGTCTAAGTCTTTACATTTCTCCCATGGCTCGGGTACATCCATTGCAAGACATCGAGCAATTTCATGTGTAACGGCTTGCTATAATTCAAAACATTTAGGTTCCCCATAGCTGGTTTTGTCTCTTTGGCTGATAGTACTGGGCTTCAGGGGAGAAAATCCTGCCCTTGTAAGGCTTTCATTCATTCTGTTCAGTTCCGCATCGTGTTCTAATGTCATAGCTTGGGTTTCTGCTCTGCCAGCTGCAGATGCTGGTGTGTTACTCTTTGTATTCAGTCATCTGTGCATCTTCATCACTTTTTGTTCCAAAAGTGAATTCCGAGTCCTTTATCACACATGGAGGACATTGCTTCTATCCAGGCTAGATAGACTTTCCTGGGTGTGTCGTAAGCACCCTTGATTTCTCTGTATTTGTGATCCTCAGTGAGCGACTGTGCTGTTGGCATGCAAGTTGAAGGGATCACAACACTGTTTTTGAAGAAAGCTATATTCCACCAAAAAGTACTTCTGGTTGAGCAAACAAACTGTGGGATCATCCATCAAGTCAGAACATCTTCTTCTCGACTTCAATACTTCCTTATCTCTTCCCAATCTAGCCTAACTTGAAAGATCGACTTTTCCATTAGCGTAGGCCATTTCGTGACAGTTTTCTTCCTATTCTAGGCTTCTTCTAACTGAGCAGGGCTCTATGATCTCACTGTCACACTAAATTGCTTTTGGACTGCCCTCTTTTGTGTACTCCTGGAAATGTTTTGTGATCCATTTTGCAATAATCTGGCCAAACTTGTTTCTGGTGGGATTAGTCCATACTTGCTTGATTATTTTCTAATGCTACTAGTTGATGATGTCGGAAATTAGTTCATAAAAAGTTTAAAACTGCAAAGAAATATATGTGTACTGAGTTAATAAACTAAGATTAATATTTGTCCAGACATGCGGAACAAGATGACATCATCTAGTATGCAACAAACCAACCATTATAAGGTATAATCTGCATATTTCCTGAACCTAATGAAAAACAGGTATGACACAGAGGTAGAAAACCTTGAAATCAACAACAAATACCTACCTATGAAATAAATCCACTGAATGTAATATTACAGCCAGTGAGAAGTATGACATATTAGCTATTTTCAAATAATTATCAAATGATGGAGTAATATAACATCTTTTCTTTTTTATGTATCTGCAATGAATATTAACACTTTCCTGCAAAAAAAGTTTTAAAGGAATTAGAATAATCCTTCTGGGGAAAACATACAGTCAATGTATGTTAAAAAGTTTATTTTTCCGCTCTGAAGCCATATTTGGCAAGATCTGTGGCACTCTGTTTTTTATGTAGCCCGGAATTGTCAAAGTGAGAGATTAATACACAAAATTGAAAAAAGAAACTGACAGCTAGTGGAGATATTAATTATTGAAAATGAAAGATTCTTTATTTGGGTAATGTTTATTAATTTGATTTGTAAAACCAACAACTATTTACATGAATACATTTTGTAAATTATCCTTCAGGTTTCTTGGATGTTCAGGACAAATTTCAACCTAATCCAATGAAAAATGAGCAATTGATGAGGCTTAGAATACACATGCAGAGAATCTATATGCGCTCAGGGGGCTTCAATATATTTGGAGTACAGCTATGCAATTTTGCAAGGTCCCATGGATTTAATGGAAGTTGTATTATGAATTGTTTCAGGAAAATCCATAACATGAACTGGAGGTCTTGGTGACTTGGTATGGAATGACCTGTATCTGTTTCAATTCTAATTCAAATTAACGGTATAAGACAGTGGTTGTCAACCAGTCGATGGTGATCAACTGGCTGATCTTTCAGACATCCCTAGTCAATCATGACAATCAGACCATCACCTTCACACTGCCACATCAGTCTGCATGCTCCATTCTGCATTGTCAGGTCATTAGCTATCTGTTCTGCATGCTTAGGTTGCGTTTGTATTTTTTTATCTTGCACTGCCTTCAACACCGAAATACAATGTAGACCTTTCCTGGAAGTTCCCTGACATCAAAAAATAATGTTCCGATGTCTCAGAAATCTATCATTCTGCTGCCCCCCCCCCCACATACACACAATGATTGAGCTAAAAAACAATACCAACAGAGCCCGTTTTGTCTTAATCAGAAACAAGACAATTTTGATTTTAAAAATGTATCTTTAATGTAATTGTGAAAATGTAATAAATTATATAAATGTAGAAGAAAGAATAAAACTGACATCAGGAAAATGTATAAGTACTGGTCCAGAGGAAAGAGATGGAAATAACAGAGATAAGCATGAAAGATAAATTTAGCCCAATAAATCAGTGTGCATAGACACAGATGGCCAAAAACAATATAAATACAGGGGGAAATGGGTGGACCTAAACATTTTACAGTTCACTAGACTAAGCATGGAGCTTTCGTAAGGAAATCTCAAATGGGAAACCAGACACGACAGAATTTGTCTGAATTCTATTGTAGGTAAAACACGTGTAATAAGTTAGAAACTAGAATTAACAACATTTTGGCAGAGGGAACCTGTGAGGTTAATTGCAGCTATTAGGATTATGTCTTATTTTATGAGCAGATGCTTTTAGTCAAAGTAACATACAATTAAGAAAGAAAGGTTGGTCAGTCCTTGACACATTTGGGGTTAAGGGCCTTGCTCAAGAGTCCAACAGTGAAATCATTCTTAATTGTGGGATTTGAACTGGTGACCTTCCAGTGACAGACACAGCAGCCTAACAGCAGCCTGACCCACTGAGCGACACACTGCATGCAGGTGATGATAAACAGGGCAACTTTTTGAGCTCTTCTGCTGACCAGTGTTGCTCGGGCACTTTTCCATTAATATTCGGCAACAAGTTTCCGTTTGAAAGACTTTGATCTGCGGTGGACAACATTTTGCCGTCATCTCTGAACCAGATGAGTTGCCATTTGTCTCACCTGGTTAGCGATTGCCTGGCAACATTGTTAAAAAAGTTGCCCTGTGTATCATCACCTTGAGAGCACCTGTTGATATCAACAGTGTAAACCATACATACATTTTAGCCTCTTTAAATGGTGAAATGTCAGAGTTGGAACAACATATAAAATTTATTATCAGGTAACTCATTTGAGTTAGATAATTCCTGTCTGAGGTGCTGAAATGACTTTAAAACGCCATCTCAGACTAAGCATGAGAAATTCACAATACCCTTAGCCAGCCATAGCTGAAGCTTAGTGTTTCTGAATGTTGGATCAGGATTCAAAGCAAAAGGAGAATGACACCCTTACCGTAATGGTAAACTTGGTAACTGATAAGTGTGTTGACGTAAATTTCAGTGTAGTGCAGCTCATCTGATTTGTTTTTCAGGTGTGGTGCGGCTCCTATCGCCCTGAATATGCCAGCCAATCTATCAAGACGGACTCACACAGCCCCCTAGAGTACAGGTAAGGTACTACACCAAAATGGGAAAAAAAAAGTTTAAATGGGTACAAATGCAATGTAGCACAACTGTCAACTCTTCTGCTTTTCTTCACTCTGTCTCCCTTCAGAGTCATGGGTTCCCTGCAAAACTTTGATGCTTTTTCAGAGGCATTTCACTGCAAGCGAGGCAGCCCCATGAACCCTCTGGTGAAATGCCGGGTGTGGTAACCGTGGTGGAGGGGCTTTGTCTGTTTGATGGTGCACCCACACATGGCCTGACACCATTACACAGCACTGGTAACAATGCAAAGTGGATGTTTACTTTTTGTTTAATTCATAAGACCAGCGCTGACAGCACCCTATATTTACAGTAGACGCTGTAGAGACAGAAAACACTGTTCTTACCATAACCAGACCTACTGCTGGCTGCTGTGATGTATCCTCCGATTAGCAACGTCCCCCCCACTTTGTCAGAAGGGTTCTTAGTGTAGGCGGAATGCATAAATAATGCACATACGTAAATAGTATCAGTGCTCCATCCACTAAATAAAATCTCCTTCAACCTTAAGAAGCCTTACCAGACTTTTGCTGATTAAAACATTTGGTAATAAATGACTTTTTGAACAAAAAATAAAATTGAATCTAACAAAACTGACTGAACGGAGTTAGCTTAAAACAGTGTTTCCTAATCCTGTCCCTGGGGACCAAGAGACATTCCACGTTTTTGCCTCCCTCCCAGCTCCTTGCAAGACAGTCCGCATTTTTGCCGGGAGCTGGGAGGGAGCAAAAATATGGATTGTCTGTGGGTGTCTGACGACTGGGATGAGAAATACTGGCTTAGAATGTGTTGATTAAAAACATCCTGCAACACAGTAAAGATGCATCAGTAAGGAAGTCAAGTGAAACAGTAATGTAACACATTGGTAAGAAATCCTGCAAAACAGTGGCAGTGCATCGGTAAAGATCCTTGCGAATGCGTTGGCACTGCAGCAGTAGGAAGGGGAGGGCAACAAATTCAGAGTGACTCTAAGACTGTTAATCACAAGCTTTAAGCCTAAATGTGTCTGTATGTTTTTAAATAAGATGAAGAACAGCTTTGAAATGCTGTTTTGATAAACTGCCTTTTCTGAACTGTGCCAAGAAACCTACGAACAAATCTACAGCACTGTTACGAGTATTAAATAAATATTTAAGGCTGTTCTATAATGTGTGGTATTTTACTCGTTTTGTTTGATAGATGAAATACTATTTTTGACTGTGGTTTAGATACTATCTCTGTATTGTTACTCATGGCTTTGTTGGGAAAAAAAAACGTGGCCTTTAATTCTGATTTCGCTGAACTGCTATCCTCACGATGTCTTCTGAGTAGAGTTATATAAAACAGAGAAACTATTGTATAATGACTAAAAAGAAAAATCTATTGTTTTCTTCACCCTTATATTGTCTGACATTTGTTATGTGTATGAGCTGTGTAGAACTGTGACCTCTGTGTATACTCAATACCTTAATTACGTGTAGGCGAGATGTTGTAATTAACAAAGCATGTATCGAGGTATCTTGAGCGCGCCATCTGAAACCTGTTTGGTGGTGTACCACCACGTCTTCTTGTGATGTTGGGAAAACACATCAACTCTTTTTTGCAGCTGGGTACCCTAAGGGTTCAGTCTCAGGTGTGTGTATCTTTGTGGATTTTCGTCCACTGGTCCCATTATACGCTGAGGGATGGTTACCATGGTGTCAGCATGATACGGTCAACAGGAGTGACGTTACATTGCGGCTAGATGATCCCGTGTAGGGACACTTCAGAATGTGAGGCACCGAGACTGTTAACGTTGCATATCCTGAACCACATCTGCCTCCTCTGCACAGAATCAGCCTTCTTGGGCCTGGGCTCTGGTTCCGGCTTCTTGAAATTCTCTAAAAGGAGCCTGTGGCTGTTTGTGAGATGGAGCATTTTGGCCATTGGCACCAGACAATTAAGAATGCTCCTTGCTGCTTGCACTTTAATGAGACAGTAAGCAGTAAGGAAGGTCACATTGGCCCAGCCCCCGCCTTCCACCCCAGACAGAAGCACGCCACTGATTCCCCAAACAGTACAGGGCAGCACAGACAGGAAACCTTCTCTGGAAATGGCCACGTTTCATGGAAAAAAGAAGCATCACCCCAGTCAGGGGGCCTGCAATCCTTCTCTATCTTGTCCCAGTAAATTGGCATCACCCTGTAACAGAATTGATCACAAAATTTAACACTGGAAACCAATAGTTTTGATTAGATTTTTCAGTACACTTTACTTGACGGGACACAAAAAATGCAGTAGTACGCTCTTAGATAATGTGTTAATTAACCAGAAACTAAGTGTTAGTTATCTACTGATCCCATGTTCATTTATCATTAAAAAATCTGAATGGTTCATATATTTCATGCAGTAACTATATTTGTTAATGATTTGTACTTGAGTAGTAACTGAGTTACTAAGTTACTTGTGCCCCCTCAAGTAAAGTGTTACCCATTTTGCATACCTGAAAAAAATTACAAGTATAGTTCTTTGGAGCAAGTCTCTTTAATATTAAATGCCTTAATTAAACTAAACAAGCCTTTAAAATACATTGTATTTTTTACACAGAGCAGGGTTGTTTGCGTTCATTGGTTAGAAATTTTAACAATAGAATTAATAACATCTTTGTTTCCCCCAGTTAAAATAATCAACTTAGACAAAAACAAAAGAGAAAGACACAAGCTAAGCTATTCATACAAAAACGACAGAAAAGCAAAGACGAATAGATGGAGGCATGAGTGAGAGTGCAGACAAAGCGGGCTTTTCTTCGCCCATGCAGGGCTGACTTGTTAAGACAGAGGGACAGTGTCTGATTAGCTCCCTGGTCCAATGTTCTTCTGTAGAAAAAACCTTGATTAGAAATAATGACATTAGAGGGATAGAACACAGGGGAAGGAGGGGGGGCATAAATCAGTGTTAAGAGAACAAAATACATACTCCTGATGAGGAAGATTGGAACAAACAAGAGGCCGGATTACACAGCTGCAGGAGAAGGAAAAGGACAAAATAGATTTTTATGAAGCTTGCTGCACATAGATGTATTTAAGATGCCTTTTGCTTCTTAGAAAGACTGTTAGCTCTCATTACAGAGACCAAGCATATGTGCCGTCTCTCTGAGGGTTCAAATACTTTTCATCTCTTTCATCTCATTTCGCCTGCTGCCACAAAGGCAGAAAATTACCGTTTCAAGGGGTTGGAGGGTGTCAGCAAATAGAGAGTGGCTATCAGAGAAGATTTATCTGGTAGAAGTTTGATGGGATGTGGGTCATGCTACAGGAAAGAATCCTGTTTCTTTATTTCAGCAGTGTTAAGAAAGGGAAATTCTGGAAAGCGTGACAGAAAAAAGGGTGAAGCTTTCTGCACACTTTTATTATGAGGCAGAACCCGCCAGTATGCTTTGTGGAGACCGTATTACGGTGAAGGTTTTATCTCCTTTCGGCACAGGTCACTCTGTTTCACATCTGCTGCAACAGCAAATTACATTTTTATCAGGTTGTGAACCGAACTGAGCCAGATTACAGGTCCTTGGGGGGGGGTTAAAAATAAAGGCAGCACAAAGTACAGCCTGACACATGCAACAGCCTGATATCAATAATTGTCTATTGCTAAATGTGATACTGAGCTAATAAAGTACAAAATTTGAAGAATTACAATTGCCTAGCAAATCATTTTTGCCAAATTTTAGTTGTCTGTTCACAGCATTGCATGATATAATGATGTATATATATTTACAATGTGTTGTTAGGTTGATTAATAGTAAATCTAACATCAGATTCCCTTCCTGGAAGCTGGTGCAAGGGAATTTTATATCTTTCAAAGCTGTCCAGGTTGTTTTACCCACAAAACAGTGTATTATTTTGATTCTTTCCCAAGTTGTATGGCACTTTTATGGTTTATGACTGACAAGCTGAAAACTGGTGCACAGCTTTGTTTGTCCTCTGAAATCTGTTTGACAGGTGTTTGCTGTATTTGTGATTAAAGGTGTACACTAGATTCAACCATTACTGCCGAGTTTTCTTTGTTTCTTGGTTTGCTTTAACAAATACTTGCTAATACTTAATGTGTATCAGCTGAACACACATCGTATCCAGCACATTAGTGTTTGTCAGTAGACACTATCATATCCAAATAAAAACAATATGACCCCCCTATGTCGTGCATATGTCCTCAATGCAAAGGAGGAGGGACAGAAGATAATAAGCAAAGTTCACTTTAGTCCCAGGACCCAAACACAATGCCAGCATATTTAGGGATGGGGCTTTACTCTGAGTCCAGCAGCCTTCACCAACCTCTCACTGGGACTGACAACCATGTCACTTGATGTCCAATGTCACTGCTGGTAATCAGCAATTCTTCACATTAACCGTGTCCAGTGGACTAATGGGTATTTAAGTAGGGGTAATGAGTAAAGCAGGTAGTTTGTTGTTTTTACAGGTGAAACTCTAACTGATTATAAAAAAAATCCAGCTTTATCTTTGTAGTTTCGTTGTTTTAGGGACAGGCTAGGTAGGAGACAAAATGAACAGAATGACAATGAAAGACACATCCAATCTTCCAGCTGTAAGAATGCGTGAGGCTGAAAGTCTCCCAGTGCTATTGGGTGGGTGTGTGGGGTGACTCGGGGGCCTGTGGTCAGTGCACCCTGTGAGGTCGCTCTTCCCTTCCCACAGGGGAGGGATCTGTAACACCCTGAAAAGTTCATGATCTCCAGCTCTGATCCCTCGCTCAGATAGTACCCCTGATTGACACTCTGTTTACTGGCAAACAAAGCCCATGTCTGTCCGCGGCTTCCCGGGGCTGGGGGGGGGGGGTCAAAATCCTGCTTCCCCTTCGGGTAACAGGGCTGTCATATAAATGTCTAGACCCATTCCTCAATCCTATGCTTGCCGGTTTTAGCTTTCAATTGTCCCTCCAGCGAGACTGAGACACAAGGAAAGGCGTTGACTGCTCTCTGCGGACTTTTGCGTTTGACCAGCTTTTCAGAGGCTGCGGTCCACCCACACGGATGCTGATCAGGCGGCGGTAAATGACCGTGAGGCACTTTTTAAAGCTGCAGGGAGGGAGAATTGCTGTCGAGCACATTTGTCCTCCAGAAAACCAATTCAATGTGCACAAATGAAATGGCAGCGTGACCACCTGATGCGATACAGCGTTCAGCAGCCTAGAGGCTCGACATGAAAGCTAGCCTATATGGCAAGCTGTTTTAGCTTCAGATCATTTCTATAGTAAATCACAAATGCAGTTCTAACTAGTTAAAATGGCAATTCTTGATATCAGAAATTCAATCTTAACTAGTGAGATTCAAAATGTTTTTCTCATTCATTTCAGTGGAAGTTGGAATTTGAAATAGTTAAAAAGCTGATTTCTGATATTAGTAATTCAATTGTAAGTAGTTATAATGGAAAATTGAATTACAACTAGTTACAACTGAATTTCTGATATCAGAAATTGGCTTTTCAGCTACTTCTGATAACAACAATTGGTAATTTCGACTAGCTAAATTTGAATTCCTGATATCAGAAATTGATAATTTACCTAGTTAAAATTGAATTATAACTAGTTACAACTGAATTCCTGATATCAGAAATGAGCATTTTAACTAGGTCAAATTCCATCTCCCATTGAATTGAATGGGGAAAACGTTTTGAATCTCCCTAGCTAAAAAAAAAATTCCCATATCAAGAACCGGCATTTTTTACTAGTTGAAACAGAATTTCTGACATCAGGATTTTGCATTCTAACTAATGTTGAATTTCTGATATCAGAAATAAACATCACAACTAGTTACAAATGATTTTCTGATATCAGGAATTTGCATTCTAACTAGTGAATTTGTGATATCCTCTAGAAATGGATTAAAGCTGAAATGGCTTCTCCATAAGCCTGGTCCCTCACGGGCATCTACCCTACCAGAACACCACCCGTCTGGGTGGCCTGTATCGTTACATCTCTAGGTCTGCAAACACCAAGTTCAGGAAGCTCCCAGACAGAACTCAGGTTTATTTGTCCTGGGTAAAGTTTTCCAAAAAAAAATAAAGGATGTGTCATTGTGAAATAATGCCTGTGGCTCCCAGACAGGTAAAAAAACAGTCCCCTGAGAGAGTATGTGTGTGTGGGGGGTGGGGGGGCTTTGTTTTGCTTTTCGGGAGTATTTTTGACCTTTGCAGAGGACGCCTTGTACCTGCTGACGTAACATGTCGGAGGAAAACACTAACAGAAGACTGTGCTGTGCAATTCCCGAAGGGAGGCCCTGAGAAGAAAGACCTGAGGTCATGGAGAGGGGCCAGCCCTGGGAAAGCAGGCTGTGGGGCAGCAAGTATTGCAGTAACACTGTGTTTCCCCTGGACTTGAACATCATTGGCCTCCATTCCAGAATATCATTAAGGATCAGGAAACCTTCATCTTATACGTAAATATATTCGATTAGTAATCTACTCATTTGCTGTTTTGATGGTGATAATTTGATAATTTTGCCAAATCTCACATTATTTATGTATTTAGGTGAGAGGTACCGGGACTAATGACTTAAAGAGGAGAAACCTAGTTGTATTTTGGGTCACTAATTGCCTTTTAGTCTGTTGACATTCCTGTGTCAGTTTTTAAATAAATCTGGGATGTTTGAGAATTTTCCAATCATCTAGCGGATATCCAATTGCATAACTTACAGCAATGCTGTTTGGGGACTGGAGGAAAAAGCCAGATGCATGGCCGGTTCTAGGAAGTGAAATGAACATCAGTTTCCTTGGTTGGGGGGCCCCTTGCTTAGGGCCCCTGGAGCGTCAGAGCCTGCTCTGGCCAGATGGCATTAAATCCTGGGGGTTTTTTACCTCCTGTTTACACCTTTGCTTCCTATTCACCACTATTTTCTCCTTTTTCCCCCAAGACTCTTAACATGCAAGATTAATTTCTGTTCCTTCATTGTTTTCAGTTTAAATTCATTTATTAGGCTGAGTATAAATGTTTGTCAAGCCATTGAGGGTGATCAGAGTTGAATAGTTCAAGTCCAGAAAGTAAAAATCCAGACCAACATTTTGTTTCAAGCAACCAGTTGAGTATGCAGAGTCACATTCACAGAGTACTCAACTATTTGGTTGAAACAAAATCTTGGTCTGGATTTCTGCTTCCTGGACCTGAACTATCCACCTCTGAGGGCGTCCACGTTAAGAAGGACATCATATAAAGTATTCTTACGTTTTTAAAATGAGTTTTTAACTCTGCGTAGTTAGCATTGGACCTGTTTTCGCAGGAAGTGGTATGACCCGTAGAGAGCACTACAACCCGGAGCGTGCCAAAAGACGAGCGTGGAAGTGTTGGAGTGAAGCCTGCAACACGACCGGCCAGCACTGCCCGGGCCAATGACAATGCCACGATAGCCACCCCACTGAGCGAAAGGAATAGGAAAAGGAAGATGTGTTTTTTCCGGGCCGCCCTACCCTTCCATGATTTTCCCTCCCTGCCTTATGATTTACAATATCAGTCAAAATTAGAACCAAACCAAACAAAACACAGTGATAAACACTTCGCAGTATATCATTTTCACAGAATTTTCCATTTTTATCCAACTATGCTTTATTTGTCTTACTCTGTGACTGAGAGTTGTTAGTATTATTGGCAACAAAAACATGCTTCCTTTCCTAGTGACCGACAGTAACTAATTCGTTATTCATTGATTTTCACAAGGAGATAGTCAGTAAGCTAGTGGGCATATGACCATCACGGGCTAGGACATGATGGCGGGCAAAAATGTGGCCGATCCCCCCAAATTTCAGAGATCCAGGAGAATGTGGTTCATTCAGAGCACAGAACGACATGCCAAATTTACAGCAAATGGGATCATTTGAGGCAGTTGAGCAGACCTGAGGCCCCTTACTTGCCAAAGGTGGACTGCACAGAGGAAATAAAACCAACTGCGAGTGCAGTCAAACTCATCATACATGGCTTCTAATTACTAGTACTTGACTGGGAGATACAGAACCCAGCAACACCAATCATGCCTCTGATTTGGGACAAATAACAGCATTAACCGATCTGCAGTTAGACCTGAAAGCTTTGACCACAAATGAGCACTGACAGATGGAACAAGAACCTATATCTTGAGAGCTACCAAAATAGCTAACGTATTTGTCTTTGTTATGATGTTTGCTGTACTGTCTTGTAGTTAAAAATATTAAATCTGTCTTTTGGGATTCTGATAATATTCAGTCAGACACTCCTGTATTGTCATTCTCTCTACAGAGTATTCCTTGGATATCACTGCTTACTGTAAACTCTGGATCTCTATGTGTTTCATTAACCTACTATCTCACTCGTGGCGAATCTCCTTAACATATTGTTCATCTTACATGTGGCCCATGTCACCTGTGGTGGATCTCCTTAAGCTATTGTCAATCTGTCTTGTGATCCATCACATCTGTGGTAGATCTCCTTCACCTACGATCTGTTTCACATATGGTCCATCTCACCTGTGGCCTCTTGCCTGCTTGTACATTTGCAGAAATGTCCAAAGTCTGAACAATGTCCTGCAAGAGGACCTTATCACCACCTGACTAGCAGAAAAAACAAAGACAGAAACTGGAGAGACAACCAGACAGATGGGCATAGTTTGGATGGCAAAATAGACTTCATACAAATAACTAAATTTTCCTATATTTTCATTTTAACATCCTATTATTGTTCATTTATTACTTGATTAATTGTACTTTGCGGTACAAATAAATGCTTGTTTTCCTCAAAACTCTTTTCTCTAACAGCACTCTCAGACAACGCAAACTCATTCATATGACATTATACTTCCCCCTGGTGGTGGGGCTACAGAAGTTCAAATATTAACAATAAATTATTAGCATAAATGTCAAACGCAGTAGGAACACCGATTCCCCGTCCAAAATTGCTACAACTATCCAGCATTCCATACAAACTCGCTTATTCTCACCTCATTTTCAGAGATTGTTCTGTGCTTTTAAATTAGGGAACCTGATCCACGGAGGCCCAGTGTGTTCATCAAATAATAAAGCAGTGGTTCTCAACTCCAATCCTGGGGATCAACTGTTGGGGACCCACTGGCTGATAGGGAGGTCATCCCAAAATCCGGCACCCACACCGGCCCTCCATGGATCAGGTTCCCTGCCGCTGTTATAAATCAATGTCTGATTTCAGTCATGTTAAAGGTTCTACATAACAAAAGAATATTATACTGTATATATTACATACAAATGTGGTAGTTTCAGACTTATTTAACAGCTATTTATTAGAGGATCACTTCTGTCATGGAATTATGATGATTATTTTAAATACTCCCACTGAACTCTTTATAAGGTGCACTGTACTAATACTGTGTTTTACTCTCAAAACAGCCTCAGTTCTCCTAGACATTGATCGCATAACATGGTGAAAACAATCCTGTTAGATTCTAGTCCATGCTGACATGACTGCATCACACAATTGCTGCAGATGTGTTGGCTGCACGTCTATGCTGTGAATCTCCTGTTCAACCACTTCCCAAAAGCGTTCTTTCCAATTCAGATCAAGTGTCTGGAAAGGCCACCGAAGAACGCTGAACTCATTTTCATGTTCATGAAATCAGTATAAATTGCTTTTGCTTTGTGACATGGTGCATTATTATGCTGATAGTAGCCATTACAAGATGGGCAATTTGTGGCCATGAAGGGATGCACATGGCCAGCAACATCACTCAGACAGGCTTAAGCGATGGTCGATTGGTATTAATGAGCCGAAAGTGTACCAAGAAGACATTCCCCACACAACTACACCACCACCAGCAGCCTGGACTACTGACACAAGGCAGGTTGGGTCCATAGATGTATGCTGTTAACACCAAATTCTGACTTTTCCATCTGTGTGCTTCAGCAGAAATCGTGAGTCATCAGACCAGGCTAGTTTTCTCCAGCCTTCAACTGTCCAGTTTTGGGGCACTGCAGCCTCAGATTTCCGCTGAACTGGAACCCGACATGGTCTACTGCTGTTGTAGCCAATTCACCTGAAGGTTCAGTATGTTGTGAGTTCCAAGAAGGTTTTTTGCTCACCACAGTAGTACAAAGCGGTTATCTGAGTTACTGTAGCCTTTCTGGTAGCTCAAATAAGTCTGGTCATTCTCCTCTGATATCTGTCATCGACAAGGTGCTTCCGTCCACAGAATTGCTACTTGCTGGATGTTTTTTGCACCATTTTAAGTAAATTCTAGAGACTGTTGTGTGTAAAGATCCCAGGACATCTGTAGTTACAGAAATATTCAAACCAGCCTGTCTGGCACCAACAAACATGCCAGGGTCAGAATCACTGAGGTCATTTTTTCCCCATTCTGGCATTTGATATGAACATTAACTGAAGCTCTTGACCTGTATCTGCATGATTTTATGCACTGCGCTGCTGCCACATGATTGGTTGATTAGATAACTGCATGAATATAATATGCTAATAAAGTGCTCACTGAGTGAATGTGGGTATTTTTCACAGTCCCAGCATTACCTTTGGCCCTAAGGACATTCCCCCACACTGCAGTTGCCCTGGATACCCCGAGCTTTGGCCTATGGAGACAAACACACATTCTGTCACTGTAAGGCTTGTTTTATTCTTAGAGAACGACTCCCATGACCCTCAGCTGTGTATCACTGTGCCGATATTTATGTAAACCCAATATGTGCCTTTGCATTTTTTAATGCAAAGAGCTGATACGAGACTCAGCTCAGTCTAGATCTAAAAGGGCACAAATCCAAAAGTTTTGCAAAACCCTTGTGGACCCCTAGGGGAGCTTCACTGCAATTGCACATCATGCCCTTCTAAGAATGTACCACTGCTAAATAATTAATACATTTTTAAAAGGAGGCACTTTAAATAGCTTGGGCAAAAAGGGCAGGTGCTCATGCACCCCCCCACCCCATCCACCCACCAGCATATGCCAGATCTAAGGGATTTTGAGGCAGCACAGTACAACAAAAAACAGGTCACCTTTTAAAACACAGACTCTGTATCACTTAGATTTAAAGATCTTGGAAGAAGAGAGGAATGAAGAACGTTCCATTGCATTGTGTTCTCTGAATATTTCTGCCTTTCCTTAGAGCTGTCCTACACCTCCAGTAGAGGATGGAGATGGCATCATCACAATGGTGTCCACGAGATATGTTTACTCAGCATCAAGGCACTACTGTACCATATGAATATCTCCAAGTTAACAACCGGGGGACATGACAATAGCTACATGACCACAGTATTCTTAGCATGTCCTCAGTTCCTTTTGAGCTTGAAACCCACCCATACTATACATAAATGACTCCCAATAATTAGCCAGGGCTCATGTTGCATGAACTGCAAAATACCAGGCTCTAGTGGATCTCCCAAATGTCTGGATGTCCCTCAGCCAGCTGACCTGGAAGGCCATCCAGCGGCAAACCTGGAAGGTGGAGCAGGAGAGGAGGAACAGAACTGTTGGCTGGTCACACCACAGCGCCTGTACGTTCTGTGACGAGGGGTGGAGGTGGTTCACACCTGGGACGCAGCTGTGAGACAGTACTCATTTACACGGAAGGGATTTCATTTTAGTCCGTTCCACTGTTCAAGCAATTTCATTTTTAAGCCATTTTCACTTGGTCCAGTAAATCATGGCTGGTTGTGTCCAGTTATATTTGGCTATACTTTATTATATCCCCTACACTGGATTGTATGTGTAATACCAGAAACCCAACAGCACAAATCATTTCTCTATAATCTTTTACGCAGATGGGATACCTCTCCTGAAAGAGTACTCTTCTATATGTTAAGTGTCATATCCATAGAAGTCATGGTTTTAAGGCCAAAAAGCACACGCTCAGTGTATCACTGTACATAAACTACACAGTTAGTTTCATTGGCTAAAATGCTAGTGCAGAAAAACTGTACAGAATGCCACCAAAGTACAATCAAATATCAAAATTAAACTGTTTCTTTGGTTGGGACCAGTGAAGGTTCTAGACCATGTCAACTGGGGGTCAGACTGAGGCCAGTTGTTCTGTTGGGGGGTGCGGGGAGGCAGATGCATTTGACCATAACGTTCTGCAAGTATTACACTACATTGCCAGCATTAAGAAATAACACACAGCTTTGAAAACCAATGTTATCTATGCCTGTCATGATCGGCATCTGCCGATCCCCTCCCTCCCTCCGTGGTGTTCCTCCATGTGTCTGGTCTACCTCTTGTTTCACCTGGCCACTGTGTAGCTCAGTGGGCTGAGCAGGTGGCACGGAGGCTGTAACCCTCTGCACCCAGGTTCGGGTCCAGCCTTCCCGATTTTGTTTATTGGGTTTGAGTCTTGTGTATTTCCCGTGTCCTTCATTGATTTTGGTTTGTATATTTATTCCCCTGCTTTCTTATACCGGTGTTTCCTTGTTGTTTACTTCCTGTCATGTTTCTACTTCTAGTTTTTGGTTCATTCTTAGTTAACTTGTTAAGAGTTTTCACCTGTGGGTTTTTGTCCTGTGTTTATTGGTTGTTTCCCCTGATTAGTTTACACCTGCTCCTCGTTGCCCCAGCTCCCTGTGTGTATTTAAGTGTTTGCTCTTGTTCAGTTCCCTAGGTGAGTCATTGTGTCAGAGTAGTCTGTGCCATTGTTTGTGTTTAGTCAGAGTTCTTTAGGTTAGTGTCTGTTAGTGTGGTGTAGGTTTGTCCCGTAGTTTATTTTAGTTAGATTAATCCCTTTGTGTTGTCCCGGTATTCCCTGGTGCTCCCCGTCAGTCTGTTCCCTGTTCTAGTACCTTTGGCTTCCGTGTAATTCCTGGTGTATTTTGATCCCCATTAAATCCTTGTTTCCCCATAGTTCGTTAGTGGATTGTTTCCCGTTGGCGACATGCCCCGCTCGCGCCATAACAATGCCATGCTTTGCAGTTGTATTTTAGTTTTTTACATGGCTGTAACTCACTCTGATTTCTTGTTTAGACTGTCCTTGCTTCCACAAGCTTGATCATATTTTTCTGTTTAACTTTTCTTTTCACCAACTGCAGCGCCTCGACCACGTGGCGCAGCCGCGTTATGAGTCCGTCAAGAAAACGCGCTTACGTTTGGACTTCGCGTGTTCCCAACGCACAACATTTTAGCCCACATATATAAATGCAGGTAATAGTAATACATTTTTCAGACTCAAGTAGCATACGTATTTGGGGGGGCATGCATATTGTCACCGGGGAACTGCCCCCCCATACATTAACCTTAAAACCTGATCATAATGTTTAAAAACAGAAACTAGCCAAAAAATGATTACAGGCAGTCCTAGGGTTAAGAACGTCCGACTTACGGGCAACTCCTACATACGAACGGACTGCCGTAAAGCCTGTTATAGAAAATACAACATTAATGAAAATAAAACACTTCCACTACTTTGTAACGCTCGTGAAAACATTGCGCAGCTTCATCGGTTCGAGGTACAGTACCGTATGTATTTACTATTATTATTACTGTATAATTAGAATTATGTACTGTTATATTTCCGACTTACCTACAAATTCGACTTAGACACTTAGGGAACAGAACCTGTAGACTGCTTGTATTTATGTAATATAACACACGATATGTGGAATTCAATGCATTGTTTACTAAATAAATTTTAAATCTCAGAATATTTTTAACCGCTTTTTTATGATTAAACTGGATTCGCCTAGATTTGGGAAATCCATTCGTAGATCTTAACCTGCTCAGTTTAATAACGCGCTGGAGTAGCGTGGTTTACAAAAGAAATCTCGTCTTTTACTTTGCTTTATAGGATTAACAGGATCAGGATGTCTGTGTTTCAGAATAAAGATGTAAAATACCTCTTCACGCTTGCTGGGGTTGTCATGGATACCAAAGGCAGAGGACCGCCCAGACCTCGAGGAAAGAGCGCGAGGCAAGTGGATGGTACCGATACTGCAGGATTCGGCCAACATCCAGGAGAGGGGGCGGGGCCTGCCGACGTCACCTGCACAGAGGACGGCAGAGGGAGGGGGTAGAAGGACGGGGGGAAGGCTGAGGGACGCAGGATGAAAGCTGAGAAATGACCGCATCAGAGACCCGGCGAGAAAAATTCTTAAAATGCAACCCGCGATATTGATTAAAAAAATAAAACAATATTATAGTTATTTATAAAAAAAGAACATGCTGTAATAAATGACCAGATCCCCTCAAAAGGTAATTTTCTTTCCGTTCATGTTTCATTTGCACGCCTTGTCCAGTTTAGGAACAGAGTATTTCATTCGTTCGTTCAGCCTTCACCACGCAATAATGAAAAAGCGTCAAGTCACGGTGTTTCTCCCGGCCTGTTTAACCAGGCATCAGATAATTACGCAAATTGAAACGGTTATTCATTTTTTTTTGCCGTCCATGAGTGAAACTGAATCATCTTCAAGGAAATAAAGATTAACATATAGAGAAATATTTGTAGTTCGTGATCTGTGCTGAATTTGTCACTACAGTATTGAATGAAACATTTACCTGTGAATAGAAGACACGGAGTGGTGTACAGATAAAAACAATACCCGTAAAACACGACATGCATGTTTCTTTGCATTCTGCTGCCTGGAAGAGAGTGGAGTTTACCTTGCGACAATCTGGGCCGCTAAATGCTTTTACCATCATTTCACCATTACCGTTATTGTATTCGGGTGTGGCCGGCGGTCTTTGTTTTACAGTCGGTTGTATAACATCTTGGTATCTTCTTGGTAGAGTTGGCTTAAGCGTTAAAACATATATTTGCACAAAATGATGTTCTACCATGTAGCCAAACCCTATAAATTTACAACATCTCATATAGTGAGTTTGGTTCTGTATTTATGCTTTCGTTTAATGCCGGGTTTGAGTATTGTTCTAAACAGTGCTTGAAGTGTGGAAAAACAGGTGCCGGTACTCCCTTTGTTATTCAGTACCAGGTGCCTGTACCAGCAAATACTGAGAGGTGGATGTACTCTGAGAGTGCAAAGAGGTGCTGGTAGTGCGTACTGGCCCACTTCATGCATTGGTTCTAAATGTGTAATGGAATGAACATTTTTGAGTGACATTAATAAGGACCTTTTTCAGTGGAC
Organism: Mormyrus iriodes; assembly: GCA_011763525.2. Lineage (NCBI taxonomy): Eukaryota > Metazoa > Chordata > Actinopteri > Osteoglossiformes > Mormyridae > Mormyrus > Mormyrus iriodes. The sequence goes on along the minus strand of JAAGVU020000123.1, from coordinate 22,936,732 downwards.
AGAGAATGATGTCATCCCCGGGGTTGGTCACCCCTAGTGACCCCCTCCTGGCCAGTCCAGGGGGGGGACTGGAACCAGTGTCCGATGCAGCCTGGAGGGGATCTATGCCCAAGACCTCCAGCTTCCAGTCGTCCACCACCCGCCACCTTAGCCACCGCGCAAACAACTTCCAAAGGCACCCTAAGCGAAGGAAGCTAATCCGGCCGTCACCGCCACCGCCCCCAAACACGCCATGCCCCCTCGAGCACTTGGACCTCAACGAGTTGCCCCCACGCCGTACCTTCCTGGAACTTCTCTGCAATGGCTGCATCCTATTTGGCATCGAGTTCAGCTATGCTATGGAGACGGCATACGTCACCCCAATCCTGCTGCAGATGGGACTCCCCGACCAGTTTTACAGCCTGGTCTGGTTCATCAGCCCAATATTAGGTAAATTGGCCTCAGAGGCTCCCAGTTATCTTTTTGATGCACTAGTGCCTCTAAATTGTCTGATCTCTCGTAGGTTTTCTGGTCCAGCCTGTCCTCGGGGCCTGGAGTGACCGCTGCACGTCTCGCTTCGGCCGCCGGCGTCCATTTATTCTGGTTTTGGCAATAGGTGAGGCCCGTTCAGCACTGAAGACCAGACCTTCATTAGCATAGGCAGCTTTAGGGATGCAGAATTTACTAATTATTACATTTTATATCGATTTATTTATTTAGCAAACATTTTTGTCCAAAGCAGCATAGAAAAGAGGAAACTTTGGAGACAGGGTTCCCCTGCTGGCCATGGAATTTAAAACCATGTATGTAGATGGATGTAGGCACAGATCCTTAACCCAAGATATGAAACAGTTTTTATTTAAGTATCCTGTATGTGTGCCCGTTAATCGATCCATCCATCCGTCTGTCCATTCATCCATCTTCCAACTGATTATCCTGGAAAGGGTCACTGTCAAAATGATAAAGATCATAGAAGATATTTAGGTTGTAAAAGTCACGTCTGTGTGTTATTGTAGCAGTTGAATATCTTTGTTACTCATCTTCAGGGGCCCTGATTGGTTTAACCTTGGTGCTGAATGGGCAGGACATTGGATCCGCATGGGCCGACACAGCAAACGATCACAAGTGGGGCATCGTGCTGACCGTGTGTGGGGTGGTCCTGATGGACTTCAGCGCTGACTCTGCTGACAATCCCAGCCATGCCTATATGATGGATGTGTGCAGCCCAGAGGATCAGGACCGTGGACTCAACATACATGCCCTCCTGGCAGGTAATGTGAGGCAACATTTTAAAAATGGTCAGATTCCTCCCTGAATCTGGTGCTGGCATGATCATTTTTTCGACGGTTGTCGTAAGTCTGTTGTGCCCTGTTCTTGCTCACTTACACAGGACTAGGTGGCGGTTTCGGGTACGTTGTTGGTGGAATTAACTGGGACCGCACGGGGTTCGGGAGGTCACTGGGAGGTCAGCTGAGGGTCATCTACCTGTTCACTAGCGTGACTCTTGTTGTCGCCACGGCGATGACCCTCACCAGCATCACAGAGCGACCCCTGGCACAGACGCAACCCTCAAAGAATGCCAGGAATACCCTAAAAAGTCCCAGCCTGCCCCTCCCACCATCACCTCCAGCTGCCCCAGGGGCAGGCAGGGAGGAAGATGAAGAGGGGGAAGAGGAGAGGCAAGGAGACAGGTACCAAAGCTACATCCTGGGCCAACCGGACCCCTTGGTTGGCTTACACCTTTGTGCCAGCCTCACCAGCCCCATCTCCCCACTGAGCCCCCTCACACCGAAGTATGGCAGCTTCATCAGCCGTGACAGCTCCCTGACGGGCATCAACGAGTTTGCGTCCTCTCTGGGGACGTCCTACATCGACACCGTCCTCATCGATTGCTACACGGGCCAGCAGACCCCACAGGCTCCCGAGTCGGGTGATGCCATGCGGGCACTGCCCCCCAGTGATACCCCACCCCTGCGGGGCCCACCTCGGTGCATGGCCCCAGGCATCTTGAAGCGGCCTCAGAGCCTGGCAATTCAGATGGATAGCTCAGCAGCCCCCAGTGCGGCCACTGAAAATGGATGTCGACGAACTGTCACATTCAGCCAGCAGGTTTGTACAGAGGCGGGTGGCTTCACTAACATATGACGTCAGGAGCTACGGACCAGAAAAAAATAATTTTCTTTAGGTACCCCACCATAAGCAACAGCAGGGGGCAGTAAGGGTTAAGGGTGGTTAAAGGTTGAGGGTTAAATTTGATGTTGTACTTTTGATGGAGGTCCTAAGAGCAGTTAAGCTGTATGGCTAGCTGACATTAACTATTTTATCATAAAAGTCTTTGTCATTAAATACACTTTGCCAGACTGGATCATTGCATCACTATAAACATTCCCTGACTTGATAGTAGTGATGGCCAAATATAGCTTTATGAACCAATTGTTGTATTTTCTGATACCACTAGATGGTGCTCTCTATTCAAAAAAGTGCTCAATTCATGCCCCAAAGCAAACCCAGAGGCCCATCAAATGGGGTCAAAAAGTACAGAAAATGGTTCACAAGGCTTCATTTGGCCATCACTACTTGATAGCATGTGGCATGGTTTTGTCTCACTCCGGTCCCACCACCCACATAGGTGGCAAACATACTCCTGGATGGGATGCGATATGACAGCGACCTGAGTGAGGCCACGGACACCACCGACACTCAGCTCTCCATGAAGCTGCTCTGCGTCGCCATCTACAGGATGCCTCCATCACTACGCAGTCTCTGCACCAACCACTTCTTGGGTTAGCATGGAAAAAAAAAATCATTTGAAATGCATAGTGTATAAGCAGATTCTTGCGGAAGGGAATGTGAGTGCGTGTTTGTTTGCATGCCTGGCAGGCTGGCTCTCCTTCGAGGGAATGCTGCTTTTTTACACGGACTTCATGGGGGAGGCCGTGTTTGGGGGAGACCCCAAAGCCCCCCAAGAGTCTGAGGCCTACAGGCTATACAACACTGGGGTCACCATGGGCTGCTGGGGGATGTGTATCTATGCATTCAGTGCTGCTTTCTATTCAGGTAAGCTACACACAGTACTCACAGAAGGTCTTGGCATGCTTGCTTAATTCTGTAATAATGTTGCAAATTGGTTTCATAATAAAAGTCCATTGTCAAGCAATGTTTAACATATCTGCAAATACAGCTCTGGAAAAAATTAAGAAACCTCTCTATATTTAAAAAAATCTGCCTTTTTTAAAATCCTGGTTTAATCCTGGTTCTGCTGGCAGAAGGCTACACTGCGAGGCAGGCTGCTTCCAGGCTCAAAGTTTCTATGACAGCAGCACACAAGAACAATGTGAAGCAGGAGACACTGGGAATGACCAAAAACCAGCCAGGTAAAGGGTGGAAGCAACTTCCTAATGCCAGAGATGCCTGTTAACTTATCCGACAGTTTGTCATGAATCGGAGGATGAGATCAAGTGACCTTCAAATGGAATGGGAAACATTAAGTGCGGGTGTGAAGTGCACTGCTAGGACAGTTATCAGGTGCCTAGAAGCAGGACTGAAGACCCATAAAGCAAGGAAGAAGCCCTTCATCAAAGAGAAACAGAGAAGAATCAGGTTGCAATTTGCAAAAATATATATATATTACCCAGAGACACACAGCCATAAATTGAGAAATGAATGAAACAAAAAATTGTGCTGTGGTTTCTTAATTTTCTCCAGAGCTGTATGTTCAGCATGGACATTTTCTTTTAAGTGTCATAATTTTTATGACTGACTCATTCAACTCTGTTCTTGACATTTTGCTATTAATTGCAATTGTAGTCATTGACTCCCAAAGGGAAACTAAACACAAATGTTTGGTGTTTTATATTATTGCAAATGTCTCACTAACTAAAAAGAAACCAATGATGCTTGGCAGTGAACTTTTTAACTCAGAACAGCTTTTTTACAACTATAATTTGGGTTTAAATTTATTTGTACTTGAAATTAATGTTTTTCGTTAAAACTTCAAGTTATTTCTAATGTTATATATTTTTTGTTAACAAATGATTGAAGTAATGATTTTTGTTATGAAACCAATAAATTTGCAATATTTTTACTGAAATAAGCAAGAGTCGCAAGACTTTCTGTGAGCATGATTGATGAAATGCACGATTGTACCACTTTCTGTGAGCACCGTACACACATGATATGTACGATTTTACTAAAGTATTGGAACACCCCCCTCCTCCCAGAAGAAACATGAATGATTTGAAATATACAAATATTTCTCAGTGAAGAGAGTAGCAGCAGATAATCTAAGTGTAGATTTAAGTACCGCCATCAGTACCGCCATCAGTACCGCCATCAGTACCGCCATCCTAGGTTCTCCAGTAGCAGGAGGGTCTGTCTGTGGGATGCACACCGAGTTGTGTTTCCATGTGTTCCCGTCGCAGCCATCCTGGAGAAGCTGGAGGAGCGTTTCTCGCTACGATCGCTCTATTTCTTTGCCTACCTGGCGTTCGGGCTTGGCACGGGCCTGGCCACACTGTCTACCAACCTGTATGTGGTGCTGTCCCTGTGCGTCACCTACGGTGTCCTGTTCTCCTCCCTCTGCACGCTGCCCTACTCGCTTCTATGTGAATACTACCAGAGCCCACAGGTATGACACAGCTGCCAAACGTGTGTGTGCTAGAGAGAGAGAGTGTACCACTGTGTGCGCAAGTGTCCCACGAATACAACAAATCTAGGAACACAGGTACTCTTTGTTAACTGTGTGATTTTGAATATTTTTGAAGTTAGGGATATTTTATAATGATGTCCCCAGAAATATATCTATACATAACAAGCATGTGTGTGTACCTTGGTGAGGACAAGATGATTTTAGCATGTGTTCTGTGATAATGAAATGATAAAAGGTAACATTCCTTCATTTACAAGAAGAGTATAGCACTCATTGGAGACAGTAGGTGGTCCCTGCAGCTGGCTGATATACTTGCTTTTATTTTCAGTTCTGCGGCTCATCTGAGGATGGAACTAGGCGTGGCATGGGCGTGGATATCTCCCTCCTCAGCTGTCAGTATTTCTTGGCCCAGATCCTGGTTTCTGTGGCAATAGGGCCCCTGACGTCACTGGTGGGCGGGGCCCAGGGCGCGATGTACTTTGCAAGTGTGATGGCGTTTGTGGGCTGTGCCTACTCCTCCCTGTGTGTCGTATACCAGCTGCCCCCCTCTGAGAATGAGGCCCCTCAAAGTGAGGTGCAGCCCCTGCTAGTGAACATCTAAGGATGTCTCCTTCTAACTCAGCGCATATATCATTTCTGCGCTGAGCAGAATATGAGCAGAAGGGTCACCAAGGGATACCAGTTCATCATTTAGGGATACTGTTAAATTCATTTAGAGATACTGTTTCAAAATCTCTTGAGAAATATCTACAGTGATTTTAAGGATGCCTTGCACGTATTTAGAGAAACTGGGAATGTAATTGGAGATATGTTCACCCAAAATGATAAGAACATGTCTTGAAATCACTTCCTGTCTATTTAAAGAGATCTGGACATGACTTCCTGTCCATCTCAAGGTGCCTTTAAATGGACAAAAGTTTATTTTAAGTATCTTTCATTCAGTTGTAGACATTCTTTAAACTGTCGTACATAGATATTTTGAAAAGAAAAGGCAATATCTCTAGGTCATGATAAGATATTTGAAATGCCTTTAAAGATTTGTTAATGGTTTAAAAATATCTTTGAACGACTGTCCACTAATTGTACATATCCTTTTTTGAAAAGAGAAGACTGGCAGGCAAACATCTATTTCTGTTTGTATCTATGTGTGTGTGCGTGTGTTTGCATGTATTCTGTATGTCTGCAAAAGGTGTGCGTGAAACTGTGACTACACACTGTATGCATACATATTTCCTATGAGTATGCATGCCTTATGCGCATCGAACATCTGCATCTGCTCTCACATTCAGATCTGTGTTTCTAGAGCCTGATGTTTGTTGTCGCTGTGACCCGCCTGCGAGAGAGTGAGTTGATTGGATGTCTTGTCCGTCCATCTCCAGGTCCACAGTGTAAAAGCAATATTAAAATGTTTTAAAAAGCAAAAGGTGATTAGAGGATACAATTTACTGTATGTATATATATATGTATATGTATATGAACAAAAATTCTACATACGAACAAAAATTATTTTGCTCCCAGAAATTTGTACTCTCTGAACTAGAAGACATCAAAAAGGTGTCTTTATTCTCAGAGGTACACTATACGCACAAAAGTATTGGAACACCTGGCCATTACACCTACAGGAACTTTTATGACATAACATTCTAAATCCATAGGCATCAATATGGAGTTGCTCCCCCCTTTGCAGCTATAACAGCTGCCACTCTTCTGGGAAGGCTTTCCAAAAGATTTTGGCCTGGCTCGTAATCTCCATTCTAGTTCATTCCAAAGGTGTTTGATGAGGGTGAGGTCAGAGCTCAGTGCGGGCCAGTCAAGTTCTTTCACACCAAACCCACCCAGCCACATCTTTATGGACCTCGCTTTGTACACTGGGTCACAGTCATGCTGGAACAGAAAAGGGCCTTCCCCAAACTGTTTCCACAAAGTTGGACACATAGAATTATCCAGAATGTTTTGGTATGCTGCAGCATTAAGAGTTCCCTTCACTGGAACTAAGTGGCCGGCAATGTTCTCCTGTCGTTTGCGAAGCCCAGACTCGCGCATCAGACTGCCAGACAGAAAGCATGATTTGTCACTCCAGAGAACATGTTTCCAATGCTCCAAAGTCCAGTGGCGCCATGTTTTATACCACACCATCTGATGCTTGGCATTGGGGTTGGTGATGTGAGGCTTGCATGCAGCTGCTCGGCCATGAAAGCCCATTCCATGAAGCTCCTGGCGCACAGTTTTTGCACTGGGGTTAATGCCAGAGGAAGTTTGGAACTCTGCAGTTATTGGGTTAACAGAGCATTGGCAACTTTTACGCACTATGAGCCTCAGCGCTTAGTGACCCCGCTCTGTTACTTTACTTGGTCTGCCACTTTGTGGCTGAATTTCTGTTATTCCTAAACACTTCCACTTCGCAATAACTCCACTTACTGTTGACCATGGAATATCTAGCAGGGAAGTAATTTCACAGACTTATTGCAAAGCCGGCATCCCATGTACCACGCTTGAATTCACTAAGCTCCTCAGAACGACCTATTCTTTCACAAATGTTTATAAACCTGACTGCATGGCTAGGTGCTTGATTTTACACACCAGTGGCAATGGGTCTGAATGAAACACCAGAATTCAATGAATAAGAGGTGTGTCCCGATACTTTTGTCCATATAGTATATGTTCCAGTGTCCGCATGCAGCCACATGCTTGAAACTTGGGGCTTGGCTGATGCTATCCTTGGCCCCTTTTCATCCTCTTGAGCAAATCTTTAACTTGTGGATGTCATACTATCCGCAACAGCATGCATGTGGGTGACACTGGAAACAAATGTATTGCATCAAGGTGGGGGCCAAGGTTTAGCATCTTGTAAGAGACAGCTGGTTGGAACAGTTTTCCAGAGATGACCAGAGTTTTACAGATCATCTGATCACAGGAGCATTTGACCTCTGGATTGCTTGGGTCATTGGATGTTCTCTGTTTTAGTTATTTTACGATCCTCTAACTGGTTACAGCTTTACCCTGGCCTGTTTCCCCCAGCTAGAAACCCCAACCCTGTCAACTCCATCATGGAAGAGGACATTAGCAGGAGTGCAGAGTTCTTGGCCTTGAATTAGACTGTAAAAGTGTATTTTGCAAGGACTGAGTCCCCGCTAAATGAAAAAAAACTCCTGCTGACTTTTCCACCAGATTAATCACTACAGCATACGCCAGGTCATTGCACCAATACGCTGGAGCTTCAAGTGCCACCGCGCCGCTGCACGCACAACTTCAGGAATGTTTATCATCCACAGAAAAAATTCCCATGTAAATGGTAGTCTGCGTTACTTTGGTTAATGGATGTTTGGATTTGTTGTCCAAAACTCATGAGTTATACCTTGGGGCTCTGGAGTTTAAGTGCGGTTAATCATCTCATTAAATATTGTTTCCTTAAAATAACATTAAAGAGGTTTTGCTTTCTTTACCAGCACACTGATTTTCTGTTATTCCAGTATTTCCTCATGCAAATTCTCTTCTAAGGAAAAAAAAAAAGTGGATACATTCATAGCAGATGGAAGCCAGTAGCTGTGAAATAATCTAGGACAAAAAAAATTCCCACCACTGAGGCAACTTTATGAGCATTCCAGAAGATAGTCTGTTTAGATGACATTATGTAGTGACTGCAGTAGACATTAGGGAAGTTCCGGTACTACACCAATCTTAGATTATATGATTTTGGGTTGTTGTCAAGAACGTTAAATTGACCAAATAAGGAGAACATTCTGTAGTCTTTCGGTAGTTAGAGCTTTATGAAAAGGGAGTGCAGTTTTACAACTTGCCATTAGAGGGCGGTATTAGCAGACCTCCATTTTCAGTAGAGGATAGATCTATTACAGAGCACCAGTCTTAACAGAAGACTCCCGAATTTACTGACATTACCCTATGAAGCACAACATGCTTCAAGTTAACCAAATCATCCTTTCGGGGTGAGACATTTAACTACCAGTCACTACAAGCAGCACTCCAAACTCTGAAATGGCAAGAAAGGAGAGATTTGTAACATGATCTCATGACATAACCAAAGAAAAAGTAACGAATCCGACACACAAATAAAAAGACTGATTTATTTATAATCCAGAACCAGAATATACAAAGCAGTGGTCAAAGCAACCAAAAAAAAAAAACAAAAAAACAAAGTAAAAAAAATGATTCAGAGGATAAGCAAGGAAACCCAGCACAGCGGTGGATGAACTCTTGTGAACCCAGGAACCAGGTTATCCAGGTAAAAACAAAAAGACGAAGGAAAAAAATCTGTACAGAGTACAAAGGAAATCTTAACAGAACAGGGACCAAATCCTTAAGATTTAAGAGGGGTTAATAAACATTGCAAAAGCTTGTTATCTCAGCGGGCATAATGACCTTATCACATACAGTAAGGACCCCTGAATCTTTCGTGCAATCTGCTGTTGTACTACAGATCAGCCAGACAGATTTAACTACTAGCAGCACATACTATTTAACCATACAAAAGGTAACAACTGTCCATTACCCCCTTCTTAAAACTTATCTTTGGTCTTAGGTGAATTTTGAGAGGTCACCATAAACGTCTGAAACCTTGTGAAGGGCACAGCTGCTTTGAGGAGCATCGGCTGGTCATATAACAAAGTAGAAAATGTGCTTCACAACTGTATCATAAGAAAGAAAAAGCACCTTTTTCGTGAGTGCCCCCCCATTTTGCAGCAGTAATTAAAACTGGCCATCACTGACCAATAAATAACATTTAACAAAAAGGGCTGTGATGTTTCAGGACTCCAGTGCAAATATGATATCTGGGGAGGAGAATTATCTGTATATGAAAGCACAAACTCTACTGGGTCAAGATGACCATGCAGACAGAGCTACTGGCGAAGGTGAATCGAGACATTAAGCTTTCACTTCGGCTTCTGTGGAGCTGCCATTTTCTGTCTTCTGCTTTTTCGTTTCGACTTTTTCCTGAGTTGGAGAATGAAAAAAAATTAAAGGCAAAATTCTTGTAATGCTTCCACTCAGCACTACTACACTCAGATGTGAAGGAAATCAGCAGCACAAGTATTTGGGTTCACCCACCTCCTCGTCGGCTGGGCGCTTTACAGGATGTTCGTCCACTTCTCCCTCTGCTCCTTCCTCACCCTCCTCTCCATCTCCTAAGACCAAAATAAAACAGTTAACAATAAGACACTAACGGGAGAAGAAATAAAATCAAATACTGTAGTTAAAAACACCAACAACACTTGCCTTCCTCCTCTTCCTCCTCCTCAGGGACTTCCTCCTCATGGTCAGCACCATTTGTCTTCTAATTTTTTTTTTTTTTAGAAAAAGCAGTTTAAAAAAAGGCAGAAGTCCACAAAACACATAAAACACTTTCTGAAAAACACCCCACCCCCAAAAAAGGCAGAAAGGGGGAAATCCATTTAGTCTTCTTGTTAGGCTGTAAAGTGTGTGCAAATGTGGTTTTTTGGGGGGGGGGGGGGGACTACTGGCCTGGATATGTTGGTAAGGTCACATCATTCTTGTTCAATTAACCAGATGGAATAAATAGAGGGCCAGCTCAGTGCTCTCTCCGACTCACATCTGTGGCATCTCACAAACCAAACAAAGAGCTCCAAGGAGGAGCAGGGGGAGGGAGGGGTTGACCAAACACCTGCGCTATGCCAGCACTGCAGACAAAGACCCTGAGGCCTACAAGGGGGACGTAGCCATACGCACCGCTCCATTGGCAGGTGTTTCGTCACTGCCGTTCTCCTTCTCTGCTTCCTCCACCTCCTCGGCAACTTCTTTCTTCTCCTTCAGCTCCTGAGCGCCGGCGGGGGGGGGGGGGGAAGAGACAAGTTGGCTTTTGCTTGAATTACGTAAAAGGCCAGTTAAGCGGGCTACGGCAACCAAAGCTTGTTTGGAAATATTGAGCAGTGAATGTTTCCACCATCACCTCTTTCCGAACATGCGGACTAAAACAAAACAGCCATTCAACGAAAGGGGGGCGGGGAGCATTAAAAAAAAAAAAAAAACCACTCCAGCTTTACCTATCCGATTACAAAACGCGAATACACAGATTATTAATGGCATGCTCGGGACCCCCGCCTCCTCAACGCAAATTTGGGCCGCACCATCCGCGGTGTTATTTGTTCGCGGAAGTAGCGGAAATTCTCATTTCCCCTCCACCGGTAGAAAATACAGTCACACACATTAAAAAAAAAATTAATTACTTGGTCGACAAACGGTGAAATGGAACCGACCGCACATCTTCTTAATGGGTCTCACTGTGTGTGCAAAGTGGTTGGTTGGGTATATTATATTTAATAGAAGAATTTGTTAAAGCGTGGGAATTCGTCGTATTTATTCGCGTTTGCCGTCCGCCAACTCGCGGCGCGCGCGCTCGACGGGAGACAAAAGAAAACGTGGCCGTGAGGCGCGCGCGCCAGAGAGAGAGAGAGAGAACGGAAGCAGCGGCAAAGCGGCGCGTGCCGGACACTACTAGGGACGGCGAGTTTCCCGCCGTTTTCTCTCCATCCCCCAAACAACTGACAGTTGGTTACACACCGGACCGCGAGCCGCTAACAAGACTGCCGCCGTTTCGCCGTACGAAAATACAAACTAATAGAATGCGACAGTTTATACGCGGCGATGCTTAACGACCTCCTACTGATCAGCCGTCCTTAGCAGCGCTACCTAACGGCGACGCTGTCGAGCGACACACCGGTACTTTCCAAATCCAATTCAATCGGCAAGGCGCAAAACGGCATGCTGCTAGCTGTACTAACACGACGCTATTAGATTATTAGTCAGGGATTACGGAACCTTGGCAAAAACCCTCAGTTAACCAATTAACATGTCCGGTTAATTTACTGTACAGCTGACCATTGACCAGAGCAGTTATTAATTAGGATAGGTGGTTACAGATTTCCCACATAAAAAAACGAATGTGGGGAAAACGTACTATCGGTACTGCCGAGTGGATATTAAGACTAATTGGTTTTACCTTAGGTGAGACCTCAGCAGCAGTGGTCGTATCAACTGCGGCGTCCGACATCCTTGGTTCCGATGGGAAAAGCGTCCGAGACAGAAAAAATAAAATTACGCTGAGCTATTTCCGTTACTGCAGCTGCCGCTTAGTTTTATGAGGAGTAGCTGATTTGGAGGCAAGAAGAGGAGTGAGGGCAAATCAGCCTGAACCTGGGAGTTGAACGCCAGTGGCTTCAAAGAGAGCAGGTCGAGGTTGCGCGCGATTGGACCGGCGGGCAAAACTAAACACTTTTCCGGCCCTTCTATTGGTGGAAGTTGCTGTCGATTTTCTCAAAATCCTCCCGCCTACACGTAGACTCCACCCTAGGACGAGGACTCTCGTTTCTAATTGGCTGGACGTGCTAACCACGTCTTTCAGCCGAAGTAAAGAATTAAAAAATGAAATACAATATATTATAACCACATATACCTTTTGAAGAGATTTAAATATTGTCAAATAAATTTAGCAGACCTGTTTATTTCTCTAATCCATCGGCTTCGGAGTACCAACGTTAGCGTCGTAAATGTAACGTTTTACAATGGCCAGCACACCGGGTATAGGTGTGCTGAGACTGATTAAAATTTTGCAGGTGAATGTATGTCTCATACGGTGTATACCATCTTCATCCTGAAAAGGTGTGAAAGGCGTGAAAAGTCGTATGAAATGTCTTACTACAATTATAAACGAGATCAAACTACCGATAAATCTGCATTACGGAACTCATATGCTCTACGACTGTACGATCTTGCGATGTTGGGGTTTTTTGCTTCTAAACACTGTTTCAAAATGTAAATTAAAAAGGACCATTTTCTTATCCTTTGTTTCCTGCGCCACGCTAACGAGAGTCGGTGGTGTCGAATTACATCTTGGAGTCGAGTTACAGTCCTTCGGAACTATTTATTAAACCACGCCCTTTCAGATAACCTGGAACGCCCTCCTCCCTTAGGTTTAGCCGGGGACAGGAAATGATGTGACCAATTAAATGTATTTCTGTTCTTCACCCATTACGTTAAAAGAGTGCCGTATCAGAACGGCTAGTGGACTTTGACCGACCTTAAGTAAGTTGCTGAAAAAGAATAAACATCAAGAGCAACTTTTTATACACAACGGTTGAAGTGGGTTTGACTTTTAAGCACTGTTTTCCCTTTAACACATTCTTATGTGGGAAGCGGAGCCTCATGTGGCAGGAAAACTGATGTATGCTTGAATTCAAAAGAGCTATGAGGCATAAATGATTTGCAGTTTGTTTGCGTTAATAATTCGGATTGTGTAGTTTTGGAGAGTGCCACATAATAGAATTATGCCACGCTGAAGTTAGTGCTTTTCAGTTTTGAAATAGGACCATGTTTTTATTATTAATATTATATTGTGAATCATTTGGTGTGTTGAATCCACTTTTATACGACTGTATATTTTACTAGGTTCTGTATCATTAAGGTGTCCCTGTTCTTAAACACATTCTTACCCTGCATGCTACCTGGCAATCAGAAGGTCTTTGTGGATCAGGTAAGTATACCATGTGCACCTCAAGATAATGAGGTGCAAAGGCAATTTCTTTCTTAAAATTTTTGTACATTTAAGAAGAACCTTTCATGTTAAGAATGTATATGACAAAAGTAGCTGTGCGCAGGGTTCATCAGTTATTAGCTTTAATTTTAAATGAAAATCTTTACAAACATTAAATGTAAAGTAGATTGAATTGGGTTTTGCAGCAGTGTGCCAAGTTACTAGTTATGACCTAAGGGCTAAATCTTTAAAACACCACATCTTGATATGGCCAGCACTAAGCATTATTTGGCAAAAACTCCCTGTGCTGAAATGGAAATACAGTGTTCACTCAGTTCTGTGACAATTTCATTGATACAGCTTCATCTTTTTAAAAATATTTGGTCATGCTGTCAATATGTTTGCTTATAATGAGAAACGAAGGATAGTTTATTTAAAGTCCAACATAAAGTGAAGCTTGCAATATTCTCTGTATTTTTTCTATAAATGATGCCTGGAATTCTGTACTTTTTAAGGAAAGAGTAGATTTTTTTTTTTTTAACCTGGTTCTTAGCATTACTATCAGCAGCACATGGGTGGGCGCTGCATGATTGTTAAGCTGACCATTTATGTGTCTGTGTGTATGCGCGCGTGCATGTCTGCACATGCGCATATGTGTGCATGGCCGGCAACCTGCCGCTGAGCTGATGCACACAGCAAGCTCGCTCCAACCTCTTTGTTTATAGTCACTGTTTCTTTCGCATGTTCTCTTGAGGCTATTGTGTTGCAGATGGGTCTAAGTATGCAGCTGCTCCATTCAGCACAATGCAGGCCGACCCTCTGCAAGGCCTAATCTCTTCATCCCCCACCCCCCTTGGACACAACTAAAAATGCTGGATTATCTTCCTCAACTTTAGTTTTTGTTTTTAATCCTTTTGCTTCTTTCTCAACATTAAGCATACTAAACCTTACTATGGGCTAACTAGTTTACTTTACTATTTTACCTTTACTTGTGGTCTATCTGTGCATGAACTTGCAAAGTTACCATACACATTCAGGAAGTCCTGTGTCAGGGCTATGACTTATCTCAGTTCCCCCTGCTACACTTTTTTTACTTTGAGCCATATGTGGTGAGAACTGTCTCCACCCACATCTCTGTATTAAACCCATGAGTTGTTGACCATGGTTTCTTTTTTAAAAGTAGCTTAAAATCAACATTGATGTACTTTGAATAGGTCTCCAGTAGGGGGCAGTGATTTTCAGTAGTCAATTCCAGGTTTGCATTTTGGTCTCTCTCTGTTTGGAACCAATCTGCCCTCTCATGCACCAAATTTAGCAACAATGGCCTTCTCAGTAATCACAGATGGTGTGGGCTCCTGTCCTGCTCATTGCCAAGCTGCAACCATTGTTCCAGCCAACTCAGCTGTAAGCCCAGGAGTGGATCTCAGTTCTGTGGACTGGACCAGCCTGATGTTCACTGTAGTGTCATGGTAGTAGGGTTTCCCCTGTCTTTCATTTCCGGTAAACGTACTTGTTGCGGTTACTTATATTTCCTCATTGTGGGTTTGTTTTGACAGAGTTCTAAAACCCGGGTATGGCAGACGGAAACAGAAATAGATTATTAGATGGTCTTTCAGTCTGGTACTTTATCATAAAAATACTGTAGAAGAATCTATCCTTTTGCAAGGCAACTTACATGTTTACAAAATTATACTGGTTTTTGCTGAAGTACTTGAGTACACTTTAAAAGAATGGGTATCTACATCTGGGATGTGAGAAATAATTTTCCAGCACTGCTGAATTCTGAGCAGTTCTGAATCAATCAGTTGATAATGCCTTGTTGGCAGAATAGTTGGCCTACATTTGTCAAAATTGCATGAATAAACAATTCTAGTTTATTGAAAACACCTTTTTATGTGAATTGGATCGGTGCAGAATATGAATGAAAACCCATTAGAAACAAATGACTCTATGAATTAGGTACACTTTATGCAAATGTATAAACTACAAGAATAACTAGATTCTAAAATGTTATTTATGTTTGTCAGTGTCATATTGTTATTGATCTTTTACGTTGCTACTCTGTACATATTTCTAGAAATTAATATTTAATTTAGTAATTTTTGTTTAAACGAGAATAATTATAAGTATAGGTGGGCCTGACTAGAGGCACGGACAGGATTTTCTCTGATGACATTGTCTAATTGCTTTCAAAACCATGCAGTGTGCTCTCAAATGTTAATGACCATCTGCCTCTCGTCGAACTAAGTGGGTTTGCAGTGTTGTAAATGAGCCAGCTGGACTAAGAGGGAGGGAAAGCCAGAGCCAGAAACTTCATTTAAAATCAGTCTTAGCCTTTTGGTTTCTTTTAGCTGCTAGAAGTGAAATGTGTTTCGTTTTTGTTTTGTTGACTTAAGTTTTGGTTTTTTTGTCATCATTCTGTTGTATGTCTTTTAGCAGCCATTTTCCCCATTAAATTTAGGTCTATTAATAAGTCTTCTCAGTTACAAACACCTTGTGTGCCCACTGCCCAGTTGTGTCATCCTGGGCTTAGTGAAATCCTGTGCTCACAAACTTTGCATATAATGTATATAATTGTGAAGTACAGTAGTATTGAAGCTAGAGTATTTCTAAATTTGCTTCTTAAGAGCCCACTATCTGTATGGTATTTGTGCTGAGCAGAGACTCTGCCCCCAGTTGTCGGGTCACACAGCAACTATGGATGCAGAAGGCAGGATGACAGCATGAAAGTTCTATGGCTACCATATAATGTGGCAGAGTCAGAACTGAGAAGCAATTAAATCAGCTGTATCATATGGATGAATTGGAATTATGGTCTCTGCTGCCTGCCCTGCTGCTATACCACCGCTCATCCTGCTTAGTAGCAGCACTGTCACCTGCCTGGCCTCCTCCTTGAATCTTAAAATTTGGGTGGTACAAATTAGGATTTTGTCATTTTGTTCTATTGACTTCTGCTGGGATGGCACGATGGCGCAGTGGTTAGCACTGTTGCCTCACATCGTTTCGAGATGGTTTTGAGTCTGTGCCTGGGTTCTGTGTGTGGAGTTTGCTTATTCTCCCTCTGTCATTGTGGGGTTCCCTCTGGGAACTCCGGATTCCCCCGACAGTCCAAATAACTAATTCAAGTTACCAGATTGCCTATAGGTGTGAATGATGTGTGAGTGTGCCCTGTGATGGGTTGGCACCCCATCCTGGATTGGTCCCTGCCTTGTGTTGCCTGTAGCCTCTGGGATAAGTTCCAGACCCCCCATGCAACCCTGAATAGGACGAGTGGTTATAGAAGATGGATGGATGGTTGGATAGACTTCTTCTGGAAGACAAGCTCCCCCTTCGAGGCTGGTTCCTCCCAAGATTTCTTCCATCTAGGGAGTTTTCTTGGCTTGTGCATTGGGGGCTTTGGGCAGGGATATTGTACAGGACTTTGAGACAATGTAGTGAAAATGAAAAATAAAATTGAATTGAATTTCAGACTTATCCGTGCCTTCTTTATGAGGGTAGACATGCCCTCTCTGTTGGCATATAGCATTTGATGATTACAGTGAGGCATTTTGTACTTTATTCCAAGTTTATCTAGTGGGATGAAAAAAATGTATCCCTTAAATTTGTCTGCCAGTTCCCATATAAGTCTGCTTGAGCAAAGGCCTGTGAAGGAACAATGTTCTGATATGTGTGAACAATGGTCTTTCTCTTTGCAGATGAGGTCCATGTGAACAGGACAGGAACCAGCAGCTGTAATCTAGAGTTTGCAGTGTGTCTGCTCTGCCAGATGTCTGTTGGTCAGATAAAAACACTGGCAAGTAGTTCAAGCATTACTCACCCGCTTTAGCTGAAAAGTGAGAGCAAAGCATAGATGAGGGTGCCTTTGTGAAGTCATTTCCTGTCTTTCCCCCCTTCTTCTGGAGAGCCGTCTACCTTTACTGGTTTCCATGGTTACTGGAACCCTTCCAAAAACTGCCTGCTGGTGGATTCTTTAATAGGAGGTGGTGGGGGTTGAGTAGGGAGAGAGTGGGAGGGAGCAGAGACATTGTAATGCTGTCTTCACCATAAATGTAACTGTAGATAAACACAGTGACTTAAGTATTCAGCCCTTTTCTGTGACACTTCATTGTGCATAGTTTCAGAATCCCACACATACTGACTCGATCCTGTTCTTAAGTCGCTCAATTGTTTTTGCCATGTTGCTGCACCAGGCTGCCTCTCCTCACTGAGGGACTTCATGAAACGACTGCAGCCAAAGTGAGAGAAAACATACCATGTCAGCAATATCTACAATACTTCACAGAACTCGTCTGTCTATAAGAAGTGAAGGAGGGCAGTCAAGAAGGAAGCCATTTGCAATAAAAAAAAATAAATGCCTTACAAGCTTGCAGGAAGTTTGCGATAATGTAACAACCAGGATTCAAAGGTTTTATTTTTCGCATGCAAGGTATATAGTCAGACTGTAACCTGCAGTGAAATGCAAGGTGGTGAACTCCAACATTATAAACAGTATAACGAATATGTAATTAATACGGAACAGAACCCTATACTGAAAAAATGACCAGAGGTATGCAACACTGCAAACCAGGAAAAATGTGGATAGAGGTGTTATAGCTTAGATGACGCTACATTAGAAGTTAAAGGGCTGAACAGGGAAATGCCTAAAAATTCCTAACTCCCTGAAAAAATGTCACCTTGGGCCCCCTCTGGGGATGGCACTTTCACTTGGGAGAAATATGGGTCCGCCACAGTAGATAGATTTTACCATGTGGAGGTACAGTGAACAATTTTTTATTATTCAGGGCCCCCTATAAAGTGCTGGGCCCCCTGAATCTGCCAGGTTATCCATGCGCCTTCGCCCCCCCGGACCTAAGTAATGAATATTACTGCCGGCACAGACCCAAAGCAACACATCACCTAGCTGACACCATCCCTACACTCAGCGTGGTGGAGGCTGCATCATATATAAGGTATGCCTCTCTATAGTGGGAGCTGGGAATATTAGGACTAATGAAAAGATGGACAGAGTAAAGGATGGGAAGAAGATACAAGAAAACCTTTTGCTAAACACTTAAAACTGAGATGGCAATTCCATTTTCAGCAGGACAATAAACTGAAAGGGAGGGCCAAATATATGGAGTGGTTTATAAATAAGAAAATGAATCTCTGCATCCTATTAAGAATTTGTGGAAAAACTGCAAAGGCCACAACATTTTCTGTCCAGCGTTTAATCAACCTGAGTAAATCTGCCAATGCAAACTGGCAAAAAAAAGCACCAATCCAGCATGTGAATTGGGCGACACTTTCTGAGGTTTCAGTTGTTTCCAAACTACTTGCACAATATATCGCATTCATAAAATCTGAATACTTTTATACTGATGGTATATTTTTTTCCAGCAAGTTAGTCACAAAGGCCTCCGTGTGCTTTTACTGTGAATAGGATAACAGTTCAAGTGCTTTCCACATTTGGGCCGTCACACGTGGTCCATTTGCAGCCCTGTTCTCTGAGTCGTGCTATCCCATGTTGCGGTAGACGGAGACCAATTCTGCATAGATGGTTTGGTGGTGGAAAAACACCATGAGGCCTGCAGAGATGATCGAACCATAAACCAAAAAAAGCATGGGCAGCTGGAGGGGCCTGAGGGGAATGATTCCCACGGGATACTTTAGCAGCCAGAACGGCGATGAGCATATCAGAATATGATGAGACATGCTACTTGTTATCTTTAAATATCGGCCATGTATTATACAGTTTCATTCATAAAGGTAGCTAATTTAACACTAATGGATTACTTTACTAGGCCACCTGCCCTTCTCTGAACTGAGATTGAATGGATGTTTTGCAGCAAGAAATATATAGGCTTGAAAAAAATAATACTCTATTTGTACTAATTTCAAACTCATTGTAGATATTCTGCTGGCATTCCCATCAAAATTAAATGATATTCTTGCAAATATTGACTGCTAAATTGACCAAATGTAATTGAGGGGACCACCAGAGAACAAATAACGTAGAGTTTAACCTGGAAATAAGGGGAATGAAAATCACCCAATCTGACCTGCGGAATGTAAAAGCTGGGACTGTGATGAGGGCTACAGGTCAGAGGTCAGGATTAGACGGTGAAGGGTCATAGTTATTGAAAAATATAGGCAGTCTAGTTTGACTAGGTTCTTTCAATCCAGATGGTAGAGCGCCACATACCCCCTGAGGCATTCCCAGAATGCCCTGCAAACAGTAGAGACCAAAATCAGAGACCGGAAACGTCCAATCAGTCCTAATGCTAAACCCACCGCAAGTGTATGGTAAAGGGGTACAAGGTTCAATGGTTACTTTCAATAGCTTCCCTTTTGTCCCACTCATCTGCTGTAAGCAAGTAAAAAAAATCACTGCCTGTATGATAATAAAAACACCTGTCAAATAATTTTCTGAATACCTGATTATATAAGCGGGTAACATTCAAAGCCTCACTTGCCCTTTTAAATAAAAAAGCCATCCAGAAATTAGTAGAGACCCCTCGGAAGGAAAGCGTGTGGCTGTAAAAGGCTTAGTGTTCCTTCCCCTTTCGTCTCCTATACCCCAAGCTTGTTACAGCACTCCCTAGTGTGTTGAGTCACTGCACTGTTGTACTCCATGTAGAACCTTGTGCTCCTAAAAGGAGAGCCAACGGGAGGAGGTGTGACTTCCCCGTCCATCAATCCAAAGTGCAGCTCGGTCTCTGAGTTTTTTTGATTCAACAGCAAACACAGGAAATGCTGTAAAAATAGTTTTGCTAGCAATGGAGGTGAGTGATCAAGAGTCGCCGTGGGGGTGCTATTGGGTGTAAATGAAACAGAAAGCTGTAACCACATGAAAAGCAGGCAGTAGGGCCACTCAGAAGAAGACTCAGGCCATGGCGGAGCAGATAGAGGCGGCTCATCTTGGTAATCTAACACGTCTCCAGCATGCTATTGGTGTTATTCCTGAATATGCAATTGCCACCAGCCCTCCTTTGCTCCTTCCTTGAGATTCACAGAAAGAGAGAGAGAAGGTGGTGCTACGAAGAGAGACTTCATCAGCCCTCCTTCTCCAGCATGGTAACAATCTCCCCTCCCTACCCCACCCTACCCCACAATACCTCCTCTGTGGAAATTTCCAGTAATGCCCAGCAGTCTACAGCCGCTTCTCCGCACTGCCCACCCACAAAAAGCTTCCACCTACCTGTACTTGTGACAAAGCCCTCCCATTGGCTACAAGTCCGGATGACCTCACTGAAGCAGCAACTCATATGTCAGTGGCCTCCCTTTACTTGGAAGCTGGCTGTGATTGGTTGTTGTTTCAGCTCCACGAAGTGGGAATTTTGAGATACTTTACATGGCTTTGCTGCTGTGGCTTTTGAATGAATGGAAGAATACAGCAAAAAAAGATCAATGTTCTGAAGCTTTGTTCAAATTTAAGTTATACACAAAAGTCTGGACATACTCATTTCTAATATTAGCCCTTAAATAAAATATATGTTTTAAACATAAGGGCAGCACAGTGGCACAAAAACTGTGGATACAAACTATGTGTAGTTTGTATGTTTCTGTGCGTTTCCTCTAGGAACCTTGGTTTTCTCTTTCAGTGTAAAGACATGTGGTCTACGTGGACTGTCTCTAATGAGTTAGGTGTGCATTAATATATGTTTGTGGTGGCTTATGGTGGATGAATGCATCCTACCTCATGCCCCATGCGTCTTGGTATAGCCTCCTGGCCCAGGAAAGCACTGCACCAGATCAGGGGTTATGGAAATCAGATGGATTCTAAGCAAAAACCAAAGCTGAAAAGAGTACTCATATTAGTCATTGTGTTACTGTATTTAAACTAAAAAGATTACTGCACTGAAACCGATACATTACTGGTACTTTAACTTTCCAGACTTCATTTAAATTTCCTCCAGAAGCATTTGAAAGAGTCACATGGGGTCATTGATACACACCATAGTGCAGACGTGAACACGTGCCGGGCAAGTCTTTGCATGGTTGTGGGGGAAGCACGCCACCACATGACACGGTCTTTAGGGAGGACCAGGTGGCGAGAGGTGGAGGGTGCGTCGGCATGGAGGAGCGCTCAGAGACAAGGAGGCACAAGGTGAAGGAGATTGTCAAAGGGAGGTCACACTGACCCCGGGCCCTATTGTCACGAGTCAACAAAGAGCCATCTGCATAGCAACCCATGTGGTGGAGTTGCTCCAGGGTGGGGGAGGGAGGGAGGGAGCATCTGGGGATGGGGGGGCAATGAAAGAGAACAGCAGAAGGAGGGAGGGCTGGAGTCTGCACATTCACCCCCTAACAACTCCAGGTTCTCCAAAACATCTCTCAGACTCACCTGTTTTTGGAGTAGCCACACAGTAACGTGGTGACAGTTAACTGCCCTGTTGTATTTTCAGTTTCATTGTGTCTTCTTTTTATTCCTTTTTTCCACTGAGCTAAATTAATTTGGAACTGAGCCCCAGCATTCTCTGACATTCTCCGATCCACCACCCCTGGGCAGCCCTGAAGAGTCCAAATCCAGGAAGTCAGGGGAAACGTTCATGCATCAGTAATCTAAATCATCTCAAGCAATCAGCTGTCTTTCCTTTTTTTTTTATAAACATTTCTATTAATGAATGCCAGAAATGGGTCAGCTTGATGGGAGCACTGCAGGGCCGTGGCTCAGAGAAAGGACTCAACCCCAAAAAGCCTGACACTCTGGAAAAAGTTGGGAACAGAATGAAAAGAGAAAGATCGAGTAAAACAGGAAATGACCTTGGCAATCTCACTGAGATGAATAAAGAGCGGTATCAGGTTAACACACATACTAAGAGCAGATAGATAGATAGATAGATAGATAACATACATACATGCATACACAGGCGTCATTAGGTCCGATCATTCAGGGCTATAGCCCCGAGTATTTCAAGGATGCAACAACGTGCTGTAGTCTGCTGCAGAACTTCACCTCCTGAATATATACAGATAGAATACCTGTTCTTTTCTATGGCTATACTATGAATATTTTTTCCTTAACATGTATATTTATTCCTTTAGCCTCCCATAGCCTTATTGCCAACCATGTAACTGAGTATAGGATAAAACGCATTACTATATGTGAAAAGAGATATAGGGCAGCCATGTTTGTAAAGGATGAGTTTTCGGTTTTTTGGGTAGTGTGTCACCGAGCTGACCCAGACACCATGGTACAATAATGGGAATCACCTTGCTCTGATCCTCCTCCGTGACCATCAAACATGCACCATCCGATTGGCACAAAAGACCCTCTTCTGACCACCATCTAGCCTTCCCCCCCATCACAACTCCACCAAGAGGAAAACCACCATTGAATATGAAACTCTAGTACCAACAAGAACATACATGAAAGCCAGAGGAAGGCAGCAGGAGAAGAATGTAAATTGATTGCTGCAGTATATTGCCTAGCAACAGAGGCTCCCGCTTCTTGTGCCTCAAACTACGGTCGTATTGCTATTAGTGCCATCTAGTGGTTAAGTGGTGTGATGCTATATGAATAGAGATGACCGTCGATGTTCGATCAAAGTAGATTTTGTGTGATTGCGTTTGAATATACCTCTTCTCATTTCTTTGATCACTGAGGTGTTTTTCAATCTTGTAGAATTGGCTATAATTTTATGGGTATATTTTTGTCCTTTTGCAAAAGGGAAACTGCACATTGCCTGGCGTATGAAGGAGGGCTCAGTATAAGAAATAATTTGAAAAATATTGGGGTGGGCTTAACTAGTGCTTATTTAAGTGAATGGGAACCTTAACTCCCCCTTTTCTCTTACCTGTTTGAAAGTAAACAGATTGCCCTGATTGGCCAGACTGAACCTGCCTGCCCATGAGGAAGGTTTCCTAGCAACAGGCCACCAGCATGTGTGTATGTGTGTGTCTGGGTGTATGTGTGTGTGGCTGTAAGGAGGAGGCTGCAGTCTGGAACCACAGCCGCGGCTGGAAAATACCAGGCACAGTGCCTGTACAAACACAGAAACTGCTGGAGAGAGAGAGAGAGAGGGAGAGAGAGACGGAGAGAAAAACACCAAGCACATGTACAGTTAACTGAACTCTCAATGATTACTATTAAAATCCATTTAATCAAAATACGTCTTATTTCTTCAGCAGAGATCTCATCCCAGTGGAAAGGTTTTAAAGAAACAGTAACAGCCTAAAACTTGTTACAACCCCTTTCATGAACCACTATGGCACTGAATGTACCATCCATAGTTTTCCTTTGAATTTGAAAACTCTACGTTGTAGAAGGTAACACTATCCTTCATGACCAAACCACATCCCCTGTAAAAGAGAGAAAAACCCATAGGGAATAGGCAGGTTGCAGCATTGAAATCAGATTTTCAGTACCATTGCAGCTGCAACTCATACTTCACTGTGCTTAACAGCTGCCTCATTAGCTGGGTAAAGGTATTCTTTATGGTTAAAGCAAGTGTGTGGGGGGGTGCAAAATGAGGTTGAAACTATCGTGATTAGACAAAGCCTGTTGAGGGTTGGAGAGAGGAGCAGACAAATGGCCAGAGGACAGAGGTGACACTGTCTGAGTGAGATAAGAGAAGGGAAGGAGACCGACTCCAGCGTGATTTCCTCAGTTAATCATTTTGTAAATGTTCAGAGAGAGGTGTGCAGCCAAGACAAGGTAGGAGGGCAAAAGTGAGATGGGTAACGTGGAGCACAGTGGGTGGAGTGAGAGAGAGAAAGAGACAGGGAGGGAAGAGGTGGGGAGAACATTGTATGGTATTGGACAGAGGACAGAATGGACAGTGAGACAGAGGACAAAAACAACAGGGGTAAAAGGTTAGCAGGAGGGAGTGGGCCAAAGAAGCGGAAAGCGGTTGAATCGGCAGTGGGTGGTACCAGAGCGAAGGGGGCCAGCCCTGCACCCACCCGGCTGCGAGCTGAATGGCGCAGACAGCCTCTGTGGGCGACATGGTGCCGTCGTCAAGCTGAGGAAATGAGATTCTGCTGTGATTAAGGGGAGGGTCTCCATGGCAACGGAGCAGGGCCATGCGCAGAGAGAATCGGGCAGAGCGTGGGGGGGTGGGGGTGGGTGCTGGAATAAGGGTCGAATTTCAAAGGCAACCACCCCCCAGCCCACTCTGTTTCTCTCTCAGTCCCTCCCTCCCCCCTCATTTTCTGTCTTAAATCACGTTTATAATCACACAGAAAGGCCAGTTTGGAAAAACATTAACTGAGGAACTACACTCTCCATTGTTCATATGTGTGTGCATGCATGCTCCTCGTTTGAATGAGGGTGTTTTCAAAGGAATACACAGTCATACACATATACAAACACCAGGATACACCACATGTGATAGGTATATACTCATCCACAGTGTACTGTATACAAATCTTCATTTCATGCGTTAGTTCTGTTAGTCTGCATTAACAGATTTTAACAAGTGTAAATCTCCTTGTACCACATTTAATGCTTCTTTTTGTAACTTATTGACCCTACATATGCAATAGATTTATATCTGTAAAAGAATAAAATTTTGTCTTCTTATTTGCAGCTGTAAAATATCTTGTTTGGGGAGATATGTCATATATCACACATAATAATTCAAATTTCATGTCTGTACACCATGCTTGTCAACATTAACTAATGGTTGTAAGTATGTATAGTGTATGAAGTATCTGACCCTCTCCAGTAGTCTGTATTTTAAAAGTGTATTTCACAGAGAAACAGACACCATCCGCCATTCAGCACTGATTGGTTTTGTGTGGGTTTCATCCTGCGGTTGCTTTGTTCTTGTCTGCTATAATTGGGAAAATACATATAAACATCCTGATTTAGAACCACGGACTTCATGTGAACCAAAATTAGACACAGATGCCACTGGACTGATGGTTGTTCATTTGATAGGATGAGGAGTCGCTCATGGAGTCAAGAAGTGACTGGCTAGCAGAACCAGAATGTTCAGGACATGAAGGAAACGGGCGTCTGTAGAGCAGAAGTGGAAGAACATCCAGCGATGTCTGTAGTGTCATACTGTGGCATCTTGATGGTTTACATGTGTGGATGCATCGAGTCCCAATTTCAGGCATTAGTTTTTAGACTGTTTAGCTATGAAAGAATTCTGACTTCAGAAGTCTGGCATTTAAAATAGAAGTTGCTGCTTTTATTTGTGATTTGGTTTTATGTGAGTTATGTGAGTTATGTCTATGATTGACCAAATTGTGGAGTCCTAAGGTTACTAAGCCCTAAGGAGTGCTAAGGTTACCCTATGGGGCTACAGTGAACCAAAATTGGCAGGCGTTTAAGGTGAGCTGTGTAAGGTGTAGATGGTGATGTGTACTTACAGAACGAGGAAGAGAATGACACCACAGATCCATCATCATGTTGGCTAGGGCTGGGCATGTTGGGTGTCGCCCTCTATCTAGGCTAGGAGGGCGGGAAACATGCATGTACACATATGCGGTTTCTACAGGGATCTCTGCGATTTGGTTGTGCTCATGGGACTTCCAAACCAAGTGGGCTTATTGTAATCCCATCCGTACACAGGTGTACAGTAGCACAAAATAAAAATTCCCCCAGGACTACTGTGCAACACACAAAGAGCAAACAAAATACAAGTAATAAGGGGAGATTTCTAACAGCACATGGACCTAGACATGAAGGTCTATATACGCAGTGCAATGCGAAGGTAAACAACAAATACAGTAATATGAAGACAGTAATAGAATCGGACGCCCATATGACAGCACACCTGACATGACACACCAGAAAGGTCATTGTTCTATTATCCCATTACAAATCGAACTGGTCTGTATTTCCTGTGCTAATTATCTTATTAGTTTTACAATCCAACCGCTTATGTAGGACATGGCTGCTGGGGGGTCTGGAGCCCATCCCAGGCAGCACAGGGCCCAAAGCCAGGGTACAGGTCCTGGATGGGGTACCAGTCCATCGCAGGCAAGTTTAGCTTGATGGCAAGAGGAAGCTGTAGGAACTAGAGAACGAATCTAATTGTGAACACAGAGAGTCAAAGACAAAACCATAAATCTGGACATATGAGGCAGAAGTGATGCCGTATTAGTCTGACTTTCCTTTCATCTGCTTCTTTTTTACTTGCAGGACAAGAATATATATTCATTAAGATATGCATTAAGAATCTGCCATAAAAAGGCTGGCTGAAATAACGAAAAAGACACCATTTGTACTCAACACTTTAATTGTTGCTGTTGTTTATTATGCGTTACTATTATTGTATAAATGTATATCTATTTATCTAACATTCAGTATTGCTACACGTTCAGTTCATTCAAGGATTATATTTCCCCCTAGTGTTGTAAAGTAGTACTACACCACATGTGCAGCCATGTCTGTTTATTTTATAGAGGACACCCGAGAAGCACGTGCCTTGCATCAGTGAGACAAGGCAGTAATTGTGTCCTCCACTATGACAACAGTAGTGGGTCCACATATGGACATGTAGTTCCCACATTGTTTCCTGATTGGCCCAAGGCTAAGTTGTATTACATGTCTGTTTTGACCTTTGGTTGCTAAACAAATGTTTATAAGCTAATGGAACCTCTCTGTCTTTCGCATTTCGGTAAACGTCTGATGAATTAAATGCAAACCTCCTTTCTGTAATTATCCAATTCATGTGACAGATCCCAAAAGTAATAGATTAATGATCAATGGAAAGACGATATTAAGACTTCTGCTTTCCCAGGTCTATTCTGCGATGGTATGGCTCTGGGATGTGCTCATTCTAGCCTGGGTGCACTCTGTGGTGGTTTGATGGGGAGGGGAAGCCCTGGTCTCAGCAAGGAGGGGGCGAGATGGTGACATCAGCCTCTTGAAACTGCAGATGACTGTGGGACGTTAAGTCCATCCTTGAGGACCTGGATTCTTTCCCTATGGCTGAACAGATGCCCCTATCCCTTCTCAGGACCTGTGGGAAGAACATCTGTTGATGGACGGTGGAGACCTTGATGTGGTCTAACACGGTAGATAAAAGCACTGAACTTGTGACGTATACTTTGCGAATTCAAGTAACAGCAAAGTACTGAATTGATTAAGAAATATTAAGAAATCTGGTTCAAATTTAGTAATAGCTTACCCAAAAACTAATAAATCAAAACACCTATAGCATTGCTATTACTTTTTACTTCAAAAGTAGGACACTTCACCACTTGTTGAGTTGATCTAAACTGTATTCAGAGCGGAATCAAATCATATGTTTGAATCATTTTTTTGTATTGCAGGTCATGAATCATAAAATATATATCGTATTGCCTGAGAGGGAGAGATGAGCTGTGTGACAAGACACTGTGATGTACGTCAAACGCTACCCAAGAACTTGTTTTTTGCTGTGAATTTATCCCTGACAGACATGTTCACAACTGAACAAAAGGTGGTGAGTGTAATATATGCTTGGATTTTAATTGTGTAGAAATGTCTGATACTCACTCCCTTCATGATTCGCTCACGGAGCTCTTGACGGGTCAGTGGTCGTTCATCTTCGTCAGTCAAGAGAGATTCTTCTGTATCATAACCATCCCTGGCAAATCCAAATGAATAAAGACACTCTTACACACATTCTAGAAGGACTTCCACACTGGACAGGTCAGTAGAATGTGAAAGATTATTTATCTTTAGGGACTTTAATGGATATGTCAGGTACCAATTCATGGATCTGTGAAGGACCTTAACAGGAGGCTGCAGTGGAAATTAGACCTACCTAGACCCAGGGGGTTGAACCAACAAGTTCTGGGATGGCATGTCTGGACCCTGACCAAGCAGGATCTGAGCCACATCTTTTGCATCATATTCATTATCAATGTCCTGTGTGAGACATTCACACATCAAGAGATAGAACAGACACACGTGGTCCACTCAGGAGAATGATGTTAGGAACTGAGACTACCTTAGAGCTGAGGAAGGCCTGCATGGTGAGGAGCTCATTGGTCTTCTGTTCCACTATAGTCAGGTACGTCATGATGTTGCTGTTCGTGATCCCAGCAGAGGAGCCCAGCATGTCCTCGATCACTGAACGGTCGCAGTTAAGCTCATGGAAGAGATGGCACACCCCTACAGTAGAGATGGCTAAATGAAGCTTCATGAACCATTTGCTATATTTTCTGACCCCACTAGATGGAGCTCTTGGTTTGCTTGGGGGCATGCTTTGAGCCCATTTTTGAACAGAGAGCACCATCTAGTGGGGTTAAAAAATACAGCAAGTGGTTCATGAAGCTTCATTTGGCCATCACTACCCTACAGCATGTCACACACTCTGGCACTAATGATTGACAGGATAATTATCCAATCAGACATAATGTGGGCGGCTAACTGTGGGTGTCTGAAGTTCATGTAAGCCTTTAAACAGGTTTAATATGTCTGCTTGTACAGTGTCTCGGGTGTGTGTGCCTGTCTTGAGCTGGTCCAAAATCTTGTTGGCTGCTGTGGCCCGGCCTTCATAGGTCTGTGCTTGCGACTCCGCTTCACGCAGCTTTGCCTCAAAGTCCCTCAGTTGATTGTGACGCTTTGTTTCCTGCGTCCTCCCCTCTGCCTGAAACCCCTCCATCTCCTGCTGAACCTGACGCAGCAATGACAGCACTTCACTGTGAAGTTGTATTAATTGACTCTGCTGGGTTAACAGCCCTGCAATGTATAAGAGGTTTGCCTCTTCTGGGACTCACACCCTTAACCACCATGCCACACACTGGGTGAGCAAGCAAATAATGATGAGACGGTTGACTGACCTGGCTGATCTGGTCCCGTAGGGCTTCCGCCTCATTGTTTTGCTCGTTGACATAATTGAAGAGGGCAAAGTTGCGGTCCTCGACTGAGTATCCGTATGGAAGACATGCATGTTACTATCTAACAGAGGACCTCAGCCATTTCAGTATTAGCTATAAACCCTTCAGCTGTGGTCAGGTTTTTTCTTAATCTCAGATTGCTATCTTACCCTAAACTTACCATAGAAGACTAAACAAAACGATGGTACATCATTAATTAACTGAGCATCCTGAGTTTCCATAACTTATGAAAAACTTACACATTCAAAGCAATGAAGAAAAATATGGATGCCCCCCTACAATCTATCATGACAGTGGTAATATCTGTTACCACTGTTTATATCTGTTTGCAAACCCATGCGTGTGTTTATATTCACCCTGGATAAACCTGGTGACCAATAGTTCCAGATCCTCTTCTCCTGTCACACTGTAGATCTTGAGGAACATCTCCTCCAGAGAGTCCACCGTCAGTTCCCTTGAATCTGCCCGCCTTTGCTCCCGTGGCTCTGACCCTGTGTGTTTGGATGGGCAGGGTGTGGGTTCACAGTTTCTACCTTTCATCTGCACCTGACCCATTATCCTTCACTATACTCCACTCCTGCACTTGTCAAAATGAAGTTTCTGCAAGCCGATGGAGGCGGCCTGATGATAACAAACTGACATTGCAAAATAACGAGTAGATAATGAATGAATGAATGATAATGAATGAAAAATCAGCTGCATATTTACATATCTATGCCTGGTTACCTTGATGATGGCCAGGCCTCAGACCTCCTTCTTGCATGTTCCTCTCATTGCTCTTAGTGCTCATGAAGACCTTCAAGTCTTGCTCGTGGGCCATGTTCCTCTCCAGTTCCTTCATCTCTGCGCTGTACTGGGCCAGATCCCTCACCGCCTTCTCCTTCAGCACAGTCATCTTGGACTGGGCCTCCACCCTGGAGCAGACAGGCAATGAAAACATGCCTGTGTGTGAATGCTGTCTTTCCTCTTCCTTGTGTGCGCGAGCCAGCCACACCCAGACAACTGGTGGTACCTCACCTGGAATCATAGGCATTGGTGGACTGGTTGATCATCTCCCCTATGTCCCTGTGAATGTCCCGCAGCTCCTGAAACAGGCAAAACAGACTGTTTGAGCTGAAGCCTCCCGTAGAGCACACACATGCATCTCTGGCCTGCTCCATGCAGGTGTCTGCATGGCCCCTGACCTTGTCCAGCTTGCGCTGCAGCTGCTGAAATCGGTTTCGCTCCACACGCAGGGTCTCCAGCTCTGCTCTCAATAGTGTATTCTTGGTCAGCTGCTCATTGAACCGGACAAGGGCCTGTAGGTGGGGTGAGGTGGACAGAGGCATGACCTTTGGCTACAGGTGACCTCTTTCAACCACTCCAGTATTGTACTTCTTGTGGGACTCACTCGGTCCAGCTTGTTCTCCAGGGTCCGTGTGACCTTCTGCTTCTGATATGCCTTTGACCTCAGCTGTGGGTCTGCAGAGTTCCCTGATCTCCTCATGGCAGCCTGCTGCCTCTCAGTACTGACAATCTACCCAGTGCCCCGCCCCCACAACAAAACAGCACCAAAGGGACCTTGTCACTCGTCATTTATAATGCATTGAAATCAGCTTCACCACGAAGAACTGCACCATCTTTAAACACTGACCCTCAACTGTACAAAAACACAAGACTAATAAATGAATGAGAGGAAACAATAATCAAAATGTGGTAGAACACCAGACACCCAGCGTGGCTGTTAACTTGAACTACTGAAAAATGATTATACAGACACTGGTACATTATTACGCATAGATGATATTTAAATGCATGTGTGTAATATGAAAGGGGAACAAACATGTACTCCTCTATCTGTGTAAAAAGATGTATGCTTTTAAAATCATCTGTTCTCTGTGTTCATCTGTGTGTTCACTGTCTGTCTCTGTGTTCGTCAGTGCACCTGTCTGTCCTCTATGTTTTTCTCTGCTCTCTCTCTGTCCCTTCACATATCTCGAGTGTATCTTACTGTATCTCATGTGTCAGCATATCTTTTTCTGTGCCAGCCTGCCTGTCTGTTCTGCCTTTCTCTGTGCCAGCGTGCCTGTCTGTTCTGCTTTTCTCTGTACTCTGTGCCAGCCTGCCTGTCTGTTCTGCCTTTCTCTGTGCTCTGTGCCTGTCTGTTCTGCCCTTCTCTGTGCTCTGTATTTGGGCACCTCTTGCTCCAGCTGTGCAAGCCTCTGCCTCTCCTGCTCCAGCTGTGCATCCACCTCATCGCAGCGTTCCAGCAGGCTGCGCATGGCCTGCGTGGCGGAGGCATCTTGTTGCCGCTGGGACTGGCTGTCCGATGCACGCAGGCTGTGCTGTAGGTCCTCATGCTCCTTCTGTAGCTTCTCAATCTCTAGCCTGCATCTCATACATGGAAACAGTCCACAGAGAGCAAACACAGCCAGAAAAGGGTCAAAACACATACAGGGGCAGAGAGAAAATAGTTAGTAAGAGCTGGTTGGGTCACCTATAAGTGCCAGCCTGAGACTGGGTCTACGAAATGCGGAGCCTGGTATTCTGGCCAGCCTCATGCTGTGCAGAGGCCCAGGTGACTCTCACCGCTGCCGCCGAATCAGTTCCTGTGCCTGGACACCGTACGCCTGCCGATCTCCCTCCATAATGCGGAACTGTCTGAGGAGTTTAGCCATTTCTGACTCCACTGTGCCGTACAACATACAGACTCTGTCAGTCCCCACCACCGGCGTGCCACGTGGAAAAGGTGAAGCGTGACAGGGCGAGACGTACCGATGCCATCGATGTCGACATCGCTGCTGTCAGAGTGGATGCTCACTGCTGACCTTCCACGCGGCATGGCGCTGAAATTATTACTGACAATCGACATGGACATTAACACAACAGTGTGAAAACTAAGGATGTTAACTGCACTTTTTTCTTCCGTACTTGAATACGGGCAGCAAGCAGCAAGATAGTTAAGGTCATTGTCACATAATAAGGTTACCATATCAAGTTCCAGGATCTATAGTACTTTACTATACCTTGACTGAAGGACAATACATTACTCCAGAATTAACAGGTAAAATTATAAGCTCCTTTGAGTTGAGGGAAGCGCAGACAAGCAGAGATAATTTAAAAATGGTTAATGTTCAGCAATACACATAACTGGTACGCAAGTACGCATTCGCCGCTGATGCGTGAAGCAATTTCTTGTCGTAACAGCGCGCATGCGTGTTTATTTTATGTGCATTTACACTGTTTTGACAAGAAACCAGTGTGCATTTTAGCCTTTATACCGAAATACAAATTGGTAAAGAAGTACAAATTAGCCACACAGAGGTTAAAATGCACGGTAATTTCTTGTCGTAACAGCGCGAATGCACATGAAATAAATACGAAATACATATGTTTTAAAAAACAACCTCCTTTCACTTCGTATTATTTAATTATATCTACCGTGACTGTTGTCTCTATGTTCTCCATCGTGTTATTTGTTATCAGCACCAGCGCTTCAGCCGGACTGTGCGGCGCTTCTCCCGCAATAATTTACGCTTCAATAATACGCACCTATAATAATACCCAGCATTGTCGCCAGCTATGCATCAGTCGAAAAGAGGATCATGGCATTATTTAATAGCCTCATTGCATATCCAGCTATAATCCTGACAAACTTCAGGCGATATAAAACCCGCTGTTACTGTTAACTACAGAAATGTATCTTAACGAAAAGTAACGTAGTAGTAAGATAAACAGCGGACATAATATATTACCTCTGAGAAAGAAATACGTTCCCCTTTTCCCCGCCGCTTGCCGGCGAATCCCTTAGTGTTAGTTACCTGTGCAGTTAGGAAGTTTAGCATGAGTTAAACTCGCCAGCCTCCTGCTCTATCTGTTGTTAGCAACGGTTTCCAGGAACACGGGGGGGCTACCGATCCTCGGTGCTTTAAATCGTGCATTTTTTATTTAACACCCATTATACAGTCAGGGATGGCTCGGTGGATAGCACTGTAATTCTTGTTTAGCTCTTGTGTGCGTGGAGTCTGCATGTTGGTGTCATACTTTTTCTCCCTTAGACCAAATAGCTGAGGTGCCTTCGTGTCTCTGCATGGTCTGCAGGGCATGAATGTCTGCCATCCGTTCGACTGGCACCCCTCTGGGGTGTACCTGCCCTTTGCTTCCAGGTTCACCATGACTATGCATTGAATGAGCACTCATGGGAAATATTTGGCTGGAATAAACTAAGGAGCAACAGCCCTTTTGGTCCAATTCAAAAGTGATTAAACTGACTGTGCAAGGCCACCATAATAGGGTGGTCTAACAAGTATGTCATATCGTTCAATATTTTGTTTTTAAGTTCAACATTTTGATTTTCTCTTCGCATAAATAGTGCCATGTACATTGTTAAGCTCAAACCAGAATCAGATAGAACAACAGAACTGGCTTTGCAATTAGACAGCTTATTCTTATGGCTGTGGAATCTTCCCAGTGGATTAATTGTTAATTATGAGAACATTTATTCTTAGTGGGTCTTTATAATGTAAATGAATATGGAAATTATTAGCGAGCTATTTCCTTGATATCACAAATCCATCTATTGAAACTATTGCAATATTTTTTTGAAAGATTAATCTGTCAATAGGGCAGCATGGTGGTGCAGTGGTTAGCACTGTTGCCTCACACCTCTGGGATCGGGGTTCCCATCTCCGCCCGGGTTCCATGTGTGTGGAGTTTGCATGTTCTCCCCGTGTCGTCGTGGGGTTTCCTCCGGGTACTCCGG
>JAAGVU020000123.1:22872544-22893978 GCA_011763525.2 Mormyrus iriodes | reverse complement strand
CTATAAAGACATGGATGAGCGAGTTTGGTGTGGAGAAACTTGACTGGCCTGCACAGAGCCCTGACCTCAACCCGATAAAACACCTTTGGGATGAATTAGAGTGGAGACTGTAAGCCAGGTCTTCTCGTCCAACATCAGTGCCTGACCTCACAAATGCTCTCCTGGAAAAATGGCCAAAAATTCCCATAAATACACTCCTAAATCCTGTGGAAAGCCTTCCCAGAAGAAATGAAGCTGTTATAGCTGCAAAGGATGTCCCAACTCCATATTAAAGCCTATGTATTAAGAATGGGATGTCATTAAAGATCATGTGTGTAAAGGCAGGCGTCCCAATACTTTTAGCAATATAGTGTATCTGCAGTTGTGCCTGGATGACGGTTTGAGAAATTATTCACAGGTATGGCCGTTTAGAAACTGGTCATGCTGTGACTCATGAATGTCTGATTAACGTACCGGTTTGATTCTGAAAGGTGCCTTCCATGCAGTCATTGCAATCATAGCAGCAAGAATAGGATCCCTTGACATGGCGAATCTGACCAGGCTCACATTTTGCAGAGCAAGTGGACTTAGGTACCTGTTCCGTGAGGTAAATCAAGGGAGACTTGGGGTTGATAACACAATTCTCTTCTGATCATTGCATAAGTTAAATTACAGAGACTTGTTTTGGTCTTATTGAAAAATATTTAGATAACACTTAAAGCACCCATGTATGACGAATCATAGGTACCTTCATAATGCATTATAATGCTTTTATAAAGTAATAGAAACACAGCTATAACTATTTATAAAAAGCATACATTATAGCCATGTTTACTATGCATTATGAATCCTCTATGAAGCTCTCGTCTACAGTACACTATAAATACCTTCATAATGCATTAAAATGGCTTATACTGACCATTACTGTATAATGCATTATAATGGTATCTATAGTGCATTATAGATGAGAGCTTCATAGGTGATTCATAATGCATAATAAACATGGCTATAATGTGTTATGCTTTTTTATAAATGGTTTTAGCCGTGTTAATAATACATTATAAATGCATTATAATGCATTATGAAGGTATCTATAATGTATTATGATGACTGTTTTAAATAAAGCGTTACCAGTATTTGCAATTACATATCTATGGTCTATAGTCAGTGTTGTAAACAGCAGATGAAAAAACTTAAACTCATATGTCATGCCTTGAGATGCAATGTTACCTCAGTCCTGTTGGTGTGCCATTTGATGAGGGTTGCATTGATCTTCAGGCTATTGTAGTAGGTTCCAATGTCTTTGAAGCTCACATTGTCCTTCTTCCAGATCCATGCTAGAACATCATACCCAATGTTAGGGTTTCCTTTGCTGTCGAACTGAAACTGCTGCCCTTTTATTTGGAAGGAGAAATTTCTCAGCACCTGAAGCAGCTGTGGAGAAAGAGCCAAAGATTTGTCTGCATTTTTAGCCTTAATTTTCTTCAAAAATCACAGAGGCTTCTCATGACTACAAGTGGTTGTATTAGGCGTTTTCCCTACCTGCCAGGGATAGACTTTGCTGTCTACCCCCTTCTGGCAGCTGGTGGTATTGCAGCCAAGCAGTTGATGAAGTGCATGGGCTGCGCTATAGACAGCGAGGTACACGCTGAAGGCTTTTCTCTGCACTACCGGCTGCGTCACTATACTCATGTTGTCCTGGGACAGGTTCCAGCAGTCAGGACAGGGGTTCTCCAGATGGGATAATTCTGACTGATTGCTCTGCATTCTTAGCCCATTGTCCCTCTCTTTTCCCAGCCGTGTGAGGAGCACCCTTGCATAGCTGGTCAGTGGGGTCAACATTTGGGTGCTGTCAGTGAAGCCCAGCACCGTGCCTATGCGGTTGATGTTTGGGAGCTCGTACACTAAGTTGTCGAGAGACCAGGCTGAACTGGCTACCCAGACACCTACCATGTTCCTCTTTATTACCTGTTCGGGGGACAGAATTACACAGCTGGACTACAATGGCAACATGCATGTTCATTTTACCAGGTATTCTTAGCAGTGCTTTTGTTTCTTTGCTAACATAAACCAGTATCAGTCCAAAAAAGTCTACCGGGTCTATGGATGTCAGAAGTGATGGTACGCCCATTAGTAACACTTTACCTAAGGCCATGTTTTCAGTAATTTATATACACATTCATAATGCATTATAATGCATTTATAATGCATTTATAAAGCATTATAGACATGGCTATAAATATTTATAAAAAGGCATAACACATTATAGAGAGAGAGGTAAGGAGCACACTCTGATACAGCACATTGCCACACGATGAACCATCTCAGGGATGAGAGGCCAAGTGCAGCCACGTGGTGGGTGATATCTCAGCACCACACTACTTTGAATGGAATGGAATGGAATAGAGCAGTGTGCAGTTTTTTCCTGTTGCCTGGGCTGCCAATCCTGCCATCATCCCCCAAATTTTTCCCTGTAAACTGGAGGTCCTGCTTGCAGGGAGGGGCATTAAGGGCCTTGTTCAAGGGCCCAACGGAGTAGAATTACTTTTTGCATTCACGGGATTCAAACTGGCAACCTTCCGATTGCCAGCATAGATCCTTAGCATTCTCCAGAGCCACCATTCTGCCCAAAAACACATTATAGCCATGTTTATTAAGCATTATGACTGCCTTATGAAGCTCTCATCTATTATACACTGTAGATACCTTTATAATACAGTACAAAGCATCCTTAATGCTTATACCGATGATTATAATGCATTATACAGGTATCTTAGTGCATTATAGATGAGAGCTTCATAAGGCAGTCATAATGCATAATGGCTATAATGTGTTATGCCTTTTGGGTAAATATTTATAGCCATGTGTATAATGCTTTATGAACGCATTATTATTTGTTATGAATGTGTTTATAAATTACTAAAAACATGGCTATAAGTAAAGTGTTACCCAACCTTTTACCGCAGGAGTGACTCTACAGATGACTGTGCTGAAATGAATAAGCACAGTATTAATAAGAATGCTGTAGTGAAACTTGTCATGAAACTTATGAAGCCAGCAATGGGAATTTTGTTAAACTTTGTGAAAGTTTATGTATGTGGGTAGTGGGATACTGATTCTGTAAACTTAATCACAACACTCTGTGCCATAAAAATGTGAACCCAACTCACCTCAGAGAAGAAGATCCGAGCAGGACCGGGGAGGGAGAAGAGGACCACCACGCCCACCTCGGTCAACTTGATGTTATTTAGTATCTCTGAGACCATGGATTCAGGGTCGTTGTACATGGGGATGAGGGCCTCGTAGGCCACGCAGATGGAGTACTGTGATGCCAACATGGAGACCGCAAGCTGACCCTCCTTCCCATACTCATCTCCGCTGCCCACCACAGCTACCCAGTTCCAGTCGAACCTCTTCAGCAGGTCCACAATGGCCTGGGCCTGCCACTGGTCACTGGGGACTGTGCGCAGGAATGATGGGTACTGCTGCTTGCCACTGAATGTGTCACTGGTGGCACCGTAGCTGATCTGTATGTAATGAATATTTCTGGTGTGCTGAAGACCAGTTCTAGACCCTTTGGTGATCTTAGTAGAAGATTAGTTTGTCAGAATGTCTATTAAACTGTTTTAGATCAATTTATACAAGATTAATAACATTCATTTTTTAAAAATCACCTTTGGTCTTGTGAATGGGCTTACCTGTGGCATCATGAAGAAACCAAAGAGCTTTCCAACGACAGTAACCATCTCAGATGTTTGGGGTCCAATGATAGCCAGCACACGCGTGCTGTAGTCTGTGTAGTTACACATCACTCTGACCTGTTCTGAGTATCCCTCACTCAGGAAAAACATGCTGGGCTTCACAATGATAAATGACTGTCTGCAGGTGTCAAAGGTCTCAAAGCCCAACTTGATTTTGGGTAGCAAGTCTGGCGTGGCATTGATCTCATCCACTGTATACTTCATCACCAGTGAAAGACCCAGACCATTTATGTTTAGCCTGTTGTGCCAAGAACATTGGGTCTGTCACTGTACCCACAATAAAACACCAAAGAAACCTCACAAAAATGTAAAAAAATGTGTAAGGTATTAATAGTTCTTATGGGATATTACTTCTAGTGTAATTCCTTAAGTTTATCTGAAAAATTCTCAATAGAACATGCTATCCAATGGCTGACTGCAAAAATGGGTATTTTTGAACAGCTAAAAGCTGAGTTTTACTGTTTAATTGCATCTAGTTTTTTAGATCTGATGGAATTTTGCCTTTTATATTATAGATGCCTCTTCTGCTTTTAGTATTAAAAAATGTTAGGTGGGTGTAATGCAATCTGGAATGTTTGTCTCCAACAGATATTATGAGGCTCACTACAGCTGTTGTTACCTGTCACACTGTACATTGCCAGGGTTTTGTCCTTCGCTCATGTTGCTTGAGAGGTCATTAATGGGAAAGAGTCCCCCAAGGAGGAAGTCTCCAGAAGAGTTAAATATGGACGTGGAGATGTTCTGGAACCATGCAGGCTGATTTTCACAAAGGTCTAGTCTGAGCACCCAGTACAGAACTACCAGTTTCAACAGCAGCCTCATTCTGGATTCTGAAGGGGTGCCAGAGACAGCGAGTTCATGTGAGTGTGGAGCAAATGGAAAGACAGACAGTGACAGAAGAAGGGGAAACTAAATGGGAAAGGGACAGAGACTACAGGGCTGATATCCACCAATGATAGAGATAGAGATGCGTGCGGTGTGACTCACCCTTGGCCTGAACTCCTCCAAGAACTCTTGTTGAGAGTTGTGTCACAGGACAGACAGCCCAAAAGCTGAGAGCCAGAATCCTGCTTCTCCTTGTACCTTAACCAAATGTTCTGGGACACCTGGTCCAACCAGGTGTGAGCCTTTCTCCAGGTGATAGACACTGCCTCCGATGTGTAGAACACCAAGTCAAATCAGTGGTCGGTAGGCAGCGCCACCTGGCAATCACCCAATCACAAATCACTCCAAGATCCAATGAGAAATTTGTTGCATTAGTAGTTCCATGGCTAATTATGCATGACATGAATGATTAAGTCGCAATCCTCGTTGAATTTAAGAATTTAGAATTTAAGTTTATTCCCTGCGCTACATAAGATGAACATAAGAAGTTTACAAATGAGAGGGGGCCATTCAGCTTAAAATTGTTAAAAGCTGATCTAGCTCTGATAGGAACTCATGGATTTAGCTTCCACTGCACTAACAGCAAGATTATTCTACGCTCTAACTACACGCTGTGTAAAGAAGTGCTTTCTGAAATCCAGTTTGAAATGTTCTCCCGCTAATTTCCACCTATGGCCATGAGTTCTTGTATTTGAACAAATAATACTACATTTATACTGCCAATGTTAGGAAAGAGAGTGGAAAAAAGATTACAGGACCAAGGGAAGCTGGTTAGTTCAGAAAATAAAAGCTAAAGTTAAAACCAGGTGGTAAATGGTGAATTTCTGGTGCTGCTGTTTTGTGTAGAAGCTTCAAATGCATTACTGTACATTATTCTTTTCAGGAATGAGTTACACATAGCGGGACCCATTGGGGTAGCAACATTAGGATAATAATTTCTTCCTGTCTCCCCTAACTGCATTTGCATGTGCTTTGCTGCTGGTCAGTGTTTGTGTGTCACAATCTACTCCAGAGTGACATTCAAATACCTTGGTCACAAAAAGGCATCAGGATGAGTGATAATGACTTTTCCATGCCTGCCTACCTTCAGGTGTGACCGCTGCTCTTGGTTACACATAATTGGGACTTCATAGCATTAGGGTGGAGGACTGGTTCATTAGTCATCAAGACTGATGCTGGAGATCTGATTCATAGCAACCGAATTTAAAATTCCTGG
Source organism: Mormyrus iriodes (assembly GCA_011763525.2). Lineage (NCBI taxonomy): Eukaryota > Metazoa > Chordata > Actinopteri > Osteoglossiformes > Mormyridae > Mormyrus > Mormyrus iriodes. The sequence goes on along the minus strand of JAAGVU020000123.1, from coordinate 22,888,137 downwards.
TCAGAACTGTGTGAATATTTTTAAATGTGTTAAATAAATTTGTTATTTCAGTGTATATTGGGGCTTTTTTTCTGTCACTTGCAGATTTTTTTCAGGATTATAATAATATACAATCAGGTTTTTCACTGATTTTGAGACAGATATTACAAAACTGACCTTTGTTTGTGGAAAAAAAATCAGTTGAGGGAATAATTGAATGCTTTGTGCACATTTGTATTTTGAATTGCTTGTCAATTGACTTAAGGTTCATTAGATCGGATTCACATTTAATTTTTTTTAATTAGCATCATGAAACCTGTAACAGCTTAAAGGCCTTTATTAGACATCACATCCTTAAAACAGTCAATTAAGTCTAGGTACTTGCAATTTAAGCTGATTTTAGAGCAAGTTACGGGAAGAAAATCTTAAAATAAAGTGCCAAACCCGCAACAGTAAAGAACATGTATTGTCGTTGTCAAGGTAACATCGCAATGTGTTGTCCCATTTCTGTTAATACCATTTTGAGCCCTTGTAGTCTGGGCTTAGGGCTTAGGCTTTAGGGGGGACATTGGGATTGGGACAGTGTCACCCTCTGCTCTATCATGCCCCTTGTTCGTTTTTATATTAATAGTCTTAGTTGTAGTAGTAGCTGTAGTGGGCTAATGTTCTGGGAACATCAGGAAAACTGGACATTTTGAACATTTCCATACCTTAAATTGTAATGTTCAGTAAAGCAGGGATGTCCCCGATTCATGAATACATAGGGTGACCACCTAATCCATGTCAGGGGGCACATTATGACCTAGGACAGGGTTTGTAAGCTACCGTTTCAGTTAAAAGGACCTGGATTTCACTTTAGCGCTGAGAGCTTGCTGTGTGCTGATTGGTCAGTCTTCTATAATCATGCACGTGTCACTAATGTTGATGTTAAACAGTTGGATGAGTCTTTAAATTAAGGAAACAAACCAGTTAAAGAACAAATTAGCCAAGCACAGGCGCCCTCCAGTTTTAAAGTAGCTTGTAAAACCAGCAGTGGGTCATAGTGTCCTCTCTGACATGGATTATCTGGTCACCCTATGTATACAATGTAGAAATTGCAGTTTCGAAGGCGTGTGGAACAAACACAATTGTGTTTCTTGGCAAGTTAAAACTTTGCATGTATGTGTTTAACTACGTATTATTTAAAATGTTGTGTCAAGGTTTACATCCGCCGCTTTGCATTCGCCTTTGCATATGTTCGTATCTGCTTTTCAACACATTTTTTTTCTTTTTAAATGATGCGGATTTCTAAAATTTGGTTACCTAACAAGAGCTGTGAAGCAATCTTGCCCTCTCTGTGATAATGTTCATTCATTAAATAATCTGGAACAACGAGATGTCTTCTTTGACCTAATGATGACGATGATGATTAATAAATTTTACTTATTGTATAAGACCATGAAATTGATCATTATTCGTTTTTTTCTTCTTACTGAAAAATTCTGATTCTGCTACCATGTTCGTTGTTTTAATCTGAAATCCGGTAGCTTCTATTTTAGTATTTATCATTACTGATAATTAGGGCCGTCACACTGTACTGTAGCCAATAAACTGGCCGAATGGTCGATAGGATTAATAACATCGTCTAATAACATATATGAGAGGTTTTCAACATATAATACGAAATAGTTGAATACATATGTACACTTCACAGTAGTTGAATAAGTGAAATGTAATATTTAGGAGAAAATATTGTTCTTCAGCTGGTTTTAACAATGGCAGTATTATAAACGTCCTTCAAAAAGAGTTACAATTTCCTTTTAAGAGTCACATTTGAGAAGCACAGGAAAGGAAGCCTGAATACCATCGCTAAGGAAATTACCCCGTTAAAACATTTCTGTCCGCGGCCCTCTTCCACGGCTGGTCAAAGTGAGTATACCAGATGTTTCACTATTGATTTTCACTAAAGTACGTCAGTTGTTGGTTCAAATATAGGGATTTTGTTTGCTTGACTGAATTGTTAAAAAAAATCTAACAGTTACCACTAGATGTCAGGAGTGAACGTCTGTCCGCAGCATAAACTCCAAATTAAAACCACAAATGATGATTTTTTTTCGCTCTCTGTATTAATAGCCTAAAATAAAATAAAGAAATAAATATGTTATACGTGGAAAAATAAGGTGAGGTTAAGGTTCAGGAAGCATGCATTTGAAATACACTTTCTACCAAGAAAAGAACAAGTTGGTTATATCAAAACCTGGTAATAATAGGCTTGAGGGGTTTGCTTTAGGCTTTGAAAATATTGCACAGGTGTAAATTGAAAGCAGAAAGTAGATACTGAGAATTCATGGCTGACACAGTGCTGTAAGAGTGTAAAATTTCATGTGTGTATGGGATAGAAGGAATGAATTCACATGATTGATTGTGTGTCAGTGCATGTCAACAGTACCATCCTCTCCAGTCTGTCCCAGCTCTTGCTAAACATCTCCCTATCAAGGGGTTGCCTTAATCAGCCCGATAAATACTTATCCCGGTCATGCCCCAGGAACACTGAACCTGTCGATGGCTGAGAGGTCTCTGACCAGCCAGTGATTTGGCCTGTGGCGGAGGGTGGGCCACCTGGCCATGGAGCTGTGGTGCTGCACGTTTCGGGGGGGGGGGAGGGAGGACAGATTTGGTTTAAACAAAGCACTGGACAAGAACAGACAGCATTGCCTTTACCTGTTAAGGCTCCAGTTAGCAGAGTCGCAAGCGTCAGGGTTTTTTCAGAACGTTACGTCCCGCATCTCAGAGCATCAGGGTTAAACGCATTCAGCCGTGTCATTTCCTGCTTCCCCTTTAGCTGCCAAACCTGTTTTAACTTCTGCTGGATGCGTGAGTGTCTGTGTCTGCATTAGGGGAATAGCCAAGAGCATTTTACTTTGTGTGTGTGTGTGTGTGTGTGTGTGTGTGTGTGTGTGTGTGTGTGAGAGAGAGAGAGAGAGAACACTTTTCCTCATCTACATTGAGAGAAAAAACAATAGCATTGTACTCTGTGAATTTGTGAGCACCTGTACTAGGAAAACAGCCAAGAGCATTTTACTGTGTGTGAGCATCTGCCCACATTTGCATGAGAACAGCAGGAAGCATTTTACACACCGTGTGTGTGTTTGTACCCTATGAGTTAATATTTTGTGAGTCTCTGTGTATCTGTGCATGCATACATTCAGAATCACACACAGTTACATGAGTAAGGATTCTGAACATGGAAATTAGCCAATGAAAAGATGAATGTTGATAACACTATGCAGGTTTTTTTTTTTGCATTTCGAGTAATAAACCTGGAGGTCATGGTGAGGTCAGGCTTGACCACCTCCCCACAGCTTGTGCTCACACTGCGAGCGCATGAGTGAGCAGACAAGGGACGAAAGGCATCTGTGAGAGGAGGAGTGTGAGGGCGGCAGAGAGCAAGAGAGCACGCTGTCTCTCTGTTGGCAGTTTCTGAGTTCTGCCCTGGAGACTGCAAGCCTTCACATTTGTGTGAGCAGCAACTGGAGAAACCGACACACCATAGAAGGGGTCTCTTCTCCTTTATCCCCAGTATCCTTTTTCATGTTCCTGAACTTTACACAAATTTTGTAATCAGCTCTGGCAACAGTCCACTACCCTTTTGGAGCCCCAAGGTTCAGACAGTGGTTCTGGTTGGATAAACAGTGTGTTGACCTGCCTCAGATTGGAGGAGTAGTGTGTTGACCTGGCTATGATTGGAGGAACGGTGTGTTGACCTGGCTCTGATTGGAGGAGCAGCCATTTAAGCACCTTGTATCTTTCTCACCTAAGCTGTAAGAACGTCAAACAAGGTTTTTTTTGGACCAACCACCAATGAACTCTTACAAAAACAATAATTAAGTCAGTAAATCTGTCTCTTTCTCGGACTGAAGCTTCAGTCATCTTGTGTCACATACTGTTGGTTGTCTCCACATACAGTATGGTTATGTAAAACAGAACAATGAGAAACCTTAAATTAAATCACTCCAGTGCAGACTGATGGAAAGGACCCAAGAGTACGATAAAACATAAATCTATCCAGACAAGGCAGCATGCTGTTTCACACGTTATTGCAAGACAAACTCCCACAAATCCCAGTTCTCCCATTACATTCTTTGAATTTTAAATTCCCAATTTAGATTAGTTTTTTTTTTTCCCTGCAAGACTCTGCCCTGAAGCACATTGAAAAAAACATAATACATAATAAATAATAAGAAATTAATTAGTTTGCCTCCATCCTCCACCCCTCCATCTTCACTCATGAACATACTGAAATGTCTGTTTCAATATACGTTCATCAAATTTATAGATGACAATGTATATTCTTAATTAATAAATTAAGAACAGCATTGTAGACAAACATAACAGCAGCTAAAGGTGACAAAGTGGGACAGGAAACTTTTTTCTCCTGATTCAACGGAGAAAAAATCCTTTGGGGTACCAAGGCCAACTGGCTGCTGAAGCCCCCCCCCCCCCAGGGATAATGACTATATACAAGGCAAAATAGGTATGTTAGTGATGTTGGGAATCAAACAGGCTTTCAGCTGGGCCTTGATGAAATGCGGCTGCAAAGTCCGCATGTCGTCTGCGCTGCTGTGTGTGGCTGCCCGTGGTCTTTCCCCCCGCATGTGGTGGTGTCCCGTAAAGCTAGCCCCTCTTCATGGGTTCCGATTGGAACCTTGTTAGCACGGTGTGGAAAGCATCACAGTCAATGGCATGGCAGTGGTGGGTGGGGGGTAAAGTAATCATAAAAAAAAGAAAAAAAATGGAACAGCAGAACTGGTCAGACCTGAACTGCTCTGCCAGGACTCTGCACTCAGAACTGTGCTCATGTCTGCATGTCTGATGGCGGCTACTCAAAACTGGCTGTGCAGCAGAAATTGAAGATGATTGCAGGAGGCTTCGTGGAGAAAAATGGAGAACTTTGGATCACGGTTTTTCAATTCCTAGCCAGGGGGCTAAAGCGACATGATGCCATAACGTTCAAGATTCAAGAGATTTATTTGCCATTTGTACACGGACAGACAGGACGGGTACATGGGAATTTTTGTGCAAAGCTGTTAAAGAGTCAGCAGTAAAGAAGAGAAATAAATAAAAGTCAGGATAGGTAATAAGGGCACAAGACAGGTACCAGCAAGACATTGTAGAGTACAATAAAAATAAAGTAAATAAAGATAAAGATACAAATAAAAACCAAAAACAACACAATAAATCACAGATATTCATTTAGACGTATTGCACATCTGAGAATAATGTGTAACTACCATCCACTTTCTGTACCCACTTATCGTATGCTTGGTCACAGGGAGTCTGGAACCTATCCCAGAGGCTACAGGTACAAGGCAGGGAACAACCCAGGATGGGGCGCCAACCCATCGCAGGGCACACACACATACCATTCCCTCACACATGCATACCTATGGGCAATTTGGCAACTCCAATTAACCTCAGCACGTGTTTCGACTGTAGGGGAGAAACCAGAATCTCCAGAGGAAGCCCCACGACCACATGGGGAGAACATGCAAACTCCACACGCACGGAGCCACGGCAGAGACTCACACCCTGGCCCCGGAGGTGTGAGGTAATAGTACATACCAAGCATAGGATAAGTGTGCTGCTGATTAAACGCTAGTACATGTCTAAATGTTAGAAGCATAGGGATGAGGGCAGCAGGGTCAGCCAGGTCCCTCTGACACCTGGGCTTCTCCAGCCACTACAGCCACAATACAGCAGAGGATGCATTCTAGGGTCCATGCTGCATATCTCCATACCACCGCACCACAAATATGCAAAAATATTGATGGCACATCAACCACACAGAACTTTTGTACGGCTGCCTCAAGTTTGGGTTTGATTTGAGGATGCCTGCGGTGTTTCAGCTGTGGCAATTTTTAAGGCTGTATTTATGTACACGATGCAAAAAAAGCCAACAAATTAATTTTAGCTGCGGTGCTGATTCAGAAAGCCCAAAGCATAGAAGCTTTTGCAGGTGGTCAGTTAGGGCTGCAAGAACCGTCACGTGTTTGTTATGAGAATCTGGTGTTCCTCAGCTTATAGAGACTAATGCAAATGAATAGCTACACTATCCTGACCAGTAATGGACTGGTAGCCAGCATTCTGGTCACATGGTTACCCTCAAAAGGAGCAGCTTTACACAGGGTCAGAGAGGTCAACATACATTTGAGGGACCTTAACACTTTACACATTTTTTGAAGTAGTAGCAAGTTAAAAGTGAAATGAACATGCTCTTACATTGTAGACACAGATATGGGTATCTGATCTGGCCAACTTTGCGCCTGTTATTAGTCTCCTCTGCCCCTCCTCTATGGCAGATAGCTATAACCGTGGTTTGCCCCTCACCCCCACAAGTAAGGCCAGGTTCTCAGGCTTTTGAGCAAAGCCTGGGAGGTATTTGTGGATTTCTGAACCATTCATCCCAAGTCGTGATATCTGGCTCCACCTCTTCCCACCTCTCTGTCTGTTTCTCTGACCCAGCCTTGAGTCACCGCTGTGTCACACGCTGCAGAGCTCTAAGCAGCAGTCATTATTATGGAGGAGAATTCCTCTCCCTCTGAATCACCTTTTCACTCTGATCAGATACATCGGGATGTAAATATTTGCCAGGGGCAGCTTGAGAAAGGTCTAAATGGCAGTTTGATCCCATTGCTCCATCCCAGAGAGCAGCAGTTCTGCTGATTAAACGCTAGTACATGTCTAAATGTTAGAAGCATAGGGATGAGGGCAGCAGGGTCAGCCAGGTCCCTCTGACACCTGGGCTTCTCCAGCCACTACAGCCACAATACAGCAGAAGATGCATTCTAGGGTCCATGCTGCATATCTCCAGTACCCCCCCCTCCCCACCCCTTCACTATCTGACGACTCATGACAGGGCTGGTGATTTGAGGCCAGCCCTGCCGGGTGCCTACATTCTGGTGAATCCTCATTTACTTGCAAAACAGTTGTGTGTGACTCAGAACGCAGTCATTATGACCATGCTAAGGCCAGTTGGATAGAATCAGCTATTTACCCGCCTGTGTCCCCTAATGAAATCCAATCTTCTACAAAGTTGCACACTCATACACACATCTCCATGGTCCAGAGCACCTGATCACCAAATAATTATTACTTTGGCCTTCTACAGGAAATCATTGATGTTACCACTGCCTAATCACCATCTAATGACAGCTGCACACATATACACCGCCACCGGTCATCTGCTCTTCATTTAGTTTTTGTCTCTCTGCCCGCTCTCTCATATTCTCCATCTCAGAAGCCTTTTCTTCCCACTCAAAGATTTCAGGATTTCAGCAAAGGCATCTGCATAATCAGGAGTGCGCATACTCTGCTCCTGCTCCACCTACTGCCCGAAATTATGAATGGTAAGTCTAAACTGACATGGTCAGTGTTTTGAAAATATAGGATAACAGCAAAGCTCCATTGTACATCGTGGAAGAGAATGAGTGCATTTAATCTCTGACTCATTTCACCCGCCCAGATCCTGGTGCCATAATAGAACAATAAAACTGAGGTGTCATGAGAAGAAAGAAGAAAGTCCTGAGTTTGGTGTCTCTCTTCCTACTACATGTGGAAGAAATGCCGCGCTGTCAACAAAATCTCGTGATCACTCCCCACGTGTGTTTTTGCCTCGTTCTGTGTCCTGTTCCAAACAATCCAGCACATCACCTTTAATGCGTACTACTCCATCTGAGTGCTTTGCTTTGTTCCAAGTTCCAAACAGTAAAGATAATGATATGTGATTAACTCATCAAATTGAGATGAGACATAAACGTTGGTAATAAAATGTAATCTGATTTAGATGAGGTGAAATAATTCTCTTGGCACCAATGGAGGGAGATGGAGCTGGCATGTACAGACAGGAGCACAAGACAAGATAGCAGGTCAAAAGCATCCCATAAACATCATAAACAAAATGCAAAACAGTACATTGGGATCTGGGGATTATGGGAAACGGGGTCACACCAGGAGACTGCACTTTAGACACCTGAAGGATGGCAAATTGAATAACAAACAGGGTTTTGACAGTTCATCTTAACAGACTTAACCCTGGTGTTATTTTTGGAGTCGAAGTTACCCCAGTCCATTTTCAAAATGAGGATAAATTCTACAGAATCTAGAATCTAGAATGGAAGAAGTAAAATACACAAGGGTTAACAAATTGGTAACTGAAAGAGAATCGGTGGTGCATCACAGAATGAAACACAGATTATCTTCTATCTGACGGCTTAAGAGCTCCTGACTGCTTCTCTGCTGTAGCTGGTCAGGGTCTCATGGAATTTCATGTGGCACAGCAGGAGCCAGGTGCCTGATACAATGCTGTCACAACACCATTCAGAAAGACCCTCACTTTGAGGTGGAAGGCGAAATTCTGGGTTATGAATCTGAGTGCAAGCGGAATGAGTATGTGAATAAGCAGGGTGCTTTCTCAGAAAATAGGCCACAGGTGATTTCAGAAGGAATGTGTGTGTCTCCAGCTGTAAGGGGGTTGGACTCAGACCCATATATTCCGTCAGAGATGCAGGGACATACTCGCGTGGTGATGAAATCTGAATGCGGGAAGATGTCCAGGTGCACAAGATGGACTGCTTAAAAAAGGATTTCAAATGAAACTGATTAGGTAGAAGAGAGGAGTGTTCTAAAAGGCAGATCGTTTGTAGCTGACTTTGTGTTTTCTGATCTGTCTTTGCCATGTAGTCTTTAAGTGTGCCTCATATACAGTTTTGGGCAATGGGGAGGGCAGGTTTCCTGTATAACGCACTTATAGGGGGATAGTGTGCGTGGGAATATGAAGGAAGAATATACATTGTCATCGATAAATTTGATGAAAGTATATATGAAACAGACATTTCAGTATCTTCCAGAGTGAAGATGGAGAGGTGGAGGATGGAGGCAAAGTTAGATGGAGACTCTTAGAGTACGCAGCTGCTGAAGCAGTCTGTCTGCTCCTCACTCAGGTTCATCTGGAAACTGCTCACCCTTGGGGAGAGTATAGCTCCCTGAAGTGGGGGACCTGCTGTGTGCTAACAGAAGTCTGGCAAACCTCAGGCATAATACTTCATCTTTTCACTGTCTGTCAGATATTTAATTTTATGTCCTTCAGGTGTGCCTTTTTGATACTGCACTCATGTCAAAAATACATTATGTGCCTTTCTCAACTCCCTCAAACCGAATGGTGGATTTTATCTATTATAATGAGGGTTTCTTTTGCATTGTCACTTCCTACTTGATATTTGACCTCGTCCTCCAGATTGAAATTTTCCACTGTCACACATTTCCAGTGCTGCCTGCAGGCAGTGTATTTCCGCAGTGGGGTGTTTGGTCGTGTCTCGCAGAGCGCTGCTGAAGTGAACAGACTGTATCTTGCTTCTCTCAAAACCTGTCACTTTTGACTTGGAGTTGTGCAGAAGTGGAACATTACTGGAGCAGATTTTTCCTATGTTGGTAGGACAGCTGAGAAATTTGAGCTGCAGAGTATCTTCCCAGTCCATCCTATATGTGCCTGCATTTTGCTCTCTACAAGCAAGGTAGAGTCCTGGTGATGCACACCCAGGGAATGTTCTGGAGACTGTGTATAAAACAAAAACAGCTAAATGAGAATCAAAAGCTCCAGAGTTCCGGAATGTCCATAGTGAGAACAGAGTGGCCCTGTGGGCGTCCCTCCTTCAGCAGTGTCCTGGAAACAGCCTGGTCTTTAGTCATGCTGTCTCACACTGAAGAGTGTGTGGCTATACTCAAATGTTTATTTCAAATGTAGCTGACTGTTTGGGCTATGGCAAAAGACTCCTGTGTCCTGGAGAAAAATATCAGGCTCCATTTATTTCATGACGTTAAACATGTAACACACTTAAGAACCAGTTTATTTATTCTTTACCTGAGGTTTTACTTGTTTTTTTAAAACGGTCATTTTCACTGATTGTTCATTTTGCCGCGTCACCTACAGTCACATACAGGATGCTGTAATGTAATGTAAGCCTGTGAAAGACTGAGAAATCGCCAGGTCCTGCACTAGCTTTACCCAGCTGATGGTCTCCCTAGGTGAGTATCAGAGGTAGGTAGTTCAGGACCAGAGAGTAAAAGTCCAGACCAAGATTTTGTTTCAACCAACCAGTTGAGTATAAAGAGTCACAGTCAGAGAGTACTCAGCTGACTAGTTGAAACAAAAACTTGGTCTGGACTTTTACTCTCTGGACCTGAACTACTCACCTCTGGTGAGCATAGGTATGAGTTGCGATGACAGTAAGGTATAATGTAAGGTATGATTCTCAGTTTGTCTTTACCGTTTAAATAAGTCCTTTTATTTGGTTAAACCTTGCTGTCCTGTGTCTCCGTCAGACCTCCCCCCACACTCTGGTGCCACATATCGCACGTCACAAAAATATGACATGGAATTACTAGCAACAATGTAAAGCAGTCTAAGTGATTGGAGATACATCAGTCTGGTTACTGATTATAATACGAAATGACGATGGTGTTTCTTGTGCCAAGAGATTTTAGCAGCTGTTCAGCAAGCAGAAAACTCTCAGGAGAAATCAGAAGGCCCTGGCTATATTAGTCCTGTTGCCTTTCGGCGTGACATTGCACTGGGATCCTGTTATAGAGCATTTGCAAGAACCGGAAGGTGCACATGTATATTTGATCACACTTTTATTCTTACTCAGGATGAGTGCCCATCTTCTTTACTGGATGTTACAGCAGGTATATAGATAGAATGGCCACTCTGCTTCAGGTCGGGCCAAAAGCTAAACTTGGATATCAATGTAGACGTATCCTCTTGAATGAAGAATCATTACTCTCACTCAGATATGCAAAAACCAGCCCACAGAAACCACTGTGCCCAGATTTTCATTCATTACTTTGAAAGGGGAGGTCCCCTGACTGGTGAAGTGGGGTGTTTGTAGACTTTGTTGTCCAGGGAGATAGCTTTGTCTAGGGGATTATCAGTTCTCTAATGTAGGTTTGTTCTAGATGGCTAACATTCTCATACAGTAAGTTGTCTTTGTGGGTGACAGGCTTGGCACTTGGTAGTGAGGCCTGCTCTTATGGATTTGACAGACCTGTACATGAGACCTTCTCTAAAGTTTTTGACAGATCTATTCAGTTCACGTTCCCTAATTGTTTTCACAAACTTGTACAGTAGACTTTTTTTAGGGAACTGAGAGACTTGAGAGTAGACCTTCTCTTAAAACTCTTGACAAACCTCTACAGCAGCCTAACTTTGAAGATGTAATGATAGACCTATAGAGGAAACCTATTCTTAATTTCTAGACAGATCTCTCTAGCAGACCTGTATTAGGGTTGCAACAGCCCCTGATAGACACTGAAGAATAATGATTTTAGTGTTCATGTTATGGCGGAACATAATGTGTTGTCAGACCATAGTAAACCATCCATTCATTTTCTGTAACTGCTTGTCCTATTCAGGGTCATGGGGGGACCAGAGCCTATGGGCACAAGGCAGGAAACAACCCACGGTGGGGCACCAACCTCTCAGAAGGCACACTCGGACCTTTGTACTACCAATTAACCTCAGCATGTTTTTGGACTGTGGGGGGAAACTGGAGTTCCCAGAGTTCACCCCACGACAATACAGGGAGAACATGCAAACTCCACATACCATGTGAGCCATGGTGAAGGCTCGAACCCTGGTGCAATGGGTGGGAGGCAAAAGTGCTAATCACTGTGCCAGCATGCCACCCCACCACAGAAAGCAAAAAGCAATGTGTTCAAATTTTATGAGGAACTGGAGGAGGTGCTATTAAATACAGATGATGCTCTTCATGTTGCGTCCTGTCTTTGTTGACTATTTTTGATACAGGCTATGTAGCGTGAGTGTGAAGGTCATCTAAGTATGACCTTGTTCCAGAGCATCCTGGGAGATTCATGCTGGTCCTTCTTCCTCTGTGCATCACCGACAGGCTTCCAGTAGTTTCTTAAACGCTTCACCACCAGAACAGTCCGCAAGAGAAAGTAGAAGATTAGTCTTATTTAAAGCAGACGTTTTTTGTTTGGACGTTGTTTAGATTATGTCTGTTTCTCCATGAGTCACAGTGAGTGGACACATGCCAGTGTATAAACTCGGGATGGGATCCAACTAGCAACTATTTCAGGACTAACCGAACACACCGCAACCTCCTGGCAGGATATATAGTGAAACTCTGAACTGAACTACCCTGGTTACTATCGTGGTGCTTTTAAAGGAGTTACGGCTCAGTCCTGACTGCATTAATATGTAGCCCCATAGGGAGCCCCACACACTGTGTTCTTCTACACGGTTGTGTTCACAGTAAAGAATTCTTGAGTCTATTCATGTTAATCAATATAAATTATATCTTTACCTGGTCAGTCTCACCCTCTGTAAAGTTAGTATTATCGCATTAAACCAGCTTTTTCATTACTTACTTGTTCTGTTCATCCTTTTCCTAGGATAACAAACAACCCTTGCTATGCATGGTTTAGTATAGGTGTGCGTGTGTTTGTGTGTAAGATGTGTTTTTGTGAACTTAAGTTTGTTATACTCTTGGACTTTGCAATGTTTGTATGTACTAATTTTAAAAAGATGTAAAATATATATGCTTTGGTCTTATTTTGTGATCCGCTGTAGATCATTCTTTGTTTGAGAGCGTCACTAGCAGTGAGCTTCCTGTGTGTGTGCATGTGTGTGTGTTGGGGGGGGGGGCATGTACATATTACATTGTGGGGAACAAATGTCCCCCACCCCCCCCCAATGTGATAAAAGCTTGTTATTTTGACCTTGTGGGACATTTTTTCAGTCCCCACAAGGAGAGACTGAATTTGAATAAAAATCTGTGAATTCAATCCAAAAACTAAGAATGCCAAAAGTTGGTTTTTTTTGGTAACTTGTGGTTAAGGTTAGGGCTGGGTTAAGGTTGTCATAATTGGGATTAGGGTTATGCCCATGGAAATGAATGGAGAGTCCCCACAAAGATATAGATATCTAATCTGTGTGTGTGTGTGTGTGTATGTGTGTGTGTATGTGCGTGTGTCTGCCTGTCAGAGGAATGCAGAGAGGTTCCGGAATTCCACCTCTTGACCTTTCCTTAGATTTCCCCTTCAGCTGGGATGCTGGCAGGCGGAAACGCAGAGTCAGAAATAGACGCTCACGGTAATGCAAGACGAGGTGGCCTTGAGACGCTCGTGCGCCAGGCACACAGAGCATGTTCTTGCATATGCACACGCATGGCGTAGAGAACAGACTCAAAGAGACCGGCTGCGCAAAGAGGACCAGCAAACACATAGAGAATAAAATGAGGGCTTTGACTTTATTTATTGGTTTAATCTTCATACTTTCGCTTAGTTGATCTTGCAGTCGCACATTTTTTTCAGCCAGTCCTGACTTTCTTGTTTTGTGAGCACAAACACGCAAGAAGGGCAGAATGAGGTTATGTCTGATTTGTTTACCTCTAATTTTGACTGTACTGGCAAAACCACAAGCCTGTTTGGTTGGACAGAAAGATAAGACTGTCACAGGTACCTCCTTTCACAGGCAGGCTACAGAGTATGTTTTAGAACAGTGCTGGTTCATAACAAAGTATCTGCACGGATTTTGCCAAAGTTTAATGGCGCTCACTGTGCCTAAGGTAACATGCTGGCAGCCAAGTTCATTCAGTGGCCTCAGGACTCCTCCCAGGAGTTTGGGATTTAAGAACGAGTTTGATGAGGAGCTGAGAGCCCTGTGGGGGAAGATGCATCCATACAACAACAGGGAGACTTTGGCAGCAGCTCTGTGGATTGTCCTCTCTGTTGTCTGGCTTTCTATTTGGTTTTAGCTGCTAAATGTGGTATCAGATTAAATATCTCACACTTATCCCTCTCTAATACAATTTGCTGAACCAGACAGTTACATTTTGAGGTTATCACTAAGGAAACAATTGTGGCTGCTTTGACCTGATTTAAGTGCTGAAAATAATGCAGTTGCACAGTAATCAGACATTCCAGAATAATCTTTTGGGTTCTAGTCTCAGCATTTAATAATCTCCAAGAAATGAAAGGTGGTAGGGGGTTAACCTGAATATGAAGGAGTAAATTTTTCTGCATAAACCGATTAGCTAACTGACAGAAAAATACCCACCCGTGATGTTTGTAATTTTTTAGAGGCAGAAAGCAGCAGCTAACTTTTAACCTCCACTGCATGCCACTAGTCTGCATACTGATCAAACAATATAAGTATCAGGCCTGTAAGAAAAGACACAGCTCCTGCAGACGCAGTTGCAGACATAAATGAGCCTCACCCTGCATGACAGGAGAGGTGACAGCCGTGACTGGCAGGTCCAGTTGGGCTGGTTACAGGTGACAGGCCCCGAGGATTGCCTGGAGTCCTCCGCTCAGATACGAGCCTAATGTTTCCACTGAATTGGCAATGCCTTCCACATATGTGAACAACAGGAGGCTTGGACTTTGACAGTGTCTGATTCAGACCTTACTGCACAAATGGATGAATGCATCAAAAAAAAAGGTCAAAGATGTGAGGCTGATTTGGGGCTGCCCCCTAACCCCCCCTCCCCCAACTTACACACACACACGCACCCCCACGATTTTCTCCAAATTGTTTTCAGGGACGCGCCTGTCTGTCCGTGGCCACGCTGGATGGAGGCCGCCGCGGACAAAGTGCAGAGGCTTGCGGCTGTTGGCTCTGCCGAGGAACGCCTTCCAGAAACCCACATGGTTTGTGCAACCGGCGTCCTTGTGCAAACGAACACTTTGGCATAGACAGGCTGGTGCCAGCAGGCCATAAAACGCAGGATAAGGAAGTGCCCTGCCCTGCTGAAGTGGGCTTTGCTATGCCATTTTCCAGTGCATCTCAGCTATACACTGAAGTGCAGGGCTGTATGTAGCATGTACGCAGTGGTGCATTGTGGTTGTGTGGTGCGTACTCACTCTAATACTGTGTGTGGTGGATACACAGAGGTCCTGTGCTGTATGTAATATATATGTGACATAATGACAGGGTCACAAGTGGGTCAGTGCTGTGCCGACAGCAAACGTCCGTGCAGTTTACTACTGCATGGCAACTGCAATGGCACCTGGCTAGCGGCTAACCAAGCTACCCAGACCTTTGAGATGTGCAGGCTGCCCTCTAAAAAATGGCATAAGGGGAGGGAAAAGAACTGTGACCTGGGCTGTCAAGGGAACCAGGCACCCTGCCTTATCCTGCGCACTGCCTTGTTTTTTCTTTCTGGTCAGTAACCTGAGCATAACGCCCCTAGCAGACCAGCCTTTCATTTTGCCACAACGCTCTAAAATTGCATTGCAGTGCTGTTTGTAGTGTGTATACAAGGTGCAGTGCTGTTTGTAGTGTGTATACAGAGATGCAGTACTGTATGTAATGTGTACATATTATAATGCTGTATGTAGTGTGTATACAGAGATGCAGTACTGTATGTAATGTGTACATATTCTAATGCTGTATGTAGTGTGTATACAGAGATGCAGTACTGTATGTAATGTGCACATACTCTAATGCTGTATGTAGTGTGTATACAGAGATGCAGTACTGTATGTAATGTGTACATACTCTAATGCTGTATGTAGTGTGTATACAGAGATGCAGTACTGTATGTAATGTGTACATA
>JAAGVU020000123.1:22840532-22872444 GCA_011763525.2 Mormyrus iriodes | reverse complement strand
TCTAATGCTGTATGTAGTGTGTATACAGAGATGCAGTACTGTATGTAATGTGTACATACTCTAATGCTGTATATAGTGTGTATACAGAGATGCAGTACTGTATGTAATGTGTACATACTCTAATGCAGCTAATTCTCTAATTCTCTAATGCTGTTTGTAGTGTGTATACAGAGGTGCAGTACTGTACGCAGCCAGCACGCATTATATTACTGGATGAGCAATTTCAGCAGTAGTGAGTGCACTTACGGTAAAGAGTGTCTGACTAACCGTCCTATTAGTAACACCGCTTAACGACAGCAGTTGAAGGATCAGGCCTTGTCTTTTTACACCCCTCCTCTGCCAGTCACTGGGTGATGATGCTGTTCCCATGACAACATGTAAAACAAACAATGAGGGATTGTGCGTGGGTGAAGGCCTGGACCGCCAGCCAGGGCACCCAGCAGCATCTCGGGATAGGTGCCTGAAGCTACTGTGCCCACAGACCATGTGAAATGGGGCAAAACCTCAGTGTGTAAACAAAAAAGATAACATGGCTGGGAAATGAGTTGGAACTGGATGACAAATTAAAGTCCATTTCAATATTTACTGAAATGTGATGCTGTGTCAACACTATTCATTTCTCCATATGCAGTCTCATAAATGCATTTGTAGCCTTGCTATGCTACGCCGGTGAATGGATTGGTTCAGGGCTCTGCCTCAAACTGCTCCAGACGAGGCTTAGGTTGAAAATTAAGGTGGCGTTTCAGTGACTGTCGTTCCCGACCATGTTATGGCCTTCCGTTGAGCCATTTCCTTGAAGTGTTATTAGTGACTGCTTTTGTTTTCCGATGGGTGTATAAAACCAAAGCAACAAAGCGTACATGTATATGCTTTTGTTTTTTGTATATGTATATGTTTTTCTTATATGTATATGTTTTTGCTGTGTTTTTTTTCCCTTTCTTTTTTCTGTCTTTTTTTTCTCTTTCCTCTCTCTTTCTTTTTGTTGTCTTTCCCTTCTCCTGTTCCTGCCCAGTCTTAAGATGGTTTTATTACCTAATTAAATCTAAAGTACGCAACAGGAGGAGTATCCCAAACTTCTCCTTTGCAGAACAAATCTGACTGGACAACAAGGGCAACCAGACCACACATTCTGCTTGCTAATATATCGGGACAGGACAAGGGGGAAAAAAAAAAAAACAAAGCAAGGCCGAAGTGGGCAAATGGAACAGACTGCCCAGAAGATTTATTCATTCCCTTTATCGCTATAAAGGGGGAAGCGGCAATTGTATTTTGAAAAAAGCTTGTCATTCACTATATATCGAACAGCAGAAAAAAATGAAAATCTAAGCAAGCTGGACCATGAAGAACTTGGCTCTCTGTTATCTTTGCTTGTCTTTATCTATACTTTTTGGTGTAATTAACAAACAAGAACAGGTTCCCGCGGATTCACATGTGGTAATCTCTCTCAATCCAGTTCTCAGCACCCCCCCGCCACCCCATCAAAACAGCCAGGACATGTTTCATAATCCTTTTAATCAACTGATTATGAGGTCCTTGAATACCTGACTGAAGCATGAGGGCGGTGGACCAGAACTAAAATGTGGACAAGCTGAGGGGGGCCCGCGTAGCGGATTGAGGAGCATTAGCTGTTTTTCCAATAATGAGGTGGATTTCTCCTTCATTGGGAAGCAGGTGGAATGCAGACATCTTACGTAGGATGGACAGACAGGACATGAGGAGAGCAAGATAAGGGTGTGAAATAATGGCGAGACATTAGCTCTGCAAGGGATCCCCTGTCTTTGAAGGAAATGCCTGTCTGAAGTGTTTTCTACATTCTTACCTTTAGGGCTCCAATTTTTATGACGCTTGCTTAACTAAAGTGACCTTGCTCTCTTGTAACTAAACATTCTCTGAAAGTCTAGTTCCCCGAATAGGGAGCCTTGCTTAGTGTGGATGCTAATCTGACTCCCCTCGTCAGCCTCCCTTCCATGACTTGAGGAGTAAGAGGGGGGTAAAGCGTGCACAGGTACGAATCAGCCGCTGACCCCTGTGCCCTCTCCCGGGGCCTGTGTCTTCCATTAGCAAGCCCTGTGTGGCAGACCCTCCCTGGCTACTGAGTAACTAACTCCCAGGGGTGTTCCTTGACCTTTTCGGCACTTGTGGCATCTGCCACCCTTCTGACCGAGTGCCCCCTGTGCTTTTACACCTGAGAGCAGCACTTTGTTTTTGCCCTCATCCTTCTTTGCCTTCAGTTTTGAGCGGGTTTAAAACCTTCTAGAAAATAATTGATTGGCCTTATCGCTCTGTCTCTCTCTCCCAGGGAGGGGCTGTTTACATTAATGTCCAGGAAGTCACAGACTGTTCAAGAAAGCAGGAATTACGATGTAAACAATCCAGGGTGAACATGATTTGCCTGGGGAAAAGGGCTGCTGCACACCTAACTATCTATATATTTATGTATTATTTTATGGATGATAAGCATCAGATATCTTGTTTTATCCTTGGTCACATTCTTTGAATTCCTGTTTGTTTTTCTACTTTTTGTCCTTTGGCAATATTAATGTTATCGACTGATATGTACTTCATTAAATGTGTCGACCAGGCATCAAAGTCTGAAATCTATGGCAGATTGTGAAGACACTGGTGTAATTATTTCCAGGGCGTTATTAAACAGATGAAGGGACAGCGTGTGGATTTACTCATATTCCAGAAAGAAATCCTGTCCATTTTATGGGAGTTGCATCCTCTTTTTTCCTGAGCTCTCCCTTTCTTCAGGGCAGGTGGTCATTTTTTAGCTATGATGATAAAAAGTTTAATATGAGCCAAGGAGGCTCCTCATTAAAGCTAATTGTTATAATAATTCTTTTAAAGATGTTTTCAGCTGATCATGTTTGTTGCTTTTGGACATAATACACTATAATACACATCATAACCATTATCTGAAGTACAATAGACCTGATGAATACATGAGACATATTTATTGAAATGCAATGAAAACATGCCCTGTCATTATTTTTAGGTTATTGTCATATTTTTCTAAAAAGCAAAAGGCAGGAATTGTGCAAATGCTGTATTTTGTGTGTGTGTGTGTGTGTGTGTGTGTGTGTGGGCGTTTCTCCGCAGATGTATCACTGTCAACACTTTGTTCTAATAGGTGCTGTTGCAGGGTGTCCCATTGCATCATGTCCGACACCAGAGGGAACAGCGGGGAACGGTACACTTACGTAACTCGCCTGTGTGACAGGTGGGGCAGGGGTGGGGATGTAGGTGAACTCCACCTCTGCAACTATAGGTTACCCGGACTCAGACAATGACAGAGAAATACTGTGTTGCACAGAATACCATTATTAATAATAATAATAATAATAGATACTTTATTGGTCCCCATGGGGAAATTCTCTTCACACCTCTCTCAACTTGCTCTCTGTAGGTGAGAGGAAGCTGGTCACAATGAGCAGCCACCAATGGCAGCACCCAGGGAGCTGGAGGTTAAGGGCCTTGCTCAAGGACCTGCAGATGTGCCGAGGCTGGGCTCGAACCGGCAACCTTCTGATCACATAACACATGTAGCCATATTACTGTACTGATAGTAACCATACATGGATGTGTAAGATCTGCCTTAATGGAGAAGTCTAGGTGCCCTCAACATCAACAGCCGATAAAATAGAGCAAGACAAGGCTAGAAGGGGACATGTGCAAAGTGATTAGGGACCTGAAGATTGCAGGTTTGAGTCCCATTAAGTGAGGCGCATAACCTGAGCAGCCCAATGAAATTATTCAGCTGATTTGGTGAAACACATCAGCTAAGAAGCTATGTCCAAGCAGTAAGATTAACAGTAAATCGGTGAAGGGTGTATAACGATCTATCAATGATACAGAGAAAAAAATAAAATAAGATTCATTTGAAAGGAATGTAGGAAGAGGCTGACAGCTGAACAGCATGTGTGTGACCCAGCGTGTGAGCTTCCAAAAAGGAATCCAAGTCAGATCTCCCTATTTTTTAAACTAGCATGACATCATTAGTCAAACTTTTTGGGAATTTGCTGCCCCGCTGGGGTGGGTGGGTGGGTGTGGGTGACTATCAAGTACGCAGACATGGAGAGCCGCCTTTTCCTACATTTTTTGGTGACTGTGTTACCGGGAAGTCGTTTCCAAGTAGTATCACCGCCTCCCCACTCCATTTGAAGGACCTTTCCTGACAGCTTCGGGGGAGGCTTCTGAAGAGGACAGGAGAGTTGTTCTCTGTCGGTCATCACCCCCCACCCCGAATCCTCCTAGTGAGTTTATTCATGAGCTCCTCTTTCATCTTTCTCCTCACCTGCCTGGTTTCATTGCTGTAAAAGCGCATTTGTTATAGAAATTTCAGTAACACTATCTATGAATGCTATGTCTATAAGAATCTATGAACACATTCATAACACCTTATAATGGATTCATAAAGCATTATAAACATGGCTATAGATATTTATAAAAAGGCATAACACATTATAGCCATGTTTATTATGCATTATGACGACCTTATAAAGCTCTCATCTATAATGCACTATAGATACCTTCATAATGCAGGACAAACCATCTGTAATTCTTATACCAACCTTTCTAACGCATTATAAAGGTATCTATAGTGTATTATAGAAGAGAGCTTCATTGGCGCTCACAAAGTATTATAATGAACACTATAATGCCGTATGACTGTCAATAGAAGATGGTGTAATGCTTTATTAATTCTTATACAGACGTTATAATAAATTATGGAGGTATCTTTAATGCATTACAGATGAGAGCTTTGAGTAAGGTGTAACCAAAATTTCTCCAGACGCTTCCAAAGACAACAGGATGCAAAATGTATTAGAATGATAACAGTTTTTAATGATCACCTTCAGGATCTTACTCCTCTCATTTTGACAAGGCTTGGACAGGGGAACTTAAGAAGTAATTCATTTAAACCTGTGTGAGGAGGAAGAAGAAGGTAGGGAGATACGGGAGGTCATTATGTCTCTCTGCACACTGACTTATTGTCCCATGTGTTTATTTGTGTGAGAGTGGGAAAACTCGCTGGCTCGGCACTGCGGGTGTATATTTGAGTACCTGTTTGTGTCTGTGTGTTCGTGCAATTAATCCAAAAAAATGTCCCTGCTTCTGATCCATCTCTTATTTCTTCCTCTTCTGTCTCATATTGTAACGAGATGCAGGGACGTCAGGAAGGCACAGAGATGCATGCTGTCCTCATAGCTGGCACAAACTTCGCTCTGGGGAAACAGATGCTGTTGTGTTTTCGTTTCCCCCGGGCTATTCCGACGACGCTAGCTCTTAGTTTTCACACACTTCCTCACATAACACTGTTGGCCTTTGTTTGGAACTAAAACAACTCATGTGTCACTGAAAATGCCATTTATCCCTAATGGAAACAATGGCAGAAAAAATCTTTAGTTAAAAAATGTTTTCATATTAATAGTCAGAATACCTAATCAGGCTGCATGAAGGAAAGCATCACCCTCTACCCTCCTGATGGTTTCCTCTTGTATCTGTTTCATCTGTTCACAGTTTGCTGCTTTTCCAAGCAATTTTGTCCATTTTGAGGGTGGAGGCAGGGGGTGGGGGAGGGGTCCAATTGGCAGCGGTGAATGCTTGGGTTTGTGGCACAATTTCACTCACCAAGACTTTTAAATGTACCCATGACAACATGGACTTTGTTGAAGTTTCCTATTCAGACGCCCAGTGAAACCCCGTAATGGGCAGGTGTTAGGATGGAACTCGCTGGCAAGGACAGCGGGATGCACGAGAGAGTAAAATCACAGCAAAACCAATGCTCTCCTGGAGCCATTCTACTTCTACTTACCTTAACAGACATACCTGGCTCCTGTTCATTTAAGTTAGCAAGGTGAAAGTCGCCCGACTCGCACTAAACTCAGGAGTTCAAGCATATGTTCATGTTTGTCAGCAGAACACATACACAGGCCAAGCAGGGCAGGGGGGCTGTAAGGCCAACAGCCCCCAGAATATTTGCCAATCTATAAAAGAGGACCTTTATCAGACAAAATGACGATGTGGGTTTCGACACACCATGTCCCTCATACCCTTTCGCCACTGCCTTCTCTGCGTCCCTGCGGGGGTTGCAGCCTTACATGGTCAGCCTCTGGAAGGGCGGGCGGGGGGGCGGGGGGTGCATGTAAAACGCTGTTTGTGTGTGACATGGTGCCAGTCTGCAGCCCACCATAGCTGATAGGTCTTCCCATGATTCAAAGTGTTCAGACAGCAAAAACACAAATATAGTTTATTCCAGCCTGGTTTGGGAGGTTGCAGAAATATGTTTTGTGTTGTCTGAACATTTTTTCATGCTTTGCTGCAGGGGAAAACTAGGACATACTGGAGGGGGATGTTACATCAAAACACATGAAAGAGAGGGTAGATGGCCCAGTGTACAGCCAAAACAAGAACTGAGTGGCACGTATGACTTTTTTTGGCTATGGATTTGGGCAAAAGTATTGAAAAGAATGTCTTGAATTACCCTTGTATTTTTAAAAACTCTTTCACAAAACAGTTTAGCTTCACATTGACACAAAAGAACTTCATAGACTCAGTTAGAATTTTGGTATTCAACTGAATATGCGTGGACAATTATGTAATGTGTCTTTATGTAGGAAATGCTGTATTCCACTGGTTCTGGGAGAGGGATTCAATTTGTGAGGAGTAAAAGCTTGTTTTGGTCCGGAAGCTACTGGAATAATTGGACTGAGGTTTTAATTAGCTTATAAGATGGCACCCTGGAGCTCCAGTAGGCCTGGGGGAGCCTTATGTGACAGTCTCTGCAGTTTGATTTCAGGGAAGAAAACAACAGCAGATCAGAGAGGGAAGAAAGCAGACTAACATCAAAAAGGAAAAATTTGAAAGTTGGGGAAGGTTTTCTTCAGCAAAGAGGTGAATGCAGAGCATGTTTATGAATTAAGGACACCAGGAGCAGGAGTGTTTCCAAACATGAGAGTTTTGCAAGATTTTACAGTTTGAAATATATGTCTCCAGAACCATTGAACACAACAGCTACAATGTGAAACACGCTGAAGGAGTTATATTTCTCCTAAGCATACTGCGACTGATTCAAATGTCTGCATCTTTGACTTCAGAAGAAAAATTCATATTGCGAGGTATATGAAGTATTGCCACAATAAATATGTACAGCAGAACATGTGACGATCTGGAGCATCCCACAGCAGGGTGTCTGTGGATGGTATTGCAGCTACAGTCCTGCCTGTTCATCTTTGCTGATGCAGATGTGCCGCATCCTGTCCCACCTCTGCAAACCTGCGATCCAGTGTCCAGTCCAGCATATGGAAAACCACTTTCATTTGGTGAAGTTTCACACCTCCTGACCTGGCAGAGTGACATGGGGGGGGGTTAAAAATGCATGAATAAACAGCTTCGCCTAACAAACTCAGGCTGAATAATTACATCCTCGGTCAACCATATCTGTTCCAGAGGGACTGATGTGCGGAAGGAGGAGGGGGAGGTGGGAAGGGACCAGCCGGTGCCTCAAATCCACACAGAGGCGAGGTGAGGCCTCTCTGCAAGCCCTTTAACAGATCTCCGAGCCCAGGCTGTAACCTCGTTAACCTGCCTGGCCACATGATTTACCACGTTAGGAAGGAGTGAGGGGACAGGGTCAGAGCAACAGGGGGTGGGGGGGGGTCACTGGGGCCTTGGGGCAAATTCTTTCATCCCGCCCACCCAGAGAGGTGCATTTGGGATGGCCTGCTCGTGCAGCTCCATAGAAGAACCATTCAGATAATGGGATCTGGTTGTGTGGGCCGGAGCTCAGAGATCATTGTGATATTTTAACTGGGGATCTTTATGCATTAAGAATGAATTCCAGAAAAAAAAAACGCCCAGTTTCCCATTAGTTCACAAACACTTTTGTTCATTTCTATAATTTTTCAGCCTTTAGGTCGATTAGGATGGATGGATATGAATTTGTGCGTTGGTGTGAGTGTGCCTGAGCGTCTGTGTGTGTGCCTGAGCATCTGTGAGTGTGTCTGAGTGTCTGTGAGTGTGCCTGAACATCTGTGAGTGTGCCTGTGAACATGAACCTTTTGTTTGTATAGCATATCTGGGTCCATACTGGGTCCGCATGTGCACATTTCTCATTGTGTGTATAGAGGAGTATTGTTTGAGCTTGTGGATTGTGTGTGTGCGTGTGTGTGTGTGTGTGTGTTCTCCGAGGTCAGAGGTGCTACAGGTGATGGAGAGGGGAGGTAATGAGCTGTAGCCAATGAGAGGCTGACCCCACCCACGCACACCCCGCCCCCACACAGCATGGGCCTGGCGTTCCAGCTGGGCGGGTCTGACAGCGGGCTGATTTACGTCCTATCAGAGCTCCAGAACTGGGCAGCTGGGTAGTTAATGTCTCCTTCCTCTCCAGGAGGCCCGGAAAGAAAATTCAAATAAACGTCTCCTATGTATGCTTATTTTATAGATGCCCCCCCCCCGCCACCCCACACCCCTGACAGAAGTCAGCTGCGGCATGACCATACTCTGCAATGACTCCCTTATATTTCACTCAGCAATCCAGTGATATGTTTACATTCTGTAGATACGTGGTCTTCACGCAAAGCAGAAAGACCTGTTTTTCAGGTGCAGTCTCATCATGGATTTTCTACCATTTTAAGGTGAATGAAATTGGCTTATCATTTAGTCTCTTCTTCTTCTTTGCAGAGACAGCAGGGTCAAGGGGATCATGCAGGTGTTTGCGGGTTTGCTTGTAATCACACTAATGCTACAGTCAGATCTGGAGGGCCGAAAAATGACCACGATGCTATGCTAAATGTTTTTTTTTTGGTTAAACGAGCAATGATTCAATAACATTCTAAAAACTTTCTAGCCACTGAATTTTAAAAGAGATGCAGTATTATCCTTTGCGAGAGGGCCCACTGTTTTCAGGGTAGCGGGGGGGTCTGTAGCCTATCCCCACTGTTTTCAGGGTAGCGGGGGGTCTGTAGCCTATCCTCACTGTTTTCAGGGTAGCGGGGGGTCTGTAGCCTATCCCCACTGTTTTCAGGGTCGCGGGGGGTCTGTAGCCTATCCCCACTGTTTTCCACAGACCCTAAATAAACTCGCAGCCCTTTCCGAGGGCTCGACACCAGGCAGTCACCTGTGCAATGAGCACTGCACCCGCTGCAGGTCTTTTTGCCCACACGCCTGGCTGCTTTTTTCTAGGTAGAAAAAATCTCAGCAAGTTTCCAGGCCTGTTTAGGTACGTGCTCAGGCATATCAGGATCTGTGGCGCCGATCATTAAACACGCCTTCTCCACGCAGACCAGCACCGGGACTGCAGCTGGGAATTAATGTAATTGCTCTTATGCATGTTTATGACTGTTCACCGCAGACTTCTCCAGAAAGGAAGATTAAAGCAGAGACCCCCCCCCCCCAGTGATGTACACTCCTGACTCAGCCATGCTTGCCTTAATGACTTTACGTTCTGCAGCGTGTTGCAGGATCTGTCCTACGCCTTGTGTCATCCTCTGCAGCCGGCCTGTTGTGTGAGGAGGACAGTTAAATGGGAAGGCAGTGGTGACAACAAAATAGCATCAGCCATGGAGATCTAGCGAGTGTGGATCCAAAAAGGATCACAGCACGACTGCTACCGGGGTCAATTTATCTCTGCCTTCTGTTGGTGTATAAAAATGGGGATTGACGTCTTCACCCATTTAGGGGGACACATGATTATTGAGGGGATTGTATTAGCCGGTTAAGATTATTAGGGGGATTACAGCTCCCCCATCCCCATGTAATTTACACTCTAGCTCTCTGATAAAATTAATATATAAGAGAAACTCACTGTGGGGGTAGGGGGGGATACACACAGTAATGGAGAGAAAGGGGGATTCTAAAGACCACCCACTATGAGCCCCTGTGTGACTGGTGCAGATCTTTAAAAATCAAAGAATCAAATTCAAAATGAAAGATGTTGAAACATTGTGTAATTGTGTATTTGTGTGCACTGTTCAAAACGTTACATATCTACAACCTGAAGCATGAGGAAAGCCTCATTTTCATTTCATCAATCAGGCTTAATCGTGGTCAAAAATAAACAAACAGTGTATTTAAATACGCTTACGTTTATTTTAGAATTGTCTGACCAGGCAGCGCAGACCTTGAGTAAACACGAAACCTTTGCAGGTCATTGTTGTCATTGTGTATGAGCATTCTGGGCCATACCATTCAAGTGAGGGGGGGTACACATTTGCAGACCTTTTGTAGTAACCTGAACTAAAGACACATCATGAGAAGGTGCGTTTGACATGTTTGAGGACTTACCCAATACCCCCACAATTCCTTTTTCAAAGTGACTAGAGTAGAAGATGAGGGAATAGAGAATGCAGGGACCATGACTCTCTTCCCAACAGTGGGAAGCAGGCTAAATAGTGGAGGGTATTCACCATCTCTGGTCTGCCACCCATCACACTTCATCATATTCACAGGAATGAACATCTTGCAGCTTCCCAGAGACTCCCAAAGAAGCACCAGGAAGCCTGGGAATCTCATCAGTTCTGTACCAGAATCGTGGGCTCGGAGGGGACCACGGACGTTGATGTTGAAGGGAGAGGCACCACCACGCAAGCAGAGGAGTGAGACATCTTCACTGTAAACCAGCTGTTCCTTCATATTTCCAGCAGTTCTCTAGTTTGTTTGCTGCTGCATGTAAAGAGCACAGTGTATATGAAGTAACAGTGCCTATAGTAAGGGCATGGTGCATGCAGGGCAAACAGAATAGACAGGCGCACAAAAGCAACTGCAGTGATTGGCAGTGAGGTTTTTTGCAGTGAAGTGGAATGGAATGCCATACAAATTTATAGTACAGTCCTTTGTTTTTTCAATTATTATTTTTCTGGATTAGAGTCCGACAGTTGCTAGTCTCCTTGCCCTGCAGTGGTGCGGATGTCCATAAGCAGGCAGATTACAGTCGATTATTTTCTCAGTAGAACAAACGACATGCAGCAGTTTGCCTTGGCAGCAGGCAGACGCAGTACCAAACCAGAGGGTGCACGAGTGCTTTCAGTGGTGGCACTGCATAGCTGTACCAGGATGGGTTGGGTATTCTTGAATTTCGCCAGCTGGCTCACAGGCAACATGGTGCGCACCATACGTCACAGTGATCACAAAGACAATCAGCACTAAATAATGTCAGCGTATTGCCAACTTCATTTCCTGGCAGGGATTGCACATCACGCCACCTAGCCAAACCTTCATCTCACACTCTTCATACTCTTCACATATATTCAGACATTTCACTGGAATAATTCATGTCAGCATCTTGCTATGGGGTACCCCCCAACCCCCCGAAATTGAGCAAGCAGCATTTGGGGATAATTTTGTTAGGATAAACCTAGAAACAGATTGACCCCCCCCCCCCGCCCAGCTCTTGATTCTAAAAGCATGTTTGGCCCTTTAGCAGTGTCCCCAAAGTAACCTCCTGGACTGTCTATTGAGCAAAGAAATGGAGGCTGTGTGTGTGTGTGTGGGGGGGGGGGGTTCTCAGCCCCTCTGCACATCCTGAAAAAGGGCTTTGATGCTAAACAAAAACACCCCTTGGGACAGAGCCATGTTTTCTTGACACGGCATTCCGAACGCTATGACAATATTATGTTGTGGCCCACATTGTATACACAGACAGTACACCCCCGCCTGCTTCCCGTAGCTGCTCATTAATCTGTATCACATGCTGGGCGGTGTGATCTCAGCGACGGACACGCGCTCGCTACTCGTGTGACGTGCCGCTCATGCAGCACAGAGTGCTAACCAGGAACTGATTTCCGGTGATTTGCGGCTTGGCGTGGCTCTGAAGTGCAGGGATGTACAAACCCCGCATCAGCGAGATCCCCCTCTGCCCTGTCAGAGCTGACTGTGCGCTGGGCAGTCCCTTTTAACATCAGGCAAAAAAAAGAGAAGAAATCAATCTAAAGCTTTTTTCTTTTTGGAAAGTTTGCAATTCCACAGCTTCTGAAACTAGAGGAAGTGATTAATACTGGGAAAGTTGGGGGGAGCGGATTACACTCAGTACTATGATCTTGTAATATTTACTTTTTTCCAGGCAAAAAAATGGCTTTCTGCTCTTCCGGCAGAAGAGCACAGACACAGTCACTGTCCTGACTAGCTACTATTATATGAATTAAATGGCCATTCCAAGTCACAACTAAAAATACAAGTTCTACCTAGCTGATCATGCAATGTATTACAGTTGCATTTTACCAGATCAGCTCAGGACTGATTCACTGATGCAGATGAACACCTTTCCTTGAGGTGAGACGAGCAGCAACCTTTAAACCAGTATGCTTCAGTGGATAATTCTGAGTTCTCTAGTCAGCGAAACCCAGGAAAATGCCTTTGTCAGAATATGGAAAGAGCAAAAGTAATTCCACTGGCATTGGAAGGGAGTGTAAACAGCTGTCTTTGACAAAACCCCAGGAACAGGAAGTGAACTGACCGCCCCCCCCACCCCATCCACCTTGGCCCCATGGGAGCCAACTGCCAGCCTCAGACCTCCAGGCAGACAGACTGACGGATGAGCGGAAGTGATCCAGATGTCTGACACATTGGCCTGAAGGGGGCATCCGGCCCTAGATGAATCCCTCATGTTAAATTCATTGCAGCGCCCTCCCCCGTACGTTCCGCGTGAGGCCGTGCCTCACTGAGCTGATGTTCTGTTGCCATTACTTCCGGCTGGAAGGGAATAAAAGCATGGCGATGCAGATCTAGAGGGGCAACAGCACGTGCGCGTGTTAATTCACTGGCAGCCATTCATGTGGGCCCTGCCAACCCTTGCAAAGAGCTATAGCACAGGTTCCTGCTTACTCCCATTCATAAAGTTATATTCACTCAGCAGAGAATTAGGAGATAAACCCAGTGCATTATCTATACAAGTCCCATCAAGAACAAACGGCTTTCTGCCATGGCATGAATGTTACAGTCTGGGAATATGGATCGTTTTTATTGACATATATCTCTCTGGGCAAACTTTGATCCTGGATCTAAAAAAATGTGCGTAACGTAATTGCGTCAGCAGGTGAGGGCTGTCTGGTAGCCACCAACCTGAGCCCGCAGCGCTGATGCCTCCCTTTCTGCCCTACCCCGCTAACCTGGAATCCTTCGTAAAAGCTGAGAGAATTTCCTGCATTATGCGTGGAGTGTGGCTTGGAAGAGAAAACTCCTACACTAACTTCTCTAGAAGTTCTTGATAAATTTTCTTTTCAATACCTCATTCATACAGATGTTCCATCACACAGCAATGAGTTTTATATATATTTATAAAACACACACACACACATATATATATATATATATATATATATATATATGTGTGTGTGTGTGTGTGTGTGAATGTTTTTCTTTCTTTTTTTGTTCATTCAGCTTAGTATTTGTAAATCCAGTCTCTCAGATGATAGCTGTAGTGTGAATGGGGTCAGTCCCCTCCCTGTTGGGACCAACCCCTGGTCAGCTGCCCTGCCCTCCCGCCCCTTTTCCCAAACCACCCCATCCCAAGCTTACTTTTGTCTGCCTTTTTAAGGAGCTTCCTGTGGACGCTGACATCATCACGTCAACCGTAAAGCCGCGTTACAGCGGAACAGCCGGGGGCGGAGGTTGTGACGCGTGCAGGGGAGAAAAGTTCATGGCTGAGTTACTTTAATCGCCGGGCGATTTTGGACCGGAACAGCCCCCTTTTTCCGTCTTTCTTCTCTCTCATCGCGTGCCTGTTAAACCCAGTCGGCACGAGAGCGGAAGAGTGCAGCGCGAGTCTAATGTTGTGCCCCGCGTGGTGGTGCCACCCGCAGAGTAGCGCGCGAAAAAGCCCCTTGTGCAGCCTACTCTATTTGGCCCCGAAGGGAAGAGATGTGCCATAAATTATGCGCGGGGAATAGCAAAAGCTGCCTGCAGGAATTTGCGGCTTACTCATTTCCCGAGATGAACAGGAAGCGCGCTATTGTGATCTCACAAATGAATGTGTAATATCGTATCTGTAATATCCAACCTGATGTAATGTTAAGTATTATTACGTGATGCAAGTTAAACTATCTACCCGGATTTCAGAAAAATGGACTGTTTCAAAAACATAGAGCTAAGGAGTCTTAGATTTATAAAAAATCAGAGGTTAAGTCAAGTTTATCCGGTGCTTCTTCACTTTTTTTTTTGAAGGAAGACTGGTAGCAAGAGTATAATACTCGGGGCTATATCCCTGAGTGATCGGACCTAACGACGCCCTTGATTCGTACACTGCTTTGCTGTTTTTTGCATGCAACTAATGACTGAAGATGTATGTTTTCCAGTGAGGTTTACAGACAGGGCAAAGCAGAACATACAAGTGTCAGTGAAATATTTTTATTTAGCAGTGACAGAGCCAGAGTCATATTAAGAATCTACAGACTATACCTGACTAAGCAATATTACCAGTAACAATTCTGAGTGAGAATATTATTGTTACAGAGTAAGAGGTTTGTTGTTTCTTATTTAGACCTTTGTTTTATTTTTTGAAATATGTGTATTTTTTTCAGAGGAGTCAGAATTGTGTTTTTTTAATGCACTGGACAGACATAAAGCAAAATGACCATGGGCTGTAATATGATGGTTTTTTGCTATACTAACGGAGGACATTGGCATTGCTAATCTAACACAGGGAGTGTTTGTTTGACTCCAGTCAAAACTCAAATAAACATTTGGTGTTAACAGTGCTGGTTTAACTGTGCATGCACTAACTGTTAGGGGGACCATATTCGGTAAAAGGATGTCAAGCAGTTGAGTTAACCTCCCAGAAAAGAAGTGAACAGTTTAGAGAGTTGTCACCATTATGGATAAAGGGTGTCCCTGAAAAATCGTTGGATTTGCCATCTGGGGTAGATGCAGGTGGAACTGAACCTCCAAGGACTGTGTTTTTCAAGTGAATCAAGGATGTTTTTGGCCTTGTCCTGCATAATATGGAGAGCACAGTGTTACATCGCCATTTACATATATTTTATTCAGTAGACACATGTCCAAAGTGATGTGCGAATGAGGCACGTAGCCCATTACAGACATACAGCTGTCGAGGAGTTGAGTAAATGTCTGAGGTTTTACTTATGAAGTCATATATTGACATTACTGCTGCATAACAGTGGATATGGATGAATATTGTCAATGTTTGCAGAAAGAAAAGCTGCCTTGCTCATGCAAACACAACCTTGTGATTTGCAAGCTGTTCAATAATAAGGTTTCAGTTTAAGGAAGATTTCTGCAGAAGTCTTTGAGATCACACCGTGCTATCCAATTAAGTTACAGCTTAAGATACACCCGATGTATCATATTCTTACCTTTATCTTATATTTTCCCCAATGACACCCCAAAGTGCATAAAACGCCACTGTTGTATTTAAGGTATGCCTACCCATTATCTGTATCTTGTTATACGAGTGGAAATTGAAATACCGATATTTGTTCTGCAAATATTAAGGATATATAAAGGGTTTGATTTCAAACTAGAACTTAAGTTAAATCATGCTTCACCACATTTTTTTACGTCTGGACGAAGAACCAGATTATTTGAGCAATGACTTGGAACTTGAGTTATGTCACCCTGACAGAAACAACATTAACAGTTGGTGTAAATCAGTCCAGAAGAAGCAGAGAACAGATAAAGAATATCATTCACCAAATTTCGTTTGTCATGCATATATTTTATCAACTTGAAATCCATGACCCATCTTCGAGGTAACAGCTGCTCTTAAGAAGAAGCGCCGCTCCGAGCAGCCGCCAGACTGCACTGTCTCTTTAAGACGCGTTAGGGGCGGAGTTTCGCCTTTTCACTGCGATCTCCTTATAAAGAGCATCGCAAAACTGTATCCCGAAGTGAATGAGTTTTGCGCAACACGGAGTTTGGAGTACAGCAGTAAAACTCTGCGCGCCTTTAATTGCCTGTTTTACCGGGGCTTGACAGAACTGACAGAAGTCTCTAAACATCGCGATCGCCGAGGAAGAGTCTACGGCAGCATGGGCGAGGACGTGGGAATAGTGAGTGCGCATTAAATACCGTCCGCTTGTTTTAGGTGAGCATTGATTAAACGTGGATATAAAGTCTGATTTCTGTGTATATGTGTGATTTGATGACGACAGCCACGTATACGACGTTATGTCGTTATATGGGCATCCGATAACTTACAGTATTCTCCTGCGATGTAATTGCGTAGGGAGGGTTGTGACTATTTAAACGTTGCGCGAAGCTTAAGCGTATTGGACACAGATAGTTCAGGTATCCCATGTTTCGTTTTTTTGTTTCTTTTTCTTTTATCAACCAACTGTATTTTCACCGAAATATAAGTATCCGTTTCAAGGCATAAAGCATAAGCTGAATGTATGGTTGTATAGTAAAAATAGTGAATTTGCCTATTACAGTTTTTTTTTCTGTAACCGAGGTTCGTGTGAGCTCGAAATAAAATTGATGACAGAAATATGTATTGATATTATACATGTATGGTTATTTATGGCTTAAATTTGATCGTACAGAGGTGTTAGTGTCCTGTAAATGGGGGGGGAAATAGGCCCGTGACGGTTATTCCGTTTTTTATGCTGTGGCGTAATTTCAGGTCACTTGGCAAGGCAACAGAATTGGTGGGGGTGATTGTATCTGGATTTAGGGAGATTTCTTGCATAAGTCCGGTAAAACCTCCTCTGTCGGTGTGTCGGGCGCAGCTGGGTGCCGGTGCGCGCTCGCGGCACAGGTAGAGCGGGTATGGTTGCTCGGAAACCGCTGTAGGGGCAAAAGAGCCGAGGTGTGTTTTGCTTTTCTTAATCAGACGTGCAAATCTGAAATGGTACGTTCATTTAATTACTTGCGCCATGCACGTATCATTACATACACTGATTATGCAACGTGGATCAGAGATAATATGAGTTTGTGTATAAATGTTGTGCTCTCGTCTCTGCGATCCTTCAGTTAAATACATTTACGATGTCCATTCAGATTTACTATCAACCACGTGTCCGTCTTTCCCAAAATTGTCGTTTTAAGGTTAAATTTAGATGCAAAAGCGATTTCTGATAAATTGTAACCCTTTCCATTCAGTCTTGGGTAGCTTGCTAACAGAGCCCAGGCCCTTTTGTAATGCATATAAAATTTTTACATGATAGACGCTTCAATATAAACGCATTCACACACTGGAGGCTTAGGAAAGTGCGTCAACATTTAAAGGCAGGTTTAAAGCATTTGCTATTAAGATGCATATGTCGGCTGTCAGTAAATCTGGTCTCCCGGCTGGAGAACTGTGGTTCCTGGGCTCAGATCTGTTTTTGCACCTGTTGCGAAGGGAAACGCGTTTCCTTCGCCGGCTCTGGCTGAGATGGACGTGGTGTGAGTTTAACAGATGGCTGCCTCTATGGGGATTTACTGTGCGCTAATCGCCGCAATGTGGCGTTTCCCTGGCCAAAGTATTCACGTTCACCCCCTTTGGATGATATCGTTTAATATCGGGCCTTCCAGCTCTGGCCCCTGGGGAGACTGCCGCCTGGTTCTCCCAGAATTGGGGAATGCGAGAGTTTTTATGCACAAAGAGCCATTCATGAATAAAAGCGGCCCCATTTATGCGGATTCCCTTATTCATGCGATGCTGGAATTAGTGATTGGTTTCTTACATTTGAAGGTCTACTAGAATTGTAATAAAGTCCCAGATTTTATCGTTATCTTTGCTGCAGATGGATATTGGGTCTTTTTTTTTTTTAAGTGTTGCAATCGAAGTTGCAGTTTTCTCTCTTCTCTCTCTCCTCCTCTTTCACCAGAGGCCACCAAACAGTCTGCCATTGATTGCAGTGACACAGCAGGGAACATTTCGTTCCTGGCTTGTGGAATCTTTCTTAAGCACCGAAAAGATGCGTGTCTGTGTGTGCGCCAGTGTACGATCGCGATCCTCAGTGTGACAGCAGAATGGATGTATATCCCCGTTGACCTAGTTGTCCCTGAACAAGTGCATATAAGCCTCTACTGGAGTGGTCACTGCAAATCAGTGCAGATTAAAAAAAAAATAAATAAAAAATTAGCGTGTGTTTTTGTAATGTCACAGTTACTGCGCTAAAGATACCGTTTTATAAATGGAATAAATGTGTGAACAAATCAGACTTTCATTATATTCAAGTATAAAGTTTCAAATGCTGCTCATACTGCAATTGCTTGGCTTTGGAAACTACCAGATAAACTGCTCGATGAGGTATTCAATTGGCCCTGCATAGGTTAATTTGCATCAGTAGTAATATAGCTAGCCCTGGTCTTCAGCCAGCAAATCGAGTCCTTTACTTTTTAAAGGAAATGCTAACACATTAATGACTGCACATCCAGATGCCTAATGCAGGCACCAACTACTTCCCACCAGTTGTCCAACCCTGCAGACTTTAATTAGTAACAGGTGTAAGTGGTTGGCAGAGCTCTGCAGTGTCACAGGTTCTGAAAGCTCCAGAGAAACTGCGGTGATGGAAATCCTCAGGCTTCTTCGGGCTGTGTGGGATGTTAATGCTGCTTGTATCAGCTGGATACACTGGATAAAGGCACCAGTTTTAACATTAAAATGGCCATAAAGTTGTGTAATGGTGACACCACATCACTTCTCCCAGCTGTGGCAGAATTTGCAACAGATGACATTTGACATCGGATCCAGGTTCAGTCTTGTTTAACCTGACATGTTTCCAGCAAATCTGCACAGTGCACTTTGCCGCAGTGAATTTAATATAGGCTTGCTGTATTGCCGTACTTTTAAAGTGTCTCTCAAGCAGGTTCATATCATCAAATCTGTGTATAGCTCTGGCCTTTCTCTGAACTCTGCATCCCATCTTCCCTCTAGGCATGTGGCTGGGTACCAGATAGGAGCACAGCGTCCTGTGGTTTGAACGTGACCTGAGCGCGGCTGGACCATGTCCACCGCAGGCCTTGCTGCACAGGAGATCCACCTGGCCACGGGGAGCCTCCACCTGCGGGACATGGCCGGGGCCAAAGCGTCCTGGAGTCAGCACCACGACCTGGACAAGTGAGTACCTCACAGCACATGTTAGTCGCACCTCGCCTAGTGCTTCTGCACCGAGGAATACGCTGCAGGGGGTCGCTAACTGAGCCGTTATCTGCTTTCGCAGTTTGTACTTCAGCCTCGATGCCACGGCGATGGAGTACAACCTCCGAGTCCATCAGCTGAGCCCTGCTGCTACAGGACCAGAGAGTGAGTACACATGCAGGCACGTGCACACACGCACGCACGCCCCTCTGTCCCTCGTCCCACATTCCCTACAGTGCGTGCCCCTCCTGGGTGTGTATCTGCAAGTCAACAGAAATGACGCTGTGTTATCTGTGCCACTGCCAGGCCCTTGTTAGTCCTGCCCTGCTCTAAATTTAGCCTCTGAAGAATTCCCACCCCCCCACCAGTGGCCTGAGGACAGTTCCTGCAACCTGCTGAGGTGTATCTGTGCTCCCCTCCCATTTGTGACCCCTTACAGTTGCTACCATTCCAGTGTGACGTTAGCAAGGCAGACGGTGGATCTGTCCTTTAGGTCTCTGGGGTGTTCAAACTGAGACTGAGCTCAATGTTCAGTGTGACCTATTGTGCTGGGTTGTCCCATATAGTCTAACTTGTGAGTCCTTTCTGCTTCCGCACAGGACAGCGCCCCCTCCCTCACAAACAGCACAGCTCTGGGGCTCAGCGCCTGCTCTCCAGGAAGTCTCACCCTCTGAAGATAATTCTGCCAGGCGGACCAGAGACATCTGTCCCCAGCGAGAGCGACCAGGTGGTGCCCTCCTTCCAGCGCCTGTCGGTGTATGAGAGTACCCCCCCTCACACGCCGGCACGCAGCACCAGGCCTCTCCCTCCGCTTCCGGGGTCTTCTGGTCTGGACCAGGTTGTGGACAGCGAGGTGGAGTTCTTCACCAGCAACGACGACAGCCGCTGCCTCGTACCCGAGGCTGCCCCCATGTCCTCGGCTTTTCGGAACGGCGCACTGGGCCGCCGCAGCTACAGAAGATGTGGCCAGATCAACTATGCCTACTTTGATGGCCCTGGGGGGTCTTGTGTTCCGGAGCCTGAACTGGAACCCAATCCAGAGCCAGAGCAGCCAGCCGTGCTGGGCGGACTGAAGTCCCAGAGGCGTCTCCATCGCTCCCATTCGGGCCCGGCGGGCTCCTTCAACAAGCCAACCTCGCGGCTGTCCGGCCAACCACGTGCCGGCCACACCCAGGGCAAGCCGGAAGTGCCACCCCGCATGCCCCTGCCTCCACGCCCGTTCAAGTCCTCTGACTCCTTTCGCCGTTGGTCGGCTGAAGTGTCCTCGGGCGGCAACAGCGATGACGACCGGCCCCCCAAAGTGCCTCCCCGAGAACCCCTGTCCAGTGGCGGCTCTCGCACCCCCAGCCCCAAGAGCCTCCCCATGTACCTCAATGGTGTGATGCCCCCCACCCAGAGCTTCGCCCCCGACCCCAAATACGTGAGCCGGGCCCTACAGCGGCAGCACAGTGAGGGCTCTCCCTGCATCCTGCCCATCATGGAAAATGGCCGCAAGGCCAGCACCACGCACTACTTCCTTTTGCCCCAGAGACCTGCCTACCTGGATAAGCTGGAGAAGTTCCTCAGGGAGACCGACAGTGATGCCGTCCACCATGCGGGCTCCGGCCCGGAGGGTGACTGTCTGGCCAAAGCTAAGCTGCCCTTGGACTTTGTGTGAAAGTTATGTCGGCCCCATCAGAGTGAGATGGATGGGGGGGGCGGGCATCTACCGTTGATGCAGCAGCACCCGCTGGCTTCATTTGATGTGCCACACGCTCGCCGCTCTCGTCCCGGAGTTTGAAAAATGAGCTTGTTGGCAGACTGGCCTGGCTGCTGCAAATTTCTTTGTTCGTATCGAAACTGGCTCATTTTAATCCCCCATCTTTAGCGCATCCAATCAACACTGTCTTTTGTGGGATATGGCTAAGAATTATTTTTGATATTACTGTAACTTTTCATTATTATTATTATTATTATTATTAATAATATATAGATCATGATAGTGTCTCGGTATGAGCTGGTCTTGTACCTTCTCTAATTCATTTTTTTTTTTTTTCCAACGATGTAGAAAGCTACAGACTACAGGTGCATGTTGTTATTTTCACTGATGTAAGAAAATGGAGTAGAGCATCAGTTTAATATATATTAAAAAAATGTGGTTGTAGAGACCGTGCAGAGACCAAGATGTCTGAGAAGGATTATGAAGGATTTTTTTGGCATTTTTCCCTATTGGTTGCACATGTCCTATTAAACACAGCATCCATTTGGAGAGTTGATCCTTTTGTGATTTTAAAACTGCTTCAGTGGAGTTTCCCCGCAGAGCTGTTCGGCCATGCGTCATTACCTCTTTACAGTAGTGTATGCATGCATGAGTGCATGCATGCGTGCATGCGAGTGCGTGCAAAGTATCGTGAGAATGTTGCAGTGTATTGGTGTGAGGCACGGAAGGACAGTGAGTTTCTGTGTCTCGGTGCTTGTCCTGGGCAGGAGACATAGGGTGACTGTCTACGTGCGGTTTGAAGTGTCTAAGTTTAGTCATTGGTGTTTTTATGTGTACAGCCCTGTGGAAAGCACAAGAATAGCACATCCCAACATTTTAAAAATAAAGGAGGCTTTCCACAGTTCCTCTGGCTTCTGATCAGTAAATTACCTTTTCTAAATGTGAAACATATCAGCCGTGCTGCAGAAAGCTGTTGTATGTTGTTTTGGTCTAGCTCTCTGAAATGGGACTGTTTTTGTCCCAAACGGATCTTCTCTTGAGAATCCCTTCATTTCTGTTTATTTAGAGCTCTATTTTACTCCTGTTCTAAGAATCTTCTAGTCTTGTATTAACTAAAAACTTGGGAGATGAATTTTCAGACAGTCCCCAAGTAGATTGCTCAGACCAGGCCCAACCAGTTTTACTCCACAGCACAGACAGCCATCCAACACCTTCCATCCCACACTTAATCTGTATCTCTGTTATTTGTTCATGTTGTCTTGAAGTTAAGGGATCAACAATCTTGGTCCAATGATTGGGTTAGTTACAGGCCAAGAATAAATGCATCAACATCTACCCTACTTTACCCCCAAGGCTGCTTACCCAAACTTGCAAATATGTTTTTAGTTGCTTTTTGGTTTGCTAAGTGTGGTGACAGTGGTATCTAATGCAGGGAGACCATGCAGAGAGAGAAGGCTAGACCAGTTTGTGACTGAAGAATTGCAGCATGCTTCTCTGGTCCACTATTGTGGCTTTGAGGAGCCTTCAACTAAATTTCAGGGTATCTCTTTTCACCGTTCTTTCAAAGAAGACTTCACATAGTACTTGGTTCTGGTCTGCCAAAGTTCTTGCTTGCTTGGCTGAAGATCGTTCTATTGGTGGTGCTGTAGGAATGAGGGAGGGCAGCTATGAGACGTCTCTGGCCATATGGGTCTGTATGGTCCTTCAGCTACTCTTATGGTCATGTTCTGGAAACCAAAACTCATTGAGGTCTGTTGAGACACTGCAGGACAGTTAACCATACTTAACCACGCCTTTCTGCTGAACAATGCCATAGATACTATAACCTGGATTTGAGAGATGTTACATTGGATTTTAAGTTTTGTATTGTGGAGGTCTTGAACACACCAGTGGGGTGTAAATTTAGAATGTATTTTTTTTTTTAAATCGCCTGACATGCACCATATCATAAAAAGATCACTCACTGTGCAAATACCATGTCTTATTTTTTATCAGAATATCAGAAAGCTGTTTACATTAGAAAACTAATATATACTATATATATATATATGACATTGTGAATGATTTCAACTGTCTCCATGTCTTATTGGGAAAAACTAAATGAAGGCACGTTTAAGAATTATTTGACATTCTCTGTTGTGGTAGTAGAAAATGCACTGATATTACAGTATGCAATGTGTACAGTATTTTACAGAAGTCATGTTCTATTGAAGAATGTTGTACTTAATATTCTGTCTATAATCTTGAGAAATAATAAAATGACTTATTTATGAGTGAGTCTGGTGGTTTTTCTGAGTATAGCAAGATACTTGGTGTACTGTACCTGATTGTAAAGTTTATTATTCCAGCATAATATATATTGTGAATATTTCCGTTCTAGCCCTGCCCAAGTATTACATCATTACATCTGGGTCTTTTCCAAAAAAAAGATTGGTAGACACTGGCAAACGGTGTACTGAAAAGAGTCACTTCCTGCTTCCTTCCCGCCGAGGATGACGAGCTGGATCACACAAGATTACCAGCAGGTTGGTAAAGCAGGTGGCCCCACTTAGTCTTCTGTGAGGTGACAGACCTTTGGAAAGCAGGGGCGGACACATGGCATGTGCCTTGTTTTGTCATTTCTCAAGATTGAGTTAATCTGTCGTGACTCATTTACACTCCCAAAGTGTGACACTGCCTTTCCGCTTTGAAATCATGCCATTTTGTGCCCTCTTTATCCACCAACTTGTTTGCCAGTTTTTGTGAATATAAATCACAAGCATCATTATTTTTACCTACCACATATAACCAACCAGTTGAGTACTCTGTGACTGTGACCCTTTTACTCAACGGGTTGGTTGAAACAAAACCTTGGTCTGGATTTTACTTTCTGGACCTGAACCTTCCACCTCTGCACATGGGCATCTGATGCTTTAATACTATGTGTCACTGACCCCCCTTAAATGTATGAGCACTTTTGCCCTCCTTTTTATGCAGGTCATACTTCACTGGTAGGGAAGGTAACTGTCCTGTCTCACCCATATCCATGTATGATGTCCCTTAGGACTCTATCCTAGGGCCTCTGTTTCTCTACCTTTGTCATATCAAAATAATTCAGCTATAACATCCACTGCTCTGCGGATCACCTGCTATCCTACCCAGGAGTAAAACAAAAAAAAAAAGATTTTTCTTCAAAATTTTAATCATATAAGTAAAAAAACAGATGGTGTTTTGCACTCTAATCACAAAGAGAAATGGCATGATAATGCATGATTAACCTAAAATCAGACTGGAAGTGCCTCTAAATATTTAACTGGTGAGAACTGAGCCTAATATTACTTTAAAGAAACACACACCTTAGAGTCAAACTCTCAAACTAAATATGTGTCGCTTGTAGATACCTCTTGCCCTTGTTAAAATAACCAACTTCCCCCATATTGCAAACATAGACCATCCTTGCTTACATCTCAGTTTCTGGGCATTATTCAGAGGTGGGGTGACACTAACCTGATTGGAGAAAAGGAACTTCACGTCAGACATGTTTGCTCCTAAACAATAAAACGTCAGCTTCAGGTGGCCAGTTGTTTGCTTAAATGAGGCAACAGCCAATGTTAGTGACCCAAGGAATTTACTGAATAAGCTAGATTTTGAGTTAACTTTGGCTCTTACAGCTGTCCTCTTTCTTGTACAGGTAGTGTTTACATAGCATATTCCAGATGTTGGGTTATTGTTAAAAACCACAAATTGTCTTCAATGTCCATGTTTGCTACACAATGTGTCAGTGACGTTTCTACGGTGCCAACAAAGTGCCAAGCCAGTGACCCTTACCCAAATGTGAATAATCACAGCACATTCAGTGCTCATGCAACACACATCATACACTTTGTTGAGAATCACTTTAAAATAGACAAAGTGAAGTGTCTCACTTGAAGCTACAGCAAGATGTCTCTGAAATGGCATTCCACCACCAAACCAGGGACTTTAACCTATAACCTCTTTTCAAGTTCCGTAGACATGCAGGTCACACAGTCGACCATGAACCATGTACCAGGGTGTGGTGACACTTAGAAATAAACAAAGAACTATTTGCATGCACTAATTAATAATAAACACCCCAAAGCACATGAGAAGTTGAAGTGGTCATTTTGTCTGCAGAAATGGCATCATACTTGATGAAACTCGCCACACTGCTGACTATCAATGTTAAAAAGCATTTATTTTTCTCTTGCCTTTTCATGAGAACAACCCCCAGGCGATCTCCTTACTCCACATTAACCACGGCCAAGCTAGCCCCGCCCTCTCTCAGGTGAACAACTGAGCGTGACACCCCAGGAACAGTGCGTGGGCTGTGGCCATGGCAACGGTGACGAGGGGCCGTCCTGTTACTCATGTCTCTCAGGGGACTGATCCAAAAAGATAAATAAAAACAAATAAGGCTGATGCAGCTGGGAGAGCCGTTTTGAGATTCTGTTGTGTATGTGGGGGAGGTAGCAGACAATTTACAGTTTCACATAGTTTCTGGCCTACGTGTAGTTTTAAAAAATAATATCACTTGATTTTTCTGAAAGAATGTACTGCATTTGCCCAGGTCCCAGTCTTGACC
This sequence comes from Mormyrus iriodes, assembly GCA_011763525.2. NCBI lineage: Eukaryota > Metazoa > Chordata > Actinopteri > Osteoglossiformes > Mormyridae > Mormyrus > Mormyrus iriodes. Next base: position 22,847,142 of record JAAGVU020000123.1, on the reverse strand, counting down.
ACGTTTCTTTGCTTGGAGTAGCCAGGTGTTGTTTTTTCCTAACCCAATAATCACTTTAGTTAATCAGTTGGAGCACCATGGAAACCCAAAGATATACTGTAGGTGTCATACGACGGGATTCCCCAACATTGTCCTGACCTTTGTGTCACATGATTTTTGAGTCATATGTGCAGTAATTACCCTGCCCCCCAAAACCGTTCTCTCAGGTGCATCTGTTTTCCCTCATAGGGACTCAATCTGTACCTTTTTAGAGGGGTTGACCTGATTTGTCAGATCTTATTGTTGGGTCAAGCATTTAAAGCAAACATCCAAGCTTTACAGAATGCAAAACCTGTAGAACAATCCAGTGGAAAAACATGAGGAGAACCTCATGGTATAAAAAGAATTCCGAGGTATTACATGTCCATTGGGGCAGTCAAGTGGACCCTTATGCCGTGTAAAGTATAAGATACGACCCAGAACCTGCTTAAGTCATGCCATAATTCCAAAACTGAATAGTTAGGTAAGAAACTCAACGTCATTGAAACTGCCAAGAAACCAATGAAAACTGTGTAAAACTGCGCTGGACAGAGCCCTATGGCTGAAATAACTTATTATGGAAAATAGTGTAGCAGGCTGTATAGATCAAAGGTAAAAAGCAAGACGAACATTTTAAGGCTGCTGTTTCAAGTCTCAGGGGAATGTGCCATGTGCTGCTGGGATCTTGAGAAATATTTTTGAACAGGATTGCTGCAGCACAGTGTTTCCCAACCCGTTTCTCGGGGACCCCGAGACAGTTTCTGTTCCCTCCCAGCTCCCTGCAAGACAGTCCACAGATGAAAAGCATCAGATAATAAATATATTACAACAATCTACGCTCAAGCTAAGATACATACCCACCTTCTAGGTGATATGGCATGTATATATGTACGTATGTATTATTATTATTATTATTATTATTATTATTATTATTGGGGGCTGATTGCAACAGAGGCATCAGAATTCATGACAAAGAACAAGTAATTGGGGTTTTTCTATTTCTATTTTCATAAAAAAACTTTTGTAAAAGATTTGAACGCCTCTGTCATGTTTACCGTTTTGAATGAAACGGACAAAATTAATGATCGTTTCGACATGCAAGTACTGAGCGCCACCAGGCGGCAGAAGCTCAAAACTATCACCATGGGTACTCCTGAAATTGATTTGTGCTGTTCTTATAAACGTTTCTTTAAACTGCTTGCAGAACCGTGTGTTTCAATAAACCTTATTACATTGTAAAATACATTCAGCTTCATTAAATGCGTGTTTTGCCATTTTAAAAATGTTTTCTCTCATTTAAGTCTTCTTGTGATGTTCAAATTATAATTATTGTTGTCAAATACATGGTTTACAGGCGAACTGTCTGTGTTAGATGACCGAGATTAATACAGAAGCCAATCAGTTGAACTGCTTCTTAGGTCTAGTCAATTTTCTGTCTAATTTAAAGCCATAAGCGTACTAAGCGGCTACTTAATACCCTTAGCCTGTCAGAATGGGAAGGTAGATCCTGGATCGCGACACCCGGGGGAGGACACCCAAGTAACCTCTGTAACTTCCTTAAGAATGCAGTGATGAACAATCATGAAAAACCTACCTGCAAACAATTTGGTGCAAATTGATAAAACCGGATTCGGTGAGCAGAATCGAAATCAGATCGATAAAATTAAAACAATATACTCAACCCTATGGGGTTCCTTTGTGGCAAAAATATGTCAATAGCACACTGTCCATGTCGACTCAGCATGTAACAAAACATTCGTCTGTGACAAATCAATTTTGACAATGAGATTGTCTATGTCGATTGCACACCTAATAAAACTTGTCTGCGTCAATTCAGCTTAACACTGGATTTCTGTCGTCTTAGCGCCCTCTGTCGTTTGACTGTTGTATTGCATGTCGACCAAACATGTCAACACGTCGTTATGATCGTTCTCAAATACGCTTTCGTTTTTCTATAGGTGTTCAACGTATGGTGAATAACAGGCTTGTGTTAACACGTTCATATGCAACCTCTTTAGACGTACAAATTTGACGTGGTGATTCAGCGGGTTTAGACCCCGACGGCGTTCCGTAGGAACTGTTTCAGCTCTTTCTGCTCTAGCAGATGACGTAGAAAATAATCGCGAATCGGCGATTGATGTTTGACAGGTTGCTTATGCTCTCCCAGAGGGTGGACGGGCTTTCCAGCCTAGCTGGACTTCACACTAACGGGGTTGCAAGCAAACTGACCGAGGCGTTACAAGGACTAACAGTCAATGGTGGGCAGAGTAGGGAGACCCGCCGTTGAGATACCACTGGGGGCCATTGAGGGCTACCTCTCTTAGGGGTTAAAAATAGGAGAAATCGCAGCCCTGTATGGAGTCCACAGAAATACAGTCCGCTGTATAATGCAGCAAAACAGGCTGAGGTAAATATTCGCTTTATTAGTTTATTCGATAAACGATAAAGAAGTTAATAAAAATGTGGAATACTGTATCTGGCAAGGAGCTCGGAGGGAGTGAAAATGTGGACTGGTTTTGAATCCCCTTGGACCGGATTGGAAACACTGCTCTAGAACAGGGGTGGGCATTCTTATCTAGAAAAAGCCATTGGGTATGCAGGTTTTCGCTGCATCTCCCTAATATTTATTATATAATATTATATATATATTATATAATATAATATTATAATATATATTAGTATTTTACTAATTCGAGGACTGATTGGCTGAAGAGTCCTCACACCTGGGTTTAACACAGCTGACCTAAAGGTGATCCCAAAAACCTGCATACACACAGACCCTTTGTGGATAATACTGCCCACTCCTGCTATAGAGTGTTCTTGCTAACCACCACATAGCAGCATACACACTTCCTTAGGGCTTGGTTGTTGTTGTGTTCAGGACATGTTTGAAAGTGGGAAATGACATCCAAACTTCAACTCGGACAAAATGACTTGAATGTATGGTCAGATTGGATTATTGGCTGTTTGGTAGTGAGGGTACCATTGTAACCGAGGCTTGGAGGAAATTTTCCCCTATGTGGGAATATTTTGCAGTGGTCACAACCAATACGATTTGTGTGATTTGTGTGTGTATTAATGGTTCTTTCATGGTTGTCATTATATATATGCTTACAATAATCTAGGTACCTCAACAGCGGGTCTCCCCACTCTGCTACCCTTTGACTGGGTTAGTCCTTGTATCGCCTGTGTCAGTTTGCTTTGCAGTTACTGGGGGCGCTATTGCTTTGCTATTTGAATAACGAGGCAAAAACCATGGCAATAAAAAATGCAATCCCATAATTCAATTTTTTATTCAAAATAAGTTGAAATAAATTAAGAATTGCGTAGCCTTTTTGCATATGGAATTGCCAATTGCAAGATATACTTTCAGACTGCATGACAGATTGCATATTGAATTGACAAGTGTAAAACTAATTGCCCTTTGAGTAAAGAGACAAAAAAACCATGGCAATATGAAATGCAATTCAATAGAATTTTATTCAAATTTTTATTCAAAATAATTTGAAATGAATTAAGGATTGCATTGTTACTTTGCCTATTGAATTGTCAATTGTATAATGAATTTGCTCATTGCATGAATGAGCAATGAAATTGCAAACTGAATTTCCAATTGGGAAATGAATTGCTGTTTGAATTTTGGTGCTAAATATCTTCCGTATTCCCCCGATGTCTGTGCAATGTATTTCAACAGCAACACAATGTTATTGCGATTTACGTTCAGCCTACTGTTATTTTTCACGACAAGGCTATATATCCCACAGTTTAGGCTATATGTATATTTATACACTGTAGGGTAGATTTGTCCTGTTTACCCCACATGTAAGCATACTGTTTAAAATCATATATCACACAAAGAGTTTAACTGAATAAAAGTTATACGTTTATTATTTTAAATATTGACAACGAGACAAAAACAGTAACAATAGCCCTAACAGTTATGCTGAACTGATTAAAGCAAAAATATTGAGAAAAAATGCACTCGCTGAAACACACATAAGCTTATATAATCATTTAAATATTGTTAATAGGCCTAAATGGAACTTGATTATTTAACGGCGCTCCGATCTTAAACCAACGCTCCGGCAACGTATGTGTGCTGCCTGGGTATGTAAGCGTTAGTAAGAGAATGCAACTTAACGCAAAAGTTACTTTGCCTAGCAACTAATTACTTTTATATGCTATAATCGACAATTTAATTACTTTTCCACGAAGGAAAACGCACGAAGTAACGAATTATTAATTTCGGTGTCTCTGAGTGAAAAAGCACCATGTAGCTTCATGAGTTTTCCTCTTAAAGCAACACACTACTCTGACTTTTTCTTTTGAAATAAAACATCACATTGTTATTTCTGTAAATTGTATGTTTATTACCAAAGCATTAATCTCTAATATAGTTAAGATGGACAAACATAGATGTGTTGTGTTGCATGTTGATTTAAGTGGTGTAGCTATATTTTGTGCTGATGCTCCTAAAATTTTCAGTAACGAGCACCAGTGCTAGCAGTGGAAAAAGTTAGTGCGGAGCTCTGTACGTCACGTGGATGGTTCGGCATGCAGTGAAGTGTCTAGCTAGGGGAAGTAAACACAAAAGGCAGTCACATCTTTAAACATTAATTTATATAACACAAGTTAAAACACTTGCAAATGTATAAAAATTGCTAGTTTTTTAAACTTCCTACACAATGAAATTTCCACATGTGGGAAAGAGTTCATTACTTGCTTTTTTAATTAAGGCCTTATACATAGGCCTACATTTATCTTATAAACCACTTACTGAGTACTGAATCATGGAAACCTTACACTGTAAACATTAAACAATTAATATGTGTGTACTCTCGGGCATCGAGAAATCAGGTATAGTCTTGATGGCTGCGGAAATACTCTTCTTCCATTGACGTCCATCTTCTTACACCTGATTTGCTGATATCCCTAAATGAAATGACAAATGTTTAGTGTGATTAAACAACTCGTTTCGCTCTGCATAACTGTTCTCAATGCTCTGCTGTGTGACCCACCACAATCTCATCTTTCTCTTCCTCTTCCAGTAAATCCCAATGGCCACACCGATAATGAGTAGTAAGAACAATCCAGATGCAAGTACCCCAAAAAGCACGCCGTAAAACTGGGCAGTCCGCCGGTAAAACTGGCACTGTGCCCCATAGTACTGACCCAGCTGCGGTTCAAAGCACCTATGGCAGGAAACATGGGTTGGGTACAGCTTTGTGACATCGTGTGCATGCCTATTGAGAACTGAAACCTTTTAAGTCCATTGCTAACACATATGATCTGGGTTCATTTTGTGTAAGTGTAGCATAATTTTATGCAGAAACAAAATCTTTTAACTTTGCTTTTTTAAAATTTTCGTTCTTATGAAGTGATTAATTTCCATTGTTGACACACTGCAGAACACAATAACAAAATGTACCCTCTGCATTTAACCCATCTGTGACGTAGCAAGAGGTAGCTATCTCAGCAGCTGTCGTGGTACCTTTCTCAGGGCACCTCACTGGTGCCTTGCTGGTCAGGGATTTGAACCAGCAACCTTTCAATCACAAGTGCGCTTTCTTAACAATTAGGCCACCACTGCAATGCTTCAGTCATGGCATACTTAAATACTAGTTTTACAAACTAATACAGATGAACTATTTACATAGAGAATGTATAACCAAAATGAATGTAGTGAAGAATTATGTGTTGTGACTATTTAGTTTTGCCAAAAAAGCTTTCTGATTAGCTTTGAAAACAAGGTGTCCTTACTTGCAAATGGGACCAGTCTGGGCATTGAAGCATTCCCCCTGCTGGTGGCAGTAATTGGGGACATTTGCACAAGGGCCAACACATTGCCAGCTTCCATCAAAGATTTCTGGCGTGTAATTGGCAAAGCCCAAGTCACAGCTAACAAAGGGCTTTAAGTCCATTATCCCTGAGTAGGAAAAAATGTGATCAAGGCTATCTTTAGCATTAGCTTGAAGTAACAGATATGCTATTGTTGTTACGCAGTTTGTCTCATGTCAATGAACATTTAAGCTCATGTATTCTTCTAGAAAGTTTTTATAATAAGAAATTCCGGTACTTCTTTGTGGGAATTAAAATTATATACTGACCACAAACAACTTACTCGTTATCACTGAAGGTTGAGGGTCGATGTTCGTTACATTAACAGCAACACCTCCGAGGGCTTGACTCAGATTATTGAAGCTGTCTTTGTTGTTAAGAATAGCCTCCAGTGTGGACACTAGGTCATTGTTCAGGAAGGTAATTTGTGACTGATTGTTTGGGTAGCTGTATTGTGCAACATTTTCTACAATAATACTTCCATTCCTGTCAAGGAAATCATATTCATTGTAAAAAAAATAGAAACCGAAATTATTGGTTAACAGGTTTCATCAGTGAAACTAACCTCAAGTCAATGATTTCTACATCCTTGAAATTTTCAGGGCTGGCCCGTTTACAGAGAAATTCCAGCTGCCAAAACAAACAATTTATGGTTAGAAAAGATTTAGTAACACTTTACATTAAGTGCACTTTCATAAAGGATTTAAAATACATTCATAGAACATTAAGTGCACTTTCATAAAGGATTTAAAAT